>VZRR01005619.1:0-62121 GCA_013398015.1 Oreocharis arfaki | reverse complement strand
GCGCCCCGCACGCCCCCCCCCCCCCTCCCGGCCCCTCAGAGCCGCGCGGCCCCCCAGAGCCCCTCACGGCCCCTCAGAGCCCCTCACGGCCCCAGAGCCCCTCACGGCCCCTCAGAGCCCCTCACGGCCCCAGAGCCCCTCACGGCCCCTCAGAGCTCCTCACGGCCTCTGAGAGCCTCTCATGGTCCCTCAGAGCCTCGGCAGAGCCACACACAGCCCCATTCCAGCGGGGGTGGGAAGAAACTCAAACTAGCAGGGTGAGGAAGATGTCGCATCTGTGGCTGATGTAAGGCATCTGCTCGAAAAAAGTGATGTTTTGATTAGGGTCTGCATCTCTTTGATGCTCTGCAGCAGTTTGCCTGGACAGTCCGTGCAGGAGCTCCTCTGGCAGAGGTGATACAGGTGTGTATGTTCCTGGAGTTCAGGATACACCCCATCAGACATCAATATCAGCACCACACCTAGTGGTAGTGGAGCTCACAGTTCTAATATACTGAATTTTACAGCTCTCTGTAATAATCCCAGTAGTTTTATGACCGATAGAAATAAGTATTTTTTAGGTATTTAAGCGACGTAGACGCTGCTTGAGCAGATGGAGGTAAGGCAGGACCAGCATTGGCTGAGTACTGAACACGGTTCTGTCCAGGGAAGGCGCGGCCGAGGCTGGGTCTCTCCCCACCATTTGCAAGAGTAGTGGCAGTCCTCGGGAACACCTAAAAGTGCTTTAACGCCTTCCAGTTGGAAGCATTTACAAAAGAAAACATATTATTGTCAAGTATAGTATGGTAATATGAAAAATAATATTGTATTTGTCAGCTGGTTAGAGCCCTAGCTCTGGTCGGCCGGGTCAGGGCTCATCGCTGGCTCTGCTGGCCCGCTCGCTTTCGCCCTCTGGCGGCAGCGCGGCCCCGCGGCGGGGCAGCGCCTGTCACTGGCAGGGCAGCGCGGCCGCTTCGTTCCGGGCGCGTCCCGCGGTGCTCGGGGCACAGCTGCGCACTCATCTCCGACACTGGCGTTCTTTCGCTGTGTTTTTCTCCTCAGTAGTACTGGTTGTTCGAAATAAGGAAAATGCCTTGTACAACTCCTTTGAATGCAAGTTTAGAGTAGGAAATAATCCCGGTTCCAGATTCAGCAGCTTCATTTTTGAAATGAAAAAGGTAAAAAGAAGGCATGGTGTGTCCTCTGGAAAAAACAGACAACACGAGATGGAAATATGTGTGTAACTTTTTCTCTGGGAATTGTTTTGAGGAGCATTGTGCCACACTTTAGCACAGTCTCTTTGTGACCTATCATCCTTCCAAAGCTCCTTCCAGTAACCTGCACTTTTAGCAGCATTTCTGTGAAGCATTTAGAGAGGGCTCCATGTCTGGGAAATGTCATTAAAAATGTGTCCTATCTGCCTAAGGTACAGGAAGTATAAAGAATTTTTTTAAATTTTGTTTTTAAATGAATTACTAGGTTTTTTTAAAAGCTACTGGAGCAATTTCTTGGTTTTTTAATGATTCCTATTAACATTTTTATTGATTTACAGGGAAACTAGTTTTTTCTTGTTTTAAAAATACCCTGCCATCAGCAAATCTAACTCTGTTTATTCTGGCTTGGATGTGTGATTATCAGTCATAAAGATTCTGCAGATGGAAATTATGTTGGTGCATGCACTGGAATAGATGCTGGTTTCTAATATCAGATAGATTGTCTGATTTTGGTTAATTGGTGTAGAGACTTATTTTTAAGCACTGGAATTACAATGTTGGAATTGTAAGGTATTTAGGGAGCAGATCTGTTGACTGAGTACCTTACGCCTTTTCTGAGCATTTTAGAATACTGTGAGTTTCTTTTTGCAAAGAAATGTTAAACTAATGACTCGTCTATGTTCTTACATTCTAAAGAGACACATTTTTTTGGCTCTCTACCACGAAGTACATCAGGCTGTATTATGCTTCATGTTTGTATACGTCTTATTTTTAATTTGAGTACTATTTCTCTGCAAGCTCAGCTGTAACAATGTACTGTTTCATTGGATCCGTAGTAACTGTAAACCAGTCATTGCTAATTAGCTCATATGGGAAACTTAACCCTGAAGATTCTGGTTTTTCAAAATTATATTCTATGAAGCACTGTCTTCATTGGGGAAAAATAGCTGCTATGACTGCTCTTCTGTACCGAATCGTCTTGTTGCAGCTGGATTATAGATGCATGGTAGTGCTGTTGCTGGGGTTGTGAAGACAAACTTAGTAATGATTAAAAAAAGGTTGAACTTTGCTTTTTGGACACCCTTTTCGAGTTGTAATGCTGATACATTTCTTCTGTACAAACTTGGACTCTCAACACAGTATTACATGTTTGTTGTGTTTGTATGTCTTTATAAAGGAAAAAGGTAAGTCTAGTGGCAGTAATAGTATTTTCTTCCCCAAAATATCTGTGTGGATGGATATATGCTCTCTTTGTAAGAATGCAGTTTGACTGTACTAGAATATACTTGGTAGTACAAATGAAGGATTTCAAAGTAGTAATAGGTTGAAAACTGCTTCAGCTACTGGGGTTTTATTTTCCAAATTACTGGTCTCTGTGGAGAAGTGTAAGTGATCACAAAACAATGAGAATGAAACAAATCTACAAAAAAAACCTGCAAAATTTTTTGCCCAAGCAAGCCAGCTTCCTTTTGAGTTGTGCTGGCACAGTTGTACCATTAAAAGTGCTTTTTCTTTCTTTTCATAAGCAATAAAATAATTTCACAACTGTAATGAATGCACTTCCTATGGTACATTTTAATTATATGCAGCTAATGATGGCATAGCTCGTCATTTCAAAAATTGTCTCATTGGCATTTATGACTTGGTGTAAACGCTCATATATCATGGGATTATTTGAAAGAACTGAAACTTTGAGAGATGTCAGGTTTGCCGTGTTGAGGAAGGTGACTCATTAAACAGGAGGTGCTGGTTAGCAGTGGGAGACTGTAGAGCACATTTAGGCTACAAATATTGAAGTCAACAGATTTCCTTTAAAATGCTGTGTTGCTGGATGTCATTTAAAAAAGGGATATCTTAGCCTTGAAACTTTCCAGACCACTAAACTGAAGAATCCAGGCTATATCATGATTCAGAGGCATTGAAAATAGGAATCAGTCTCTTCTGCATCTCAAAAGCAAGAGTTACAGGGGAAGTCACCTTTTCTGTAAATGGATTTACCAGCACAGGTCTTTAGAACTGTAATGTCGTACTGTGAGCAAATTAAGAGTTTTAGGAGAAAAACAATCATTTACTCAGCAAATCTTCTTTTTCATGATTTATTTTTAAAGGTCAGAAGGTGACCATGACAGTAAAAAAATAGTTGTTTGTACAGGATAACCTTCCCAGATGAGATGCAACCCTGTCCTAAACCTCTGAGTCTGCAGCCTAAGTTTCCCAGAGCTGCTGGGTGACAGTTGGGTGTAAGGTAAAGCTGAGCAAGAACTATTTGAAAAGAAACATAGACTAATGTTTAGCTTTTCCTTTTGTTTTAGTTATTCCATAGTTTTTCAGTAGATGCTAAATTTCTTTGATTTAGAGGAGGGAAGGATTTTGCTTTAAAACACACCACATAGGAATCTTAGGACAGACTTTTCACACTCAGACAGCTGGAGCAGCTGTAGATTCCCCACTGAAATGAAAATGCAACAATTCAAGATTTAGAAAGGCAAAAAGTGTGACCAGAGCATTAAATAGAAGGGCCATATGATACCAAAATTAAGCTCTGTGTTTATTATAAAGAAAATCCTTGTTTTAGAGGGGAAAAAAATGAACTTGTTCCACCACTTTCTTTTTTCCTCAGGAGAAAACACAGAATATATCCTAGGTAATAAATCTGTTTTATGGCTCACATGAGAAAGGGTGGAGAAACTCCCATTATTTTCTTCCCAGAAATTGAAATACACATGAGCTAACATGGGAGACACTGGGATTTTCATCCAACAAACGCACAGCTGGCTTCTGCTTTTATTATTTTTCTAAGCCTAATAATTTTTCATTTGATTAGCTGGTGGCTGACAAAACTATCACTTTCACAGTGTTTTGTATATTTAGTAGAGTAGGTGTGATGCGAAAAAGATACTGTAATGTGTGCCCAGAAGCATAGCACAACTTGTTCAGTTGATGAGAAATTTCTACTTGCCTCTTCTTAAAATGCAAGTTTCTATCATCAAGATTTGAGTTTGAATATCAAGAAAGTAACTTCTTGACAACTAGAAACAGGAGAATTATGTAAGATTTCAGGATTATTTTTTTAAAATTCACATTGTAGAATTAAATGGTGCTGTGCACATATAAATAAATTGTCAGGAGTCAGTTGGCAGTCCACAATGCCAGTTTTGCTGTGAGAAAGCAGTAGGACTATTTGAGAGAAGAAATGTTCTAGTCAGTGTTAGGAGGTGGGAAAAGTCGAGCTGCAAACAAGATATATCAAGGGCTTTAAGTGTAACACAGTGTGAGTTGTGGAGAGACCCATGGACACACTTAATGTGAAAAAAACAGCAGCAGCCACCCACAAATCCACCCAGACAATGAGATAAAATGAGCACAGACATAAAGGTGAGAGAGTAGCCATCTAGGAATGAGGTTCCTCAGAGCCATGTCTGAGCAGACCTCTGTAAAGCCATGGACTCCCAGATTGAAATCAGGAGGGAGAATGGCCTATCAGAACTCCTTCACGTGCCTTCTGCAGAATAAAGAAAGCATTCAAGAATCCAGTATCCTGTTTTGCATTGACCATTAGTGCCACGGACAAAGCAGGCTGGTTTCTTCTGTGTTGACTGTCCTGGTGTTTGAAGTGCTAAGCTGTATTGCTGTCTGTGTGTTCTGGGCAAAGCAATGCTAACACCTTCCCTAAGTAAGCAGCAGGGGAAGAAGAATGCAGTTTTATCCCAGATTGGTAGGTCTGTATCGTCCAAGTGTTTAGTGTGTTCCTTGTTATTTTCAAAAATTCCAAAACAACTTGACATGTTCTGCAGGCAGGAGAGAATGTGGGCTATCTGCCTCCCCTTGAATAGTGTGTGATGACTTCTCTGGTTTTGATTTGTAGTCATTTATAAGTTGTAGATACTCAGAACCATGTAAGAAATTTCTAAGTGAAATTACTTTGAAGCGACAGGTTCATTGCTGTACATTACAGGTTCTCTACCTGTAATGTCCTGTCACACAGTGGCTGGCAGGGGAAGGAATGATTTTGTAATGGCTAGTAGAATCTCTGGATTGTGTCTCTACGTTCTGACCTAGCTCCATTACACTCACTAAATAATTGTTGACAAGTTCAAGCTCTGTAACTAGAGGGTTATGACTTTGCTAAATGCTATGAGTCAATATATGTTCATGGACAATGAAAATGACCTTAATGGAAACTACTACTACAGGAGACTACTTAAGTGGGAGTAGATCATCATGGGAGCTCTCTTTTGGTTGTATCTCTCTTAGAGGCTTTATGCTGCTCGGGATCAGAATACTGTGGTGTATGGGACCGTTTCTTGGGACATGGAAGTGTGTGAGCCTGTGTCGGGGATGGCTGGTTCCAACTGAGTGTTGCCCAGTGCAAAGACCCAGGTAGCAGTCTCTCCAAAGGAGGTAAAATAAGTGTGCCCAGTTTCACTGTCCACCTCCTTTTTCCTCAGTCTGCCGTGTTAGAATTTGCATCTCTGTCCTGCCAGTATTTAGCTATTTGCTCTAATAGATTTCTCATCTGTAATGGGCCTGTTTGACCTTCTGAAGCTGTACTTTGAATTCTTGCCCCTGTGTGAGACCCTTTGATTGTTTTGTTCTCTGACATACGAGATGATGCCACACTGGTTCTGAGCTGCATGAACTACGTTCCTGTGTTGACATCCCCCTGTGTTGTGAGGGGATGCATTCCTGACACGCAGCTGGTGATGCTGCTGCTTAGGAAAGGCCCTTGGAGCAGAAATGGTTGCCCTGGTGGCAACACCTTTCCTGCAGTGCAGCATGGTGGCCTGGCTTTTGCACTTTGATCCCTTGTTCCAAGTGCAGAAGGCTCCTCACCCAACTTGCAGTAGGTTGCAGAGAGGGAGTGAGTCCAGAGTGCTGTGCCAAAAACAGGTGATAGTCTGAGCAGCAGAGTCTCCAGCCTGCTACAGTTACACAGCATTTGTGCTCTTTTGCTCTTGGTAACAGTTTGACCTTACGAAACCAGGCTCTCAAATCTGAGAGTAATTTGGAACATGTGACACATGCAGGACTTCTTTAATTTAATTTTTTTTTCTAGTTGTGTGTTTAGGCTTCCCTCCTTTCACTTCAACAATTGAGGGTGTTGGTTGCTTCCTCATGTTTGTGTAAGAAAAGCTTTTTATAGTCCATTTTTCCAGTTGGCGTATGTACTTCCTCCGTTGTAGCGTAACACATCATTCTTCCCGCTCCCTCCCAGCCTCTGAAGCTAATGGAAGACCTTCATGGTTGTTTTATTTGCAATAAAAATGGAGCTGTGGGGTTGGGAATGGTCATTATTCCTGCCTTAGAATGTATTCTTCAACGAGTTTTGTTTTGTTCTTGGTAAATGAGAAGGATGTAAGGAAGCAAGGAATCATCAGCGGTATTTAATTTATAGGACATTTAGTTTGAACTGGATGTTTCTAGCTCAGTTTTTGTTTAGCTGAAAATCTATCAAGAAAAACAAAAGTTTGTCATATACACGAATGGAAGTGGGCTGCATTCTTTTTTTTGACAGAAGAATTCTTAATGTAATGCCATTGTGAAGAATTTTTCTGTGTCATCCATTCCAACTTCTGCAAGGTAACAGCTAGAATGAAGACAGTTTAGAAACTCCACATCCATCCATTATTTAGCCCTGTAATGGTGAGTCTGGCACACTGACAGCACTTGAGCCTTGCAAATTTGGAGCTGTGCTGGAGGTCTTTCCTTGATGTAACATCAGTTTCACCAAAAAGAAAGGAAGGTGGCATGACCACTTTTATGTCATTGGCTGGCAGAGTCCTGTCTCCTGTCAGGACAGAGTGCACTGCATCCTGCTTGAGGACAGTACAGCACCTGTTTTGCCACGGCTTCACTCCTGCTTGTTGGTTGTTTTTATCACCATTTCTCCAGGAGCATTGCTTAGCCCCAGAGTAGAATTAGTAATATTTAATATGGCAGCCTTTTTCCCCTTGTCTGTGACAGATAGATTATTGGGAATATCTACTGGGAATGCTCTCTATTTCCAGTGATTTGGATGCTGTTTCTCAAGAAATACTATGTTTTGGAACTATTTTTTCAATATGAAGGGGTTTTTTTTATATAATCTTACAAAGTTTTCCAACAGTAGTGAACACAGCCTAGGTCCTTCAGTGGAGGGGCATGTGCAGACATGGCCCCTGTGGGTTGAACTGTCTTACTGCTTCAGATCTTCACTATTTTTAGCCTCTGTATATGACTTTGTTTTTCCCAGGTGTCTAGTTCTAAGGTGGCATGGTAACTAACCCAGTCAGGGCAGGAATTCACTCTTTTTCCGTATACTAGCTCCGCTGTAAGCTTGCAGCAAAAAAACGGATCTGAGAATCCTTGCAGCTTAAATCTTGCCATGGGATATCTAAGGTCCTGACAGGTCATTTTTTAGCTACTTTTGTGTTCTGCAATTTCTCTATGAAAATAACATTTTAAAGGCATTTGCTTATTTTATTGCTCTACTGCTAAATAATTGAAATCAGCACTTAGCATTTAATTATAGTGATTTTATATAATAAATATTGTATAGCGCCTGATGGTGTAATTGGGCATTTTTATAATAAGCCCCTATTTTTTTAAAACAAGGGGGAAATCTCTGAAATTCATGCCTTCATGCTTGTGCCTATTAAATGTGGTTATCATTATCTAGTGACGACATATGTTCTTCCTAACTAGGATTCTCTTCTCTTTCATGCTGATGCTATCTCCATGCTAGATTATTCCTGTTCCTGGTAGCACCCTAGGGCAGTAGTGAGAAGTAAATGTGTCCCATATGGCCGCTTTAGACAGCAGTTTTGGGTGTGGGGAGATGGGAGAGGAGAGACAATGGGATGAAGAGACAATGGGGTCTGTGTGCCCTCAGCTGTCCCAGAAGTAGGGCAGGCAGAGGGGCAACAGGGCTGTGGCTTTTTGTACTGTCGGGCTGTTCGGAGTAACGTGGGAGTGCTGCACTGGGACAGGGTGCAGTTATTTGTTGTGCCATGCGGGAGGAAGGAGCCAGGGAGGAACTGCGGCTGAGTCACCCGCTCTTCCTGGAGCGCCTCCTGGGGTGGTGCTGCTACAGGCAGCCCAGTACAAGACTGAGCCTGAAGGCTCGAGCGAGCTGATTGCAAGTATTTTGCAGAAGTCTTATTTTCTGGTAATTACTTTAACATGATTCAGTGTTTTCTCTTTTGTCTGATCTTGTTATGAGCCTTCTTGCCTGATCCTTCACCCGCTGTCGTGGGAGCAGGGCAAGCGTTCCCACACCACGTGTGCCATTCCTGCGGTCTTTGGCCTCTCAGGTTCAGTGGCTGTGAGTAGGTGCTGTTCAGTACAGCCGACCAGTGATGTGTCCTTTTGGAAAAATGACTGATCCTGGACCTGTTCTTATGAAGACTAAACTTCGAAACTACTAAGCTGTTTTAGATAGTGGGGTTGGAGCAATTTGTAGAATTGGGGTCCATGTACTGTTTGCCAGTTCACATTTCTAGTGATTCTTGAAATTAGAGCTCCTGTGGAAGCCTGGAACCTTGCTTCTGAGGCAAATGTTGTGTATGAACTGAGTCCAAAGCACCCTGTCTTCAACAGATAAATGAAGAATGGCTAGGATTTAGGTTCCAGTGGGTCACCAACAGTATTTACTAGAGACTAATAATAACAGTGAACAGACTCATTCCATTCCCAGTTCCCTAGGGTTTTAAAAATCCAGCAGAACCAGCAAAATACATAAAGCCCAGCCACTGAAATACAGCCAAGTTTTGTAAAGATTACAATGGTAACTTCAGATAAATATAAATTGTGCTCTTTAAATGTACAGTTTAAATAAGCCCCTATATTTTGCCAAGGAGTTATTTTGCCAAACCATAAATGTACCAATAACTAAACCAAGAAATAACCATGGTTAAGAAATCTAAGATTATAAGGTTTAGAAAAAACCCTTCTGATACTTTTAATGCTTTTGTTTAACCATGTGATTTACGTTTAATCCTAGTTAGAATAATTAATGCATATATACCTTTAGAGCAGACCAAATACTTCTCATAAGCAACTGACTAGTTTGTGTTATCACATTTGTTCAACGAGAGTGGAGGGAGAGAGGTGTAGAGTATAACTCACTTGCATAATCTTTTGCAAGTGGTAGAACAAAATCTGTCTCACAGTATACCTACAAGAAATACATGGGTGCTCATAATTCATATTATCCCATAAAATTTAGAAGAGCATTCAGAGACTGCAAATGAAGGTAATTTATGTATAAAACCTCATCCATGAAGAATTTATTGCCATAGTAGGTATAATATACTTTGGCACAGACTTCTTCCGTGAAACTAGTACTTGCAGATTTGAGAAAGGAACATACCAGAGACCTTGCAGGTTAAACTGTAGTCTGGTTTTATACAAAACACATTATAATGAAGACTTTTCTCTTTTGAGAGAGGTAAAGTCAGTTGGTAAGTCAATGTGCCATGGCTGTTGACAATGTGTGTGAACATCTTCACTGTACAAGTAATGTCTTTAACATCAGTGTTAGTTTAGTGGTGCTACCTTTGTGTAATTACTGATGTTTGTAAATATTTTGAACCTTAGAGGGAACTGAGGAAACTGCACAAGTGCATTCCTACAAAACGTTTTAATTTGCCTATCTAAAAATGAGTATGTGCTTTGCAAGAGAGGTTGTTTGCTAAACATGTAGTGAAGCCCAGACCTCATTCTTCTTGCGAGGACTGCACTGGGAGCATGGGGCCTCATCTTTCTCTCTGCACTTGAGCCAGATAAAGGCCCTGGGATCCATCCATCTCATTGCCAGTTTGAGACACAGCCATTTCTGGGTGTCCACAGGGAAGTGTGGCTCCTGTGTCCCGCTAGATTCTTGCTGGTAGACTTGGGCATGTGGTGGCCGAAGTGAGGCCGAGGCAAGGCTGTGGTTACATTGCAGTGCTGTCGTGTACAGTCTTGGGGAGATTTCAGCACTGTTCTCCTCCGTGCTTGGGTGGCTCATGCAGCTGGAACAAAGATATATTTCCTTTTTTCCCTCTTGCTGGACTCTGATTTCTGTTTTCTTTTGAGATTACATTGTGCACATATGCTTTTATAGTTGCTGCCTCTCTTTGACCCAAACACGTTTACTTCCATGGAAGTTAATGACATTAAATGAAAATCAAGGCAACCCATTGCCACTCCAAGATTTCTGCATAATACAAAGTAAACTTAAGATAGGGAAGGATTTGTTATACCATAAAATATTCTATTTAAGTGCATGTAGCTGGGAAGGGAGAGAAGCAGCTTCTAGCATATATGTATGTGTATATATATATATATATATATATATATAAAAGAGGGATTTTGGCCCACATCAGCAAGGGAAGCTATAGGGCATATAGCTATAAAAATGGACCAGAGTTCTCAAGCACTGATGTAGAGCAGATAGGACCTTTAAAATTCTTCCCTGAAAGGTACTCGGTGGTGTTGGGCAGCAGTCTGCTAGGCTTGGATTATCAAAGAACATTATCAATTCCTCTGGGATTTTAACTTTTAATTCCAGGAAGTCTAGGTGTTTCAGGAAGTGCTGTTAAAATATTATGCTGTTTCTTCCGGATGTAGATCCTTGGACAGTACACTTACACTTAGCCTTTTCTCTGTTGGCCTGCTCTGCAGGAGAAATCCCAAACTATTGAGAACAAATATAACTTCCTGTGCCAGGTGTATTAGCTGGAATTATCTCTGTTGTAGAAAGAAATAACTTTTCTCTTGAAAGTGACGTGGGATTTTTGACGTCAGTGAAGATTTATCTCATCAAGGATGTCACTCTGCTGCTAAGAAAACCTCATTGGACTCACATCTGAAGTACTGTGTTCAGTTCTCTGCTTTCCCAGATGGATTTAGTGGAGTTAGGGATGGCGCAGAAAATGGCAACTGAAACAATTTGGGGAAATGGAACAACTGTCATATGAGGAGAGATTGAAAAGTCTGGTACTTTTCACTTTAGAGAAGGACAGATATTTATTGTTGAGATTTACAAAATCATGAAAGTGATGAAAAAGCCAGATGTGAAACCGTTGCCCTCCAAATCCTGCAATGTAAGAACTAGTGGGCACTCAGTGAAGGTAGTAGGAGATCAGGTTTAAAACAAGGAATAGAAAATAGTCCTTCATTTTCTGGAACTTTAGGTAGTGAAATGTTTGCCATGGTAGGTAGCAAAGGCAAGGATATCAGCAGGTTTAAAAGAGGTTAGACAATTTCATAGACAGAAATGGAACTGCAAATGGACAATGAAATTGTGTGCCCTGTGACATCATTTATACAGCGATTGTGCATGGGGGAGTATGGCGGGGCAGGAGGAAGGGACTGCAAAAACAGTCTTTTTCCTAAACTGTATCCCCAAATAGCATGGCACTGGTGGAAATCAGGTACTAGGCCAGATGGACCAGTTATCCTGCCTTGCAGGGACATTTTTTTTCTGCCATACAGTACCATACCATGTTCTACTTTGAAAGGGTTTTATTGTTAGTGCACTGAATTCTCATAAGGATAATCAAGAAAAAAGTGGTAGCATGTTAGTACTCCATTGTTGATACCTGAAACATTAATGTGTTTTAAAGTCTGATGCATTGATAGTCAAATGCCTGCCTGTTACTAGGCATGTCTCTAATGTGGCATTTGTTTGGAAAATGTACAACTTGGAAAATGAATTTTAAGTTTGTGTGTTTATTTTTCTTGGCAGTGAGTTTTGGTTGTCTCAGAAGGGAAAAGCTATCCAGGTGCAGTGAAGCTGTGTGGTGCCATGAGTGCTCTGGCAGCAAGGTATGCAGGACAAGTATGCAGGAAGCTGGATCAGAGTAGTTTCTTCATGCTCCAGTACTGTGTGCTACTGAGATGTCTTTGTGCTACTTCCAAGTAGGCCAAGTTGAGCCAATGAAACAACAGGGACTTTGGGCCAACCACATCCACAGATCAGGGACCCAGAATTTGGGTTCTGGTCCCTATTCCAGGCACTGGGCTTTATTGACACCCCAGAGCTGGGGTGGCATCCCTGCAGTTTGGAGCATCCTCCCCAAGCACCCTGTTCGTGCCTGTCCAACTCCCCTAAAGCTTTAGGCTACTGATTCGTACATAGCAGCTCACTCTTTTATTACATCTGTAGCATTTAGAGGAGACCTGCAAAGAGGGGGGAGAAAAAAAATCACTATTTCGCTTTGATATAGGATACAGAAAAGTTCTTTAAAATGTGTTTGGATGGAGGTTTTTGTAAAAGAAATCGTCTTCTGTATGCTGCTTTTTTTNTTTTTTTTTTTTTTTTTAGTAACATTAGGCATATCAACAAAAACATTCTTTGCTTTAATTAGAGAATGTGGGTTTTGTTCATATGGAGACTCTTGAATATATGTGTAGCTCCTGTACTCTGGGTACAAGCTTTTAGTAGGGATACTTACATGAGCCATAAACTGCATGAGTGCAGCTTAGGTCAGCTCGTTGTGTCTGAGGAAACTGGTGGTGCTCTGGTGTTGATGAGAAATTCACCATAGCCAAATCCTCACTCATGGTCTCAGGTGTGTGATTGGGAAACACGTTTGGCTTTTAATCAAAAGAAATTGAGTGTTTGGTTCTTAGGAATGTCTTTTCTCTTGTTTCAATGAAGTAAATGTTAACGCAAATAAAGAGCTTAAAGCAATCTGACTAAAGCCTCAGCTAATTGAGCTTTGGTTCTGTGAGAGTTGGGATGTCATCATCCTTTTGTTTTCCACTTTTCTGGGGAAGTACTTCAGCTGTATGGCAAAAATAAACAAAAGAAACCTTTTAAATCTTCACACTTAAGTACATCTATGAATATTTTTAGTTACTGTTTACTCCTTGCAAATTTGTCTTGATCTGAAAAAGCATTTCAGATGCATTGTTTTCCCAACAAAGATTTGACCTTCATCTTTATACATGGTTTCACTATTCTTCCTATCAGCATTTAGTTCAAAGGAGCACTTCGAAGCACGCAGGCAAAAACCAGTTCCATTGTGTAAAATAGAAATGTGTGTTTTATATCACAGGAGTTTAGAGAACAATGCAAAGGTCAATTGTGTTGCTTGCTCTCCTGTCACATGATGTGGGTGTGTATATGAATGCATCCCTGGAATTCCACTGTGGGATCTGCATCTTTGAAGCTGATGCTAAAATTACTGCCGAGGCTCTTCCAAAGGCGGATACTGATAGAAGATTCAATGAAATCGAAGGTCGCCAGTCTGGTAGGCGTTGAAAGATACCTGGCTATGATACTATTTCTGATTTAATAATGCGAATGGGAGGCTAGCCCTTTGTAATAATTAGGACTAATTACTGAAGAGGTGTTGACAGATGGGCTAAGAGGAAACAAACTGCCTTTATCCAGTGGCTTAGAGTCAGATTACTAGTCTTGTGTTATCTGTTTCTCAGAAAGTAGAAGCTTCAATCATTCACTAAGTCTTCAAAGGGGAAAGGGATCCTAACAATATACAGGATTTGGGATGAAGCTATGAAATAAGTCTTTGACTCAAAATGGCTAAATTAATCTCCTTTCCGTAAATTATCATACTTTTAAAGTTTGAGTTACAGATGGAGAATCTGATTGTAGTACTGAAAAATATGTGAAATCAATATTGATGACTGTCCTGTCGCTGCTTCTGCTCATGGATTAGTCTAAGCTTGGTTCCTTGCTGTTAATTATATTTATATGAATTCTTTGATTCTCTCTTACGCCATGCTTGCTATTCAGCTGAAGTGGAGACAAGGGCAAGTAGTAAGTACTCTTTCGTTCAGTGTTTGGTTTATGCAGTTGTTGTATCTGATCAACAAGCAGAAAATACATCTGCTGAAGTTAGTTACAGTTAGTTACCTTTTTAGGAGACAAGATCATGCATATTCCAGGAAGAAAACAATATGTTACAATACAATTGTGTTTACTGAGAAATGAGTCACTGATGTAGGATTTACTTAAAGAGTATTTCTTCTCTCCTTTTGAATGTAGTGTCCATCCAGCACATCTGCATGAAGTAGGTACGATTGTCCAATGTGAATGGAGTTAACAAAGACATTCAGGGATTAATGCTTTGTCACCAGAATGAGCACTCAGTGTGACTTACTTTAGGCAAATGATTTAAAAGTCTAGCAAACCTCCATCTTCTCAAATGACTTTTAAGTGCTTTTCTCCCCACTCTCCACCATATATAGAACCTGGTTTTCTTAGAAATGTGATAAATTAGGTTGCATTCGATAGCATTTATAAGCAGAGGTACCTTTCAATTATTTATTTACTTTTAACAAAAGGGGCTTTTTAATTAGTGTTTAAATATTTATAACAGTTTTATTGTGCTGTAAAATCGGTTATACTTTGATCTAGATTTTCTGGTTTGAGATAATAGGGTTGGTAAAAGTTTTCCTAATGAATTTGGTCAGAACACGACATAATCTGATTATCTGACGAAAGATTGACACTTCAGTTCCTGCCAGCATAAAAGCGCGGTACAATGGGGGCTGTTCAGCACAAATTCAAAGGCTGGGAGTTCAAGTTCAGGTACAGCAGAATTGTTCAAAGTTTCAAATTATTGCAGTGAAACAGTGTTGCATTTTTCACTGCATTTTTGGTCAGGAGTGATCTGTGGTGGATGAGAGGAGTGAAGCTTGAAGTTAAATGTGTGAACTGCAACTCCAGTCTGTAACTTTGGGTTTATTTCCCTCCATTTGCTAAATAGTAGTTAGTGTTACTTGTTAAAACATAAGAGAAGCTGACTGGTCAGCACATGACAGACACAGGAAACAGTGAATTAAGTGAACAGTGAACACCAGAAACTGGGAATTAAGCATCATCAGTATTCAACCTGTTAAATGTGGAACCAGTTTTTTATTGATATCCCTCACATTTTAACAATTTAACTGTTTAACATATGAGCAAATGCTCGAATGTTTGGAGATGAGCATACTTAACTAATGCATCCTACATGCTTATGTGAAATAGATGTAGATCTATGTGATCTAACTGGCATGAGAGAACAGTTATGTCTAAAGTGTAAGCTTAGCCTAAACTGTTAAAATAAACATTAATTTTATCATTTGATATTCAGGTAATATTTGCTTTGTAAATGTCATTCATGTTTGCAGTGGAATTATAGTGATCCCTATGAGAGTTCTTGGACTAAGTTGCTCTCTAATAACTTGGCTTATCCAAATACTTACACTGTATGGAATAGGAATCCTAGTAGACAAATGACACATGCTATGAGTAATTAAGCTTGAATTTTGGGGGATTCTTCATAACATAAAAACACTAATAATCTCTTATTTTGAGACATATATTTAAAAGTGATGTGCATAACACTAAGTCTTTTCTTTCTTTTGAATGCTGAAGGAGTTCTTGGAGAAAGTAAAGTGTTAAGTACCAAATGCAGTGGTCTTTACTGAAATGCAGTTTTTTTCTGACCTTGAGAGGATTTTTCTGACCTGAATAAGGATTTAAAGTTTTAATCTAATGAATCGATACAGACTGTCCACATTGCTTTGTTTCTTAAAATACCTCATGGATACCTGAATCTCAGTGTCCCTGGGAAGGGACCATCTGCGCCTGAAGTCAGTGAGTGGAGTCCTAATCCCAGTTCTAGGGACTGTGCCACCTTGGGAGGTCACTTATTGTCCCTGCCACAGTTTCTCCATCTCCAGAGAAGCACCTGGAAAAACACTGGTCTTGGAGATGTGTTGTAGTGAACACAGAAGCAGAAACCTCCCAAGGAGGAAATGCTTTATGAAATATTGGTGTAATGAACGGACCCTGCAAACCCTCCCTCATTTGAGCAGTCTCACCGATATCATCTGGCAGTTTGGACAGGCATAAATCAGCTCCAAAATTTGGATTTCAAAACATGAGGTGGTCATAAATAGGAATTGCTCTTGGTTATCTAATCTTTCTTCTGTGTTTTATGTCAATTTATCTTGTTTGCTATTTGCAGTTTTAAAGTATATTTTTTAATTGTTATGAAACAAATGTTGAGAATATAAACATGGGGGTAGGACACAGGTACAATATTCTGATATAAATGCATCTCCCACCATATGCTGGTGAAATACGCAGCCTGTTCAGTTAAGTGCAAAATCTTTTTCTTCTTTTAATGAATATGTATTTTGTGAATGTATTTTGTACTTGTCTTTCTAATTCTATGAAATGTAAACTGTGTCATTAAAGTAAAAGAAATATTTTGGGAAGCGCTGTCAGAGCTCAGCTTGCAGTGTAGTTTAATTTAATTGCCTGCCTCTGCACGGCATCTCTCCTGTGGTAAGGCGGACACAATACGGGTGGATTTCATAAGCAGAAGGAAGCATGCAGCCAGGGACACAAGCTGTTTAAAAGTACATGAAAAGTAGATTGCTTCATTGCGTCTTCACAAAGTGGCACTTCTCACTTTCTCCTCCCACCAAATGAGCGAGAGCTGCGAATTTCAGGGACATTCATATTAAAAAAAAAAAATACATTGAAGACTTCTGACTGTGAACAACAGTCATTTTTACCTCAAGTCTGGCCAAAGCAAAATAAAATACAACATTACTAACTCCATTTTTAATAAAATATTTGTATATATTTCTTTTATCGGAGTTTAATCCAGGTATAATATTTATAGAGTAATAAAAGAATTTATATACTTTTGTTTTAGTTGAATCGAAGGTGACTTGATGCAAAATTAAAATGCAGTAGCTTTTAAAACTCAGGAAGATACTAAATTAATTTAAGATTGGTATGAAAATGGGATTTGGTCTCTTTCTCCCTTTTTGTTGACTGTATCAAGCCAAATCCTGAGCAGACCTTAATGTTCATGGAAACAGCTCCATTTCTAGCAGCTCTGGACATCAGATGGTCCTGTACATCAGCAATCAGTTGATAAGTCATTGATAAGCGATGTATTTTAGAAGTATAAATTCATTTACTATTGGTTATATTTTATTATGTAATACCATGTTACATATACTTTTCCTTAATTCTGAAAACTCTTGTTACACTTCATACTTTGAAGAAGTATAGAAGACAAAATGTCATCTGATTTGTACTGTGTTTCATGTTCCTATGCCCTGTGGGAGGAAAGGAAAAGTAATAGAACAGACAAATAAATAAACGTGGTGTTGAAACTGGCATGACAGTTTCTGCTCTTGCACAACGGAACTGCAATCAATTTATTGTCTTCGTTGGTCAAATGCCAGAATAACAGTATAATATTATACAAGAGTAGATTAATTAAAGTGTAATTAGAATGGAATAAATTAAACAATCATAAAAGTTTGTCATGGGAAAAATATGTGTTTAGAATTAATTAGTTTTCAAATAAAGTGATATTTTAATTGCTCAGAGTTACAGAATCCTTAATTACAGACATATAATTCTGGCCTAAATAACTTCAGTTGCTGTAACAACTTGATATATTTCTTCTCTGTCAATTCTTTTTAATAGTTTGTTACCAAACAAGATTATTGCCGGAATGTCTGCAAAAATGTCTGGAAGATGTTTAATTAGGCCCACGCTATCTGAGGACATTATTAGCTCTTGGAACCAAAAGATTTGTGGCTGATGCTGCACTATGCAGCACCCCTAATTAAGGAGGATGGGCAGACAGAGCCCCGTGGCTGACAGATTGCTATGCATGGCTGAACTGGAGGCTACTCAAAACAGTCTTTTCATGGTCCTTGGCTTATCAATTTTCTGCTAAATTTCAATGATTTATCACATATACAAACTTAAATTCATTCTAGGTCTGATGTTATGGTGAAGAGAGACTTGTATAAATCCTTTTTACAACTTATTTTGTGTATATATAAATGCATATTCATATTCTTCAAGTTTTCGAAGTGATTAAGCATTTGCTGTCTTTTTTGTCCCCCAATAATTTTATGCAGAGCGTGTTGTAGAGCTGAACTACTATGGGCTTTTATGCTTTCTTTCTCCAAACAAGGCTTGCTGTAGTTATATCATTGCACTTTCCCAAGCAATTACTGGTTTCAGAAAGTAAAACAGATGGGTGTCTTTTCCCTCATCTGCAAATTGAACCTGTTTATGGAACACTAGAATTTCATCTGTTTCAGCTGTATTTCACGCTGTATTTTAGGCTCCCTTATTAAAAGCTAGTGCAATAACATGAGAGGCAGGGGCTCTCATGTTTTAAGACCATATTTTTGGCATAAATGTATCCATGATATTTGTCTGTCTCCAAAATGTTTACTTCAGTAAGATTTGCAATGCCCAAAATGTTTAATTGTGTTAAAAAAGGTCAACCAGCTGATAGCTGAAGGCGCATATGTCAGAATGAAAGACTGAAAAAAAATTATCAGTCTGACACAGGGGGAGTATTAGAATGATTAATGTTTATGTTAATTTATGGCTTTTACATATTGATTAATAGCTTTTTGTTCCAGTGACCAAAATGTGTAAGTGGCAATGAGATCCATATGCTAACTCAGTGTCTTTCAAATGATTATAATCATTCTTAGTTTTGTTCCCATGCTGAAACTATGTTTTCATATAGAAAATAATTGTTGTACAGTGACTTTTTTAAAAATTGCAGATGGAAGTATTTGAAAGTGAACCTCAAGACACAAGCCTGGGTTTCAGTATTCTTGAAGGTTGCACACTGACATTTATATACATTTTTCTTGCAAACTTCATTACTTAAAATCATAATATATTGTGGTTTAGTCTTGTTCAGGTAAGGAATGCTTACAGACAAAAAAAAGGTGCTAATGCTGTGAGGAGCCATTTATCTGAGTGGAAATCATTAAAAATGTGTTGCGTTGCATGATGGTTATTAGTCATTTTCTTCCCTGCTCCCGTAAGATTTCTTGGCCTATCACCAGTTGCTGATAAGCAATTTTGTTTGCTATCTGTCCATTGACTATTACAATTAAAATGTGGAAACTTCCATCATTCATTGTCTAAATGTCAAGAGAGAAGGTAATTTTGGGGATCTCCTGAGAAAGGATGAACTCCTAACTTCCCTAGAAGTCAGTGGGAAATGGAGGTTCTCAGCACTTCTCAAACTGAGACTTTTGAAGTGTTTTTCTGAGCAGGCAGTCATTGTTAGTCATTAGAAATGATTTGGTGACTATTTAGAATGAAAGCTCTGACAGTGTTTAGTGTTCCCAACTTGTAAGAGGAAGGACTCTTGTCAGCTGCAATGTTGGCTGTGTGGCAACAGGTTTATGATATCAGCTAATAAAGGATTCTGTAACTAGGTCATGTAAATCACTGCATTCTCTTTGACATTGATGTGTCGCTAACTAGTAAGTTTTGCAAGCAAGATAGAAATCTGTCTACAGTATCTGGATATGGTATTTTCTAGTGCAAGCACAATCTAATGAATGCTCCCAGTCCACTGTTGTGATTTTTTAAAATTAAATACTGTTATTATCATAATTAATTTAGGTTTTGAAGTCACAAATATACATCACTGTGCTTATTCTCTACTTTGGCAGTCATAAGTAAATAGTAATATGAAAAATAACCAATTCAAAATAAAGCATTTTGTTATCCTGACCTCTGAAAATTGAGAGTGTTTTATTACTACATTTACTGGTTAAATCAAAAATTTCCACTAATTCTAATTTCTACTTGACATCAATTTCTTGATTTCAGAATTTCTACTGATTTCTAATTTCCACTTGAAGTAAATTATTTTTAAAATTTGCTTTAAAGAAACCTTAGAAGAATAACACAGTTTCTATCTCAGTTTAGCACTGAAGATAGAAATGGGAGTTTTAAACTGAAAGCTGCATTATTATATGACTGACATATCAATTTTCATATATTCTGGGGCTCTGACCTGTGTAACTCTTTGTGTAGCACTCCCACATCTCTGGGTCAAGCTTCTCCTTTTGCTTTTGCCAGTGCACGTTTCTGTCTTTGCACACAACAGATGTATCACGTGTTTTGGGCAGCTGGGCTAGGAATCCGAAAAGCCGGGTGCCTGACTTTGAGTTTGGGATTTTCACTCTTCCCTAAGTGTTTTGTGTGTGTTAACTTGCTACAGGATGAGAAAGGCATTTCTTTGTACAGCTGAGTTACTTTTCACCTCAGGTGCGAAGAGATTTCTTCAGTCTCACAACATCTCTTTGTATTGCTGACTTCCCTGTTTCAGTGTATTCTGATATTTTTTGGTTTGTACATGCAAAATGAAAAGCTGGGCTTAGAAATTTGTCACAACATGTCTGAAGAATTTTTTACCAAATCGTATACCTGCTTTCAGACCATTTGTAGTCAATAACCTATAAAAATTCACTTTTGCAGTCAGATGAGGTGAACTTTAACTCATTCAACTTGCGCGGATTTGTCTGGCATCTCTTTTAATGATGTATGAAAATGTTACTGATTGAATGGGTTCTTGTAGCACTAAATTCCCGTCCTCTGCTTCTGAGAAGTGCCACAGAAGCAGGCAGCATTTTGTGACAACCAGGGATGCCTAAGATATTTCCAAGTGCTGCTGTGTTCTAGCACAGTTCAGTGAGGTGAATCAGGTGCTCTGGGACCCTCGGGCTCTGTTGTAGCTGTTGAGCCCACAAGGAAGGGCCACAGCCCTCCCGGCAGCCCTGGTACGGGGCATTGCTTCGGCTGAGAGTAGTTTGTGGTTTCACCACTGAGAAACCTCATTGTCTGCCGTGGTTGGAGGCTGGAAACGTGGAAACATTGCTTTTGGAAAGCTCATACTGCAAGGGCTGCCTGCTGGATTTTAATGGTGGAGATTGCAAATGTAATGGAACAAACAAAATTGCTTGCACTGCGCTATTAACTTGAAGGAGGCTGTTATTTCCCCCGACTGCCTCTGCAGTTGCAGCTCATGACCCACTTGCAAAACACACTCCTGCACTAGAGCACAGCGTGCTCTGCAGCAGGGCAGAATTTGTCAGGGGGTGCAGGTAGGCACAGAACTGCAGGCTAGAAAGGGCTTTTGTATGAGTGAAAAAGCCTGGAAAGGGGGAAGAACAATTTATTCACATCTTTCTCAACTCATTCTGTGCTCTGATTTTTCCTTTGGGAGGGTGGCACCTGGTTGACTGGGAATTGTCAAAAAATAACAGGGATTTCATATATCTGTTTGGGAGCACACCTGGATGTGTTGGATATTTTGCAGTAGTAATTATGTCTGCACACCTGCTGGTTTCAGTCCCAAATCAGTTTGCCAGACATGCCTAGGGAGATTTATTTCTCCTCTACCTGAAAAAGCTCTTTTACCACTGAGTTTTTACTACTCTAAATAAGCCTAAAGAAAAATAGAAGAGGATTTTTTCCTGTCTTTGCTTGAGCCGTTGGTATCTCAAAGTGAACTGTGGAGTTTGTTAGGGGGAGGAGGGTGTTTGGATGATATTTTAATAGCAATTTGTTTTTGCTTCAATGTGTGATAGAAATACAAGTGACAGGAGTGGGAACAGGAGAATTGCTGAATTCTGCTGGAATTTTTCCTGTGGGAATCTGTTAATGTTTTTAATTCTCTGAGAGATTTTTCTAAGGTAATCCTTTTGACATTTACATATTTTAAATGACTCTCATTAAATAAAAGCTTAACTTTTTTATATCAAATGCTGAAGTGATGATACTGAAATACCACTGCATAGAAATTCAAATGGTTGAGGATTATTCTAATTGCAACCTAAGCAAAGTAAGATTTGTGAGGGATATTAATAGTGAATTGTTCTTTAAAATAACGTAATTTTGAAGGAAATTTAATTGTTCTGGCATTTAGCAGATGCATTTTCTTAGACAAAACCCTTTTTGGTACCTCATGTGTGGTGCACTCAGCCGGTCACTAATTGAAACCCTCATTTGAGCAGCGAGTTTCCACTCCCCACTTGTGTAGCAAATGTAACTTGTGCAGGAGCCCGAGAGTTCGCAGTGTGCCTTGTGAAAAACACTTCTCATTGTCTGTGTCACATCAGCGTAGCTGAGCTCCTGAAGGAGAATGCTGTTACCAGCACAGGGAAGGCTGGAAGAAATAGGAAGTGGAAAATCTTTTTTAAAAAACCAAAGGAGCCTGATGGTGAGGTGTTTCCTCTCTTGCAGGTGATGCCGTCTTGCAAGCAAGTATGGCCATGAGCAAAATGATTCATGTATTCATGTCTTTTGAGTCCTTTCACAGGAGGCAGGAGTCATAGCATGAGGATAATAACACAGGGACAAACAAATAGTGTAGCCCAGAAATGCATTTATATGAACTGTATTCTCTAGGTTGCATTTTGCTTGTTCAAGCCCTTGAGCCAGATTTTGCTCTCAGACCAGACTAAATACTAAGCAAATTCATTTAATTAAATTTGTTGCAGATATCCCCAGTTAACAAGAACAGATTGGTCTCCCTGAGGCTAGATAGAGTTAACAAGAAAATAAATGTTGTGCTAATTAGAGAACTCATTTTTAGACACCTGGGGTGGAACTTTAAAAAGTCCTAGAGATGTAGGATTGAAAATTCATTTGGAAATGAGTCTTAGGCTTCTAAATCACTTAGGCACTTTTGAAAAATTTCCCCAGAGGCTTTAACCATCTCACAGTCATCATATTTAGCATGTTTGTAGCTGTCTGCTTAGCAAAGCACAGTATAACCATTATCTGTTCAAATCAGTACACCACAATGTATTTCATTATCCCTGTAAGGTAGAGAGACTGAGCTACCTGGTGAGTTGAAGGTAGGCTGAATGTCATTTTTTTGAGGATGCTTGTGTGTCAACAGGAACAGATTGGTGCTTTCTTGGAGTTATTAAAGTACCAGTACACCAAATTTCCATCTCTTTGCAACCTCATGGGATTTTCTGTAGGTACCTAAGAACTTTTTATTAAATCTTGTCTTAAGTGACTTGTCCAAGTTTACGGATAAAAAGGACAGCAAAGATGAAATTTTATAGTTCAGCGCCTGCTGGAAGGAAAATGAGACACTAAATACTGTCACACTGCCATTCATCTGCCAAATCATGATAGGAAGTAATAAGGACTCCATGAACATTAGGTTTAATATTAGGCCAAATTTCCAGATTCACATATATGATTAGCAGAAGAGCAAGGAAAAAAGACTCTAAGGAGCAAAAAGTCCCTTCAATAGCTTGCAGCTCACAAGTATGTTTTCAGTAGGTTTTTTTTTCTGTAACTGGTCTGAGAACTTTTCTGAAATATCATCCTTGTAAAGACATGCATTAGTAGTGTCTGTTGCATGCCAGGTAAAACCCTTCCCACAGCCACGCACACACTTGCTGTCTGTCAGCAAAAACTTCTGTGTCAGTAATTAGAAAAATGCTATTAAAAACCTGCCTTGTAATCCCAGATAGCCTCTGGGTTGCCTCAGTTTTATTTCCTTGCTCAGTGCAGTGAGCCAGAATTGCTCCACCATGAAGTGGGACCCCACTCCTCTGACAAGCTCTTAGCTACTCTTTCATGTATCTGGTTCTACAAAGTGTCGTTTTGAGGGCACCAGTACACAGCTGTAGTGCCCCAAAGAGGTGTCCCTTGGTGACAAAATCCTTGGTCTAACAGGTTTATAACACAGGTGGAGCATGTTGCAGATGGGCACTTGGGAGCTGGATCTCACCGTGGGGCTGAGCCTGTGCATATGTACATCTGAAGATTTACTCCAGCCTGCCATGAGTCTGGATCATCCAACAACTTCATAAAAGAGATGAGTCAGGGCCCTAAAACACAGAGGGTATCCACTGAGCTCATTATTTTTGTACCTAATTACACAGTGCTATTGAGAGAGAACTCCACATTATGCTTGTGAATCCTGTTTCATCACTAGCCCTAAAAGATAATTGCATTTAATTAGAACCTATAGATACCATGGTGATAACTGATCTATAAACGCTTGAGGTAGACCTGCAAATGAGGTGCATTAGCAAGTGCATTCATCAGACACCATTTGAAAGCCGGTACTGAGGTGTGATGACAGTGCAAAGTTGGGCTGTTTTGCCATGGAACTTGTAGCACTTGTACTCTCTTCTGATTCTCTGCAATTCCTCTACTGTGGCAGACAAACACCTGCTGATCTTCCCGTCCTGAATTTAGAACACTTTTTGTTTAATCTGGGGCAAAATACACATGAATGGGAAAAAGCATTGAGAGCTGACACCTGCAGTGGCAAAAGCCGCCCTTTTCTATGTGAGGTTAGGTCAGAAAGGAAGAAGCAGATACACAAGCGTGGCTAGTAATGCCACAGATCAGGCAGCAAATGCTTTTCATGGTGAAAATAGTTCTTGTAATGCACTTTATAATGCATTTTCCAATGAACTGCAAATTGTACTTCCAGTTGAATCAGCTGCTGGTTGCCTCGTCTCAGCACAGGTCCAGAGAGTCGTTTGCAACAAGCCAGAACACAGAAAATTTGTCCTTATCCTCCACTGCTTGTGCACAGCTGCCTGCAAAGCTGTTAATGTGAAGGGAAATACCTGGTGAGGGGGCCAGAGCAGTGAGGATCACATGGGCTGTTCCTGTGAGCTCATCCAGAATTGTCCTCTCCTTTCCCATGTGGGACAGAGGAGCCTGCTTCCCCATATACTGGTCCTGCTCTCTGCTGATTCGGATCACATTTGACATGAAACTGGAAACATCCATCTCTTGATCCTTTAAGGAATACAAACCCCTTAAAATAAAATGTTTAGCACAGTAGTCAGTTAATATGAAGTACTGCATTTCTTTTTTCAAGAAACCATGCCTAGAATCAAAAATTAAAACACTCTGGAGTAATGGGATTCTTGTGTAGAAATGATCATCATTTACATCTCATCTGAAATTCTTTTCAGTTGTTATGTACACTGCAGTGCTTTTCTGAAAAAATAACAAAAGTAGTGTTTTTGTGGGGAGGAACAGGAAAGACTTAGCCAGGAGGCTAAAGTGGAATGATAAATTGCTTGCCCACTCAAATTATGGGTGTCAAGTTTCTTGTATTTTGTGGCTCTTCCCTTTAGCAGCAGGGAGAGCAGTTGACCGATTTGGGATTTGCAAGTGTGCGAGAGGAGTGTGCGCGTGGCCGGCTCGGCACCTTGCTGAGGGAGGAATGCAGCAAAGAGCAGGTTGGACACCTGCTTCATCAGCTCATCTTAACAGGAAATACTTCACCCTCAACTGGCTGGCAAATAGAAAAAACATTCAGTAATGAAAATTCAGAGAGGAAAGAGGGAGAAGCAAGTGTTCTGCTCAGAATATATTTAAAGTTGTCATTTCACTTTAGGCTGCGTTACCCTCTGTGATATCTCTGTCTGCTACTCACCCCCCAGTTCATTGCTCTGATGGCTCTGCCACCTCCGGATCCACAGTTTGTGCTCAGAGGTACCAGTGCTGCAGTCCACACTCTGCATTTTTCCTGTGGAGGCCCAGAACCTGATATCCCCCTTCTTTTCTCTGGGTAAGTACACCAGGATTTCTGGCTGTGCTGAGTGTCATATGGTTGTTTCCTCTTGAATTGAAGTGTATTATTTTGACAACGTGTTTCTGGAGAAAACAGCAGCATGCATGGTTTTGCATGATGGGTGTGTTACCTGTGCATACAGCTTCAGTTTTGGAAACAAAAAATAAAGAAAAAGCATCAGACTCTGATCCACCTCCATGCAGTGCTCACACTAAAAGCATCTCTTCCTACTGCCAGGTCTGAGAACGGGTATATCCATGTCTGGAACCTGAGAACACACAGAGTGGACACAGCATTGGATGGCCATGGAAGAAAATCTGTCTACTGCGTGGAGACAATGGGTGGTAAAGACAAGCTTCTCAGGTTAGCAAAGCAGGCAGAAAGCAGTGAAATTATTCTTGTCTCTGTGACGTATTCTCGTCTCTGTGATTGAAGGGAAAAAAAAAGGGGGGGAGACAAAGGATTCTCTTAATTCTGGAGTCACTTAAAGTTTCTCCAACACATATGGAAATGTACTGAAGTACAAAAGGACAGAAAAAGTCTGAATAAAAAGTGCGGGGGGGAAAGATACAATTAATTTCTTTATTATGTATCTTATGACATCATAACAACTTGGGATCTGTAGTGTCTTTATTACTACATTGAGAACAGGTGAGGTTTTTGGGTCAAGGAAATACACTTGATACGAAGTTGACAAACTTTTCACAGCTGGTTCCTGGGGAAGATTGATATAAAGAATTTATAAATAGAGGGGAGATGGAGAAAAGGTAAGGAAGGAAGAGAATAATCAGAGATGGAGAGTAGAAGACTGAAAATTAGCAAGAATGATGAGTTTCATGCTTTTGCTTTGTTGCAAAATATCCTCTGTTCTTATTTAGCAAGGGAAGGTCAGGAAGATTTGTGTACTTTGGATTAGACAGGTGATCTAGAGTAGATGCCAAAGTGTCTGTATGATTAGGAGGTGTTCTGACATGTTTATCTAGAGAAGACATCTCATAATATACAGTGGAACTCATTAGCATTTATATTTCTTATCTGCTTAACTACAATTATCAACACTCTCCCCCATAAAATCATATTGAATGAGCATTGTTTATATAATTATAGAGTTTTTCTGTACCTCTGTTTTTGCTGTACAGTTCTAACAGTTCACACAGCAGTGCAATTTTAGGACAGCATTTACCTGTATTTTCTATTTCTCTCTTGTAAAGCTAAATCACCACAATTTCTAGCAGTATCACATTGTTTGTATGCCCAGTGCTACAAGTGTTGTGTCAGTTTGTCACTCAGCTGAACAACACTGATGTTGAAGAAGTCCCAACAGTCTGTAGATTTACATCTCCTCTGTTTTGGTTTCATACTTCCATCCGGTGATACTGCTAATTAAAGTAAGACATGGATAAGGGATTTTTGATGACTCCTCGCCCAGGTGATAACGTGAGGTGCTGCTGTAGTTTATGGGTTGGAAGCTTCTGCACAGTGCTACTTTGTCCCAGAGCCAGTGGGATCACATAAGTGTGCAGCAATTCCTGCTGTGCCCTTTGTGTGGCCTCCTCGCTCTGCCTGCCTGGGAGCAGCACAAAGCCTCTGGGGCGGGGCTGTGCCGGGGAGTCTGTGGGAGCTGCGCTCGTAGCTCGGATGCGGCCACTGCTGCTCTCTGGCTTTGGCTGTTTCAGCCACAGCGTTTCCTTGAGCAATTGCTGCCAGTCCCTCTCCGTTGTGTCTCCACATGTGCACAGTCCTAGGGGCCCTCTGTGCTCTGCCTGTGGCTGTGGGAAGTTGACCACTGAATAACTGTCGCTTTTTATCTCTGATGAGGTCTTTGTTGTCTTGCTGTTTGTCTTTCAGCTATCAACACATGACATTTCCATTTCATTGCTAGGGTGAATGAGTGTTACATGTGCGAATCTTTGGATACTTTTGTTTCCTTTTAAATTAGATCTAATCAATAATAAAATGTAAGTATTTTTATTGGGTATATGTTCAAATGCTTATGAGACTTTATAAATATATTCACACATATCAATAGCACGACTCAGCCTGATCAAGTCTCTCTGCACAAGGAAACAGAAACTGTGACTGCAGCCTGTCTGACTGGCTCCCAGGCCCTCCCCTCTCCCAGGAATGGCTGAACCTCTTGGCCAGTTCTGCAGTCGGCAGAAGGGTGGTGGTCTTGGGGACACTGAGCTCCCCCACATTTCATGAAACACACAGTTAACACCCCCACAGAGGCTGTTGGAAGCTTGGTCCATTACTGCCTGTTAAAGACCCAGTTCGAGTTACTGCCCTGCAGGCAGCCCGGCTTCCTCAGAAGCTCATGATAACTTGTTTTACTCTAACAGTCAGGGGCGCGACCAGAGGATCTGCTTGTGGGATTTAGCAGAGGGACGGACTTCAGTGACGGATTCTGTCTTCACGGAGCATGTGGGATTCTGCAGATGCTCTCTGTTAAAGGTGGCACAGGGACGCTGGCTAATGGCCATGGCAGCCAGAAGCCTGGAGGAGGTAGGAAGTGTCTCTTTCTCTGTGCTTGAGAGGTTGCTTTTGGTACTGAAATGACATCATGCAGGAGGGGGAGCATCGGTGCTGTTGAATTCTCTGCCCAAAAGCAGGCAGCACAAAAAACCTTTGGGGGTTTTAATCACTAATTTCACTGCCACAAGGATGACTGAATTATATAACTCATGCTTTAATAACAAGGATACCATCCCAAGATTTGTCTGGCATTTAAGTATTTGCAGCTGCTGCTGATCTTTACATGTAGGAGTTTTGAAAACTCCTGGTGCTGCTGAATACTGGGAACAAGAGTCCTTCTGGGAAACTAATGGTCAGCAGGTCTGTCCTCAGGTAGAGGTGCTCATCTTCCATCTGAAGCTGAAGGAGGTTTGGCAAGAAGAGGGGAGGTGCAGGTGATTCGTAGTGCAATACGTGGTCTTTCACCGCAGGCTAATTCCTTACCTGAAACTGGGGCTGGAAATAGTTGAATTACTATTAACAGCCAGAGGTTTGCTCCGTGTGAGATAATTGCAGGGTCCATTTCAGTTCCTACTGGTTAAGTCCACATCTAATGCCACTATCACAGCACTCACTGACAGCTTTGTTGGCAATGTCCCCTTCTGCTTTGTAGAAATTACAGTTATGTTTTCTACAAGGGATTGTTTGAAGACATCACACAAAAACAATTTCAAATACTTGATATCAAAATACCAAAATTATAAAAGAAGAAAAATTGGCATAAATATGAAAAGAAATATTGTAGCTAAGTGCAAATTGCTGATGAGCATAAAAGTTCACATGCATTTCTGGACTGTAGGTTGTGTGTCTTGAAACTGAAAATTGCATATTTTGTACACAAAGAAATAAGTGCCTGTATTCCAAGAAAATAACTTCTTATTATACAGAAGTTAAGCACATATTTAAGTACTTGGTTGACTCACAGCCAGAATGTTCAGCCCTTTACAGAACTAGATATGCCTGCAGACACAGCCACTGCACCAGTAAATACAACCATTCTGAGTCCCATACCTAGTTCTGATCAAACAATGAATCCCTCCATTTTACAGCAGTGCTCAATAATACATAAGTTAAACAAAATTGACAAGTGCATTCTTGTGTCAGCCGGAGAAGTCCCGGTAATGAAGAATTAAATAATCATCTGACTCAAGCAGAAGACGTTTACTCTGGTGTCACTTACAACTCATCTCTGTTTTATTCTCCTTTCTTTGCTTGGGCCCTGCAAGAGGAGAATGATTTGCTGTCTCCTGAGGTAGAAGAGTTCTACTCTGTGTGTGAACCTTTGCATTAGAACTGTATCATGTTTCAATAAATTCACATAAGCTCCCATAATGTATAGTGCTTCCAAATAGGCAGCACTGTGTGAGACACAGTACATTTGCAGCTTATGATTAAAATTAAGACTTAATAAGTGTTTATGCTTGGCTGGTGTCCAAAAAAAGAGTAATTTTGTCTTAAAGCAGGTTCAGTCCATAAATAATGAGATCTGAACAGGCATTTATTTGTTCATGATTGCATTTAAATCACCAATTATGAGTTACATGCACTTTTCTTGCCGGTTTGCCAGAAACATGTTAAAAGCTTTATTAATGTGAAAAAGAAAAAGGGTGTGTTTCCTTGTGGCCAGTTTTAGCCACCCAGGAACACTATTAACCTCAGGCAAAGGCAAATCTTTCTCCTATTAAGCAAAACCAATATAAACACGGAACTTCAAGTTTTAGGTTACAGTTGTCAAAATATGTGAAATAGTATTTATTTCTAAGGCTCAGTTGCCTTTAGTGCAGACAGTCTCTGGAACTGTCAATCCAGCTCAGGCAGCAGCTCAAGCCTGCCTGCCTTCTGCACGAAGCTTTTCTCATCGTTTTTCTTTGGCTTTTGCAAGCCCAACTGTAGCCCCTGTACCAGTTCATCTGTTTTTAGTCACAGTAAAGCAAAAAAGGTTTGGTTTTCCTTTTAACCTGCAGAAGTGCATTTATCACAGCACACTTACCCTTCTTTATTACATAAAAGTTGCAGTTTTGGTCTTGCCTAGGAGGCAATGCCCTTTGGAGAGACAGTGATGAAAGAGGCAAGATGAGGGCAGGTCATCTTCATATTTATAGCCCGTTTCCTGCCACAGCTAACTTGGTCATTATGTTGATAGCAAGAAAGTTGACGAGAGAAAAGCATCTTTTGTTAAGAGTGAAGCTCCAAAGAACAGAATTCCCAGATGATCAAACTTTGGTCTGTTCCCAGGTTTGGTCTGCAGACTGGATGGCTCTTGGCTGTAGTCAGTATTCCTCAAATCTGGAAAACAGTTTCCTGCTCTATTGCTCGGTGGCTTTTGAAAGCATTCTGTGCGTTGTGTGCAGTGTGCTGTACTCGCAGTCCTAGAGTGCAGCTGGCTTTTGGCAGGCTGGCTGACAGCCTCTAGAAATAGGAAGATGTTCTGGCAAGCTTTGAACTAAAGGTATGGGATTGGAAAGCCATCGCAGCTGCCGTAGCTTGATTGATGGCTCCCAGAGGAGCCATATTTGTGTAATACCTCATCTCAGATGCTTAAAGAAATTCACACGACTGGGGCTGTCCAGCAGCGCTGTTGGGCTCTTGCACATTCTGGAAGAGCCTAGAGTGGCTGGTGATGCTGGATTTATCAAATGTTTCAAATCATTTAATTTTACCACATAATGCAGACCATTGTTTATTTAATTAGAAGAAAAGATCACCTTGGTGATTAAATATGCATGTGAGAGACAGCGATGTTCCTGGCAGCAGGTTTTTGATACCCAAGAGCTTCTGTTTCTCCAGAGTTCCAGGCTTGAGAACCAGCCCAGAGCTGAGGCACTGCTGTGTCAATCAAGAGTCTCAAAATCTTCCAGTGCCAAACTAAAAAGACAGACTTCCCTGATCTTGCCTGCCATCATCCTGAGCTGGAAATGAGCTACTTCCTTGGCAGAGGAACAACTTGCCCAATGTTTTTAAAAAAAAAAAAAAAGAAAGAAATCAAAACCACCCAAACCAGGTCCGTGACTCATTGCCATCGGTGCGAGCAACAATGGAAGCTGCTCTGCAGAGAGAACAGGTGTTTAACACAGCACTGTCTGACCCTGCTTTAGACAAGGTTGGACAACATTGTCTTAAAAATACCTGAGTGCAGACACTGCTACAGCCGGCCTTAGCTAGAAATTCTGGGGTTACGATTTTTTAGTGCAGTCAGCAGTAAATAAAAAATCCCCTCTGCATGTATACATTGCCTGTATTTCCACACAAGCTCTGTGTTACCATAACAGCTCTGAGGAGAGAATGCGAGTGTCCACAGGTGAATACAGCCAACAAATTAGCAACAGAGATGGAAAAAGGGGAAAGAAAGCAGGGGTGTGTGTTCAGATTAAGCAGTCTGCAGTATTATCTGTTGTGTGCACAACGTCATCCACTGTTTGGAAGGTAGGCTGTAATTAAATAGAAGAGTGGAAAAAGAGGATGTGTTCACTCTAGCAGTTGTGTCTGGTCTTTCCTAAAACAATGCACTTCTTTAGCTAGCTGTAGATTCCCCTTACATCTCCAGTTTAGCATGCGTTCCTCAGTTTCCTCCAGACAGTTTTTACTGGAAGAGCTTATACTAACCTTAATCACCTTAAAGGACTTGTGTTTTTAACAGCAGAATTTTGACCTGGAGCCTGACCAACTCCTGTTGTTTTCCTGATGTCAGGTTCAGATTTTGGAGCTGCCATCCAAGACGTCAGTCTGTACCTTGAAGCCAGAGGTGGGTGCCAAGCTGGGCATGCCCATGTGTCTGAAGTTATGGCAGGTAAGGCAAGAGTGCCTGCTAATTGTGAAATGTTTTCCCTGTGATTCATTTTATATGAAGCACATGAATCTTTCTTCACTTGGATTTTGATTTATTATCAAACCAATCAAGTAATTATACTATTAAAGGGGGGAAAGATTTGTGAACATCCTTAATGTAAGTTTCAGAGCTTTCCAAGCTTTAATGGAAGATTTGCAAATGCTCAAAGAAAGCTTTGTATCCTTAGGATAGATACAGTTTTTGCATCAATCAAGAGGAAAATGAGTGACTTACCAAAGCCAGTTGTTTGATATGGTTTCTCACTGCATTAAGAATGATGAGAAATGATTGGGTTGCTTAAAAACAGTTGTTTTAATGGCAGGTTCCATTCACTTCAATGCCCTCAGGACGAGGAAATGCTCTGAACATTTGTATTCCAGATATACAATAGGAACAAAATATTTATGGTGGTACTGACTCTGGACAATAAGGTAAATAAAAGTAGTTAGTGAAAAAACCTCACATTTGCAAAATATTTAGCAAATAGTGTTTATGGGCTGCCAACAGTGAACACAAGTAATTCAAGAAGGTGGCAGTAGAGGGAGGAAGGGGTTCAGGTGATTGGCTTGAAATCTCCAGAGGACTGGTGCAAAGCCGATTCCCATGTAACCCTCTGACAACACTGTTCCAGGCCTACAGGACCGTCTGAGCTGATGCCAGGTGTGTAATTCCTGCAGGCTCATTGGAACATTTGTGTTGGTTTAGGTTGAAAACATTATCAATGGAAGTTTGAGACCTCAGTGTCTTCACCCACGATCCTGAACTGACTGAAGTCTAGGGGAGTTCAGTTGCTGACTTCAGACAAAAGCAAGAGAGGCCATAGTTCAAGTTCCATGCTGTAATTAAAAACTAGAAAAAAAAATAAAAGGAAATTAAATAGGCTCATTAGGCTTCTGTTAAACAAAGTTTCTCCTAAAAATGCAATCAGTGTTCGGTGCTTGATGAAATGAATGGGTCTTTCTGTCTCTTGGACATTTTTTAATAAGATGGAGATAACTGTGGAAATGTTCAGTGTTGAAAATTTTTCTTGCCTGTATAAGAAGTCCTCTGTCTTGCCATATTTTCCACATGGATTAATATTGCTATTCCTCTAGGAAGCAGAGCAGGTGCAGAGTCTTAATTTTATATAGTTTTTAATTTTGTTGCCAGTGGGGATAAAGCAGAGGACTGGGAACTGGGAGAGGTAAATTATTCCATGCAAATTCTGACTTTGAGAACTCACTGTAACTTCCTAGACTGCACCAGGCAAGTATAGATAATCCCTCAGAGTCTCACAGCTGTATTTGCTCTTTTACAAATGTGTGCAACTTGGTTTAAAGGCATGGGGAAGAGGATACCCTTAAGGGAAATAATTGCATGTGGTGTACCAAAGTGATGCTCTGCATTCTGTTCTGCGGTTGCACTGGAAGTGGCTCGCTGAGTAACCCTGTAACCATAAACCAGGAGAACACGAGCTCACCCAGCTGCACCCCTTCCTGAACAGAGGCCGTCCAGGATTTCTTTGTACACGACTGTGTTGGGCAATACAGACATACCCAAGAGATGAGCACTCCCAGCCCAGCACTCAGGGGTTGCCTAAGAGACTATTTGATGTTGCTTATGGCACAGTAAATTAACAAGTTGAAACAGAAGCTGACAGGGAGAGCCCCATAAAGATCTGAAGGAAGAGTGCTCGGGGTGGTTGTCCAACAAGAGTTTGGGGGCTGCAGCCAGGTACCATCATACTTTTCTGCAGTTCAGGGAAACGACAAACCTCCCCAGCAGCAGTGTGAATGAGGAACTTTACTACAGAGCAGAACGTAACTGAGGTTAGGCTTGTAGATTAAGCCTCACTGGCTTCTCCTAAGCAGTCAAAAAGCTATTTATTTTGTTCTTTTGAGCACTTTCCCCCCTTATTTTTCTAGGTCTGTCCTTAAAGATACTAGTTCATTCAATTTCTTTTGAAGATTCATGTTCTTAAATACATTGTCCCTTCAGTTTCACACCTTCCTGCTATTACTAATTGGGTGGAGTAGGATTTGTAGGAGTAAGGATAGTCTTCCCTTAAATTTTTTGCACTCCTTGGGGAAGGCATCATATTGCATAATGGTGCAAACAAAATAATTCAACAAGAATAATACATGTCGAAACTGGAAATGCCGAGTTATTACTTTATATAAACTATTGCAATTATTCCTGTTGACTTGACAGGAGATCACCTTTTCTTCCTTCCTTGACAGTTATCCAAAGGCAACAACAAAATGTTCTGCTTAGGAAGAGCAATGATTTATAATTTAATTTTTCTACTGAAACTGAACATGAATGGTGAGACTTCTCTGCAGCAATGTCTGTTACTGGGAATTGAAATAAATAGGCTGTTGTGAAGCACTGCTTGGTGAGTCCAGGCTCAGACCAAGAGCTCCACTGATCTTTCAATAGCTTTTATTGTTTTAGTTCATGTACCCATTGAAATATTTCACTTCATATAGTTAGGAAAGTCAGGAAGAAGTAGTGTGGGAGACCTACATTTCATAGGAAACAGTACTTGGGTTTTAAAACAGACCAATCTTAGATCTCACTTGCAAATTACTGTTTTTCAAATCTGAAGTGCGATACCCACAGCATGACCAAAGAAGGGCCTTGCTTGGCATTCCCAAAATGCCGAGCACTCACCTGTCTCTGCCATCTGCATAAGGGTGAGGAGCTCCTTTGGAAGCCACCATCCCACTTGGAGTAGGGACAGAGCTGACGTGTTTCACTGCCTGATGACAGCTACACCTTCTGTAAACCCCCAGCTCTGAGGGAGTCTTCCGCTCACAGAAGAGCAGCACAAATAATCGTGGAGGTTTTTTATGCTTAAACTGGGGGCTTTTTTAAAATTTAAAAGTACCTATGAAATAGGTTGTTTTGCTTCCAAGGTTTTACCCTTTATTAAATCGGGAATGTTCATTTTGTTCGATTTTTTTAAAAAACTTTTTTGATATCTGGTATCAAAAACCAGATATTCTTCATCCAAAATACCTGATGAGTTAACATTAATTCACGTGTATCTGACATATATTCATTGCTCTGATGTTACATTATTTCAGCAAATCAAGAATTTGACAGAAAAATTGTTCGTAGTTCTGGGCACTATGAGAGGCCTCCATTGTGGGCCTTTCTAGCCAGAGCACGCTCCCTACCTTTTCAAAGGAAAAAGGATCTTAAAGGGAGGAAGGAGGCTCCTCCAAGATCCCAGGGGTGGGCAGACCCATTCAGAAGGATGATGCAGGGAATTTCCTACATTTATAAGGTTTCCTTCTTTTAAGGAATGATGTTGTTCCATGCTCAGGGAACTCCATTCCTCATTCAAACACTTCTCTAGGCTCAGTAAGGCGGAGGAAGCACATGAGCCTGGTACTCAGCAGTTGCGTTACTCAGACCACCCATCTCTTGTTAGTTTAACTCCCCCCAGAATGTAGAATAACCAGTGGGAGAACAGTCTGGACCATTAATAGAGGCAGTGAGCCTTTGGCCACTACAGGATTGTATCATGACACTGACAGCGAGTTTGACCTCATTCAATAACGTGATACTGGTAAAAATTAATTCTTTATGCCCTTTACCTTGATTTTAATTGAATACTGAGCAAACAAATCCTGTAGGAGCAGACAGTGTTTGGAAAGATCTGAATACCCTGTTGGATACATTTCTTAGCTGTTCCTACATGAGGTGGTAATAATGCCAATGTCTATTTTGATATTTCTTCTCCTGTTAAAGAAATAACTGGTATTAACAGATGCCTCTTTTTTAGTTGCTTTTCGTTAGGGATTTGCATCTTCAGTCTCGTAACCAGTTACTGCTTACAGGATCATTAGTCTTTTGGCTAGAGCAATGATGAATATTTTCCTTAAGTGTGACATGTAATCCAGTAATGTTCCCTTCTTTGAGTTATTTCAGAGGCTTAAATAAATTAGGTGTCTGCCCAGGGTGCCCTGCCCTTTGGCCTGTGACATCATCAATCAAAATAGCTTTCAATTGGTTACAGTGGACTTGGGCGCCTGTTAACCCCTTGGTGACCGACCCAGAGATTCCTGCTGGGAGGTTCGGTGTTTACCTTTGGGCACTGCAGGGCACCTGGGCACACGATCCCTCTGTGCAGCCCTGCACTTGGCAGTGTGGAACTGGAACCCCTAAGCATGGCACTTCTCAATGCCCATACAGGCTTGTATTGCTTGAGAGTAACTCAGCTGCTCTGAGGAATTTTTTTTAAGAAGTGCAAATCAAGTTCAGACCATGAAGTAAAGCTCCTGAAAATTTCAGGCAAGCTCTTTTCAGGTGTTACAGAGGGCAATAGTTTGGATTTTCAGACAGAAATTTTCTCTCTCTCTGTGTATATGTATGTGTGTGTATGTTAAATATGTATAATATATATAAAATTTAGAATTTGATATGTAGATATAAAACCTGTAAGTTCATATTACCTAGTAATTCTTTCTGTAAGTGGATGGAATATCAAAATTTGACATCCAGACTTCTTTTTTTCACTTCTACACCAGTCAGCATTTTAATTAATTCTCTTAGTGCTTGGACTAAAACCTACACAGGGATGGTAATTTTCCTAACAGACTATTTACTTCTCAAACAATTTAATTTTTCCTTAATCAGCTCAACTGTGATTCACAACCTGTACTTCTGGCTGGCTATGAAGATGGATCAGTTGTCCTCTGGAATGTGTCAATGGGAAAAGCGTTGAGCCAACTGATTTGCCACCAGGAGCCAGTGATGAGCCTTGACTTTGACGCGGAGAAGGCCAAGGGGATCTCGGGCTCATCTGAAAAGGTGCTTAGCATCTGGAGCCTCAATGAGCAACAGAACCTCCAGGTCAGGATTGCTGGCCCTCTAGTGTCATTTATCCCACTTTGCACTAACAGTTTGATAGACTAAAAAAATATTTAGTCATGAAGAGGAGTTGTTGCAGATCTCTAGCTAATTAATCACAGACTGGTTAGAATGTCTGTGCTATGTGACTAGACTTAGCAAAAGATGGTGAGGATTTAAAAAGAAGAAAAAGCCCCTCTCTCACATGTTTCTGGTTTTACCAAAGTTGCAACAGGCACACAGGCCTAGCATTACTCACGCCGTTGCCTCTGTATCTTCATTTATCACATTAGTAGTATCCAGCTCTCTGAATGTCCTAAACATTATAAATGAGTTACAAAAATGAGAAACAAAAGATTGCTTTCCCAAAGGTTCTGCTCTAATGGCTATAGCGAGCTTTCCACTGTGGGAAAGACAGAAGCATTCCATTAAATACTTCACAAACAGAAAGAGTAGGAGTAGCCCAGCTAGCACCAGGAAGACATGAGGTTTAGGCACGCAGCTTCTTTTGGCACCTACAGAGCCCAGCCAGACACAAAACCAGGCAATTGGCTGCCCCAGTTTGTGTGTGAGCTGTGGTACTGTGAGTGGCTGGGTTAGAAGGAGGTTGTGTAATCTCCAGCTCAGGCTGTGCTAGGGAATGGCCATAAACACTGCTTTCATCTAGACAACTTCAGCAGGTGTTCCAACAGTGCCAAGGCGTTAAGTACGATCTGGAAATGTAGGTGTGGAAATAAAGTGCAAAAAGGCTCATGAAAATTAAAATGGCCTATGCATAGCGTCTCCACTGCTGAGTGCTTTAACCTTTTTAAAGTGTCAGTTGTCCCATGAACAAGGGAGAGGGCCTGAAGCAGCCCGTGTGCCCATGTCATCCTTGAGAAGAGAGCTGCTGGATACACCAGTTCATGGGAGAACAGTAATTACTGTTCCACCTTGCAGCTTTTATGGAGATTTTTTTTAAAAGTAGTACAGCAAGTTAATGCTGTTTTCTGAACGATGCTACAGGAAGAAAAGCACATGCTGGGACATCCAGTGGTGACTCATCACCTGGGGGACCCTGTAAAGGTGTGGAATCTGTGAGGCATCACCACAGCGCCTGCATTTCTGGGGCAAGTGTGTGTGGTGCAAACACATCCAATTGGACGTTTGGAGGACATGGCACTCAACGAGAAGGCATCTGAACCTTAATAAACAATACAACATGATGTGAAAGAGGCACTCTACACTCTGAACAAGTAGTGAAGGTGTTCTAAGCCACAAGTCTGATACACAGTTGTCATGGTTTGGGTTTGTTGGATTTTTGGTCATGTTTGCCCTCCCCCTGCCCAGCCTCCCCCTGCTTGTCACCATCTGCACCAGGTGTCCTTAACTCAGGGAGGTGGAAGGAAGGTGAGCAATCCCACTAAGAAACTTGGTATTGAGACTCATTCTCTAAGGTCAAGGTGACAGAAATCTGACATCATGACAGGCTTCTTAAATTTTCAAATACTCTGGTGGTGGAGAGAAGGCTGTTCTTTCATATTAATTAAAGCAAAACTTTTTTCCTAAATTCAAAGAAAATACTGTTCTTTACAGCACATTTTACTTATGAGTTAACCGTAAGCAGGGCTACAGGTACAAATCGTGGGAAAAACAGTTGTTCACGTGAAATATTCCAAGTACTGTTTTTCACAAGGTATTCTCGTTCCCAGGGGATGTAGGATTAGCACCTCACCTTCAAGCACCTCACACTGAGAGACAGAAGGTTTCCTCAGAAGAAATTTAAATGCCAAGTATTATAAGCTACAAGCAATGTTCCTGTGCTTCATAGGAGCATGAATGCCCTAAAAAATTGCATCTTTCATATGAGCACTAGAGATTGTCAAGGACATAGATTAAGTTTTTTTCCACTATTGCATTAATAATATAAACCAGATGGGGATTTTTTTTTCCCCTGACATTCCAGGTACCTGAGGTAATGGTAGATGTTGGAAAGCCACTCAGTGGCACATTATTTTTATTCTAAAAGGTTTTAATAAGTAACCGTGGTGCACAGCTATCTGCTGTTGGAGAGGGAATGACGCAATGATGGTACTGCAGCTCTGTTTTAAGTGGCAGTGTTCCAGTGTGTCAATGAATAGATGATGAAGGTAACTGCAGAGTTTATTGCTATGGGGAAAGTTTGGTGTATTGTCTTCTACAGGAAAGTTGCTGAAATCATCACTGTCAGCAAATGACGGGATTGCTTATGAGCCTTCTGATTTGGATGAGATAGTGTAATTATGTGATGATGTTTGTGGTAGAATGTTAGGAGGTAAACAGCTTCTGCAGGTGAATAAACAAAGAACTAAGAAATCTCATAACCACAGGAGCTTCTTTATATATGACGAGAGAAAAAATCCTACAAGCTGTAATGTAATTTTTGTCGGTTCAGTTGCTGACACTTTCCCCCAAATGCTGAAGCTTAGTTTGCTGCTATTTTGGCTATTTTCCTAATAAGCAGAGGGCTTAAAGACATGCTTTGGGTGTAGATGCAAGTGTCCTTGGTCATGACTGGCTGAAAGCATCTCACCTGTTTTTACCTCTTTGTTTTCTTAATTGCAAGCTGTTTTTTTGGTTAGTAAATTATGTTGGTATTTGCTGTAGTTAGTGACTTGCTGTAGTAAGTCCTGGGATGGCACAAACCCTGGCAGTAGGATTACACCTGGCTGCATATACCTTGAGCAAGTTTTCTCCTTTGTGTTGCTTTTCTCTCTCACTCTTGTATTTGCAGATCATGCACAAATGCCCACTGTTCCCTCATGTTCCATAGCCAAAAGGCATCACCATTACAGGCTTCCTTTTCAAGTTGTAGCTTGCTGAGGACATGCCATTTCTCCAGTCGCCCTGATTTTGCTGTATGGATCTTGCCCACATAATTGACAGTAATGATGGGAGCACCACGCCCAGGATTGGTTATAGCCATTAGCTAATAATCTCAGTTTCAGAGTAAGACCCAGCCTACATTTGCCAGGCTGGTCATGTAAGGAATAAATCCTCCCTTGCCAGGACATTTACATCGACAAAAATTCCACTGAGGCCATGCTGCATTAGACCTACCCTGGGGAGTTTATAACATATGTACTAAAAGCATGGGTTTTACAGTAGCAGCCCCACAAAAAGGCCCCCATACAGCCTCCTATTTCTCATTCAGCTTATGCAGAACTTGCTCTCCTCTGTTCTGAACTCATTGTAAACACCGTCTTCAGGTCCTCTTAGAAAAAGAAATGTATAGAGCATGTAAGAAGCATGTCAAGTTTCATTCAGCCTTTTGTCTTATCAAGCTGCACAGCTCCTGCTGTTTGAGTAGGTAGCTGGGCGTTCTTATATAGTTGAAAAATAATTACTTATGGCTTTGTGCCTGTAAGATTCCAAGATGGGTTCAGCTGCATCTGAAACCAACCTTGACCAACATTTCTGGAGTTTTCTACATCCAGAATAAAGGTTAAAATCATCTGCAATTAATATGTTTTTATAACCCTACACTAGCTATGCATCATGGAATGTCCTTCAAGGAGGAAAGTTGCTCAGGTATAATGTGCTTGTCAATCCCTTCCTGCCTCAGACAAACAGTAAACACTACACAGTGAATTAAAACAGGGAGTGGATGATAGTAAGCTTTGTTACATGATAGCTACAGACTCAGGCTTAAAGAGACAGTGGCATTAACATGTCGTTTCCAATTGTACATAAAAATAATAGCGTTCAGGGCCAGCTTTACAAGCCAGAGGTGTTTTCACCATTGTGACAGAAGCTGAGCTGTCCCAACACACACACACACGTGCATATTCTGCATGTTTTTCAGAGGCAGATTGCTCACTCATACAAGTTACCCAAGGTGAGAACAGCAAAGGTGTATTACTCTGTGCTTTGTGCTTCAAGAGAAACTCGTGTCAGTGAAGTGAAAATATTTCTTTCCAGGGGCTAAGTCCTGTGCAGCCCCAGTGCCTCCTGAAGGAAGCCAAATGCCTCCCAATTTAATTGTGCCCCTCAGAAACCTGTGCCCCAGTAGTCTCCAAACAGTAACAAAAGGCTTGCAAGACTGAAATCAATAACTTGGCCATAATCCCCTCCTTGGATTTGGTGTAAATAGAAGTCTCTTGGGAAGGAGTACTAGAAATACAGATTTCCTGACACTGTAACCCAATTCCTGGAAGCTTTCCTTTCTCAAGACTGAGGTAAATGCTACAACAGCTTATTGGGGGTTTTGTGAGGGGCCACAGTAGTAGAAGCAAGGAGCAGGTAACTTAAACATCAGTTCAGAAGGGTCTCAGCCTGGGAATATTGCAGAAGCAGGGAAAATATATGGCCTTAGCTCTGAACATTGCAGCTCATACAAGAATAGCTGGAAGAAGAGGGCAAAGCTGTACTCAAAACCTTGACTCAGAGCTTCACTTGTGACAGAATATATATAGCTTTAAATGCAAAATAAAAGTATACAAGGGATGGGTTTATTTTGTGAAAATTACTCTGAAGACGGGAGGCTTAAGTTAAGGTGTTCTGTCTCTGTCTATCGTTGTTCTCTCTAAGCACCATCTACCACATGGTGAAAAGCTCCGCGCTCCCTGTGTGACACTGCTCTGTTGGGTGGGCACTACACCTGCTAATGTCCCAAAAGATTCCTTTTTCTTCTGTTTTGAACAATTAGAGCTCATCTGTAACTTTTTCCCAAAGGTTTACAAAACACACAAACTTGTCAACGCTGGCATATCTGATATCACCATCCGTCCAGACAAGAAGATTTTGGCAACAGCAGGGTGGGATCATCGCATCAGGATCTTTGGCTGGAAAAAGCTGAAGCCCTTAGCAGTGCTGGACTATCACACAGCAACTCTCCACTGTGTGTCCTTCTCAGATCACAGCATCCCCCAGGAGAGACTGCTGGCAGCTGGCTCCAAAGATCAGCGCATCAGTGTCTGGTCCATATATGCTCAGACGTGACACATTCTGCACTGCCATGGAAAACAGGACTGGTGGAGCAACCCCTAAACACAGTGGAATTCAAATGTGCATGTGGGGAAGTGGTAGAATTGGTCTCCAGGCTGAAGTGAAGAGTCCTAGGTTAATTCTTATGCCGCTTGTTTAAGCTGTAAGTTTTGTCTTCCAGAGAGGAAAGCGGATTTTTAAAATTCATAACAAGCAGACCGAGGCCAGTCACAAACAAAGACCTAGAATAAGTCGCTTTGGGTTCTGCTACAGATTTTGCAATACCTTTCCTTTGGCAGGTCACTGACATAACTTGTGCCAATATCTTTTGTGAAAAAGGACTGGAATCCCTCAAACTGCGGTGGGGGCAGAATATGTCTATTTGTAAGTAATTTATGTATCCAAGAATCTGAATCAGTATAAAATACCACTCTTTCTTGAAAATTTATACCCATTAAACTACCTCCAGTGGTTTCTCATTGTCAGTTACTTTTTCTTCCCTGTAACTGAAAGGCTATCGGAACACCCTTGATTTGTTCACACTTCTGTCAGTTTCTAACTTAAACCAACAGCCAGGAATGTGACTAGGGACGGCCTTTGGCATTTATGAATTTCATTATGTCTCCTGTCACCTCAAGCCTCACAATTAATCACAAGAAAGGGAAAAAAATCTTCCCCAGCACTGCACTGCAAAGCTATGTAAAGCCTTTTACAGAGCCAGCGCTAAATCCTTTCCATAGACTGATGAGCTGAAGGATTTAAACTCGGCAATCCAATTAGCGCCCTTCTCCTTGGAGAGTTAGGGGTAAGTTTCAGCGTGGCAAGTCTGGGATTCAGCTGCACAACTCCCATTAGCATTTAGGGGAATTGCATGGGTAAATCCTTATCCACACAGTGCGAATGGCTCCATTAACTTGTCATCTCTACAGCCATGGAAGCTGAAATTCATTCACAAAGGTTTCTTTGACTCACAAAGCAGCATTTGCATTCTTCTAAAGTGTATTAGACACACACCAGTGTGCTGATAGCCAGGGTACTGCTGGATTCAGTCACAAAGCTGCAGTGACAACTTTGTCCAGGCTGTGCACTGTTGATACTATAAAGTATCAGGAAAGAATTGTTTCTGCTCTGTAGAGAGGTGGAAATCAAAGAAAATGTGACCAAAAGTGAACAGCAACATCTAAGACCTTAGGAATTATTTCAGGGAAAACATGCATGCAGATTAAGGTCTGGGTCTGTTATCCAGCTGTGCCTTGCAGACGGAGAATACTGCTGGACTGAAAGCCTTAAGCACCCAGCCTGATGTTCTTTACATTAAAACACAGAATCAGGATACTGTTGTCAGGCTTTTCTAAATAAAACGTGGCTTTACACATTTTAGAGTGTGATGACACTTTAAATAATGCATTTCTTTGATTATTTCTTTACTATTCAGTAGCCGCATGGAGGGTCACATTGCAGTTGAAAGTTAAAGTGTAATTTTGAGTGATCCCAAGTCAAGGGGAGGTGATGGTGTTCATTACATCTACCAGACAGAGCTGCACATCTCCACCCATCATCCACCTCCCACAGAGAAGAGGAGCTGTCCCCACTGTACAAGCAGCTCCAGCCACAGTCTTGTGGAATGAGATGGGGTCGTTCTCCACAAACCTGCTGCTGGAAGAAACCTTTTCTTGTGATCTTTTTACCCTTTCTTAAAGCAGGTCAGAATTGACATAAACAAACGATGAAATAAATGAATGGAGAAAGCATTGTTGTGCATCGTCCAGGGACCTGTCCTAGGGAGTTTGCACAGAGATTTCCTTTTGCCTGTGCTGTCTGGTACTACACCACACATGTGGCCCAAAGGGTGCAAGCATTCCTCTTCTCCATGGCAGCAAACAGCAGCCTGCACTGTTGGGCAATTTCCACAGAACTGAGCTGTAGGTTTAATGCTCATCCAGCAGGAAAGGAAATATGGAGATTGCCCATCTTGGGTGAATGGTTAGTGTAGGAAACAATTTTTGATGCAAATACTCTGGCATTGACACAGTGGCATCCTTCTGGAAAGAAGGGATTAATACCCCATGCTAAGGCACTTAAGAGCACTATTAGATCAGAGCCTGGAAGTTAGGAACTCTTGAGTATATTTTCTCTGAAAATTGCCATTTACCATCAACATCTGTGTCTAAAGTAATTAGGGAGACTCATAAGGGATGTTTAGATTTACGAATGGGTCTTTTGAAAGATACTCTAAGGATTACTGGGTGCTTACGTGTAACTTACTGCCTTTTGCTGGGAGTTAAATATTTATGTTTGTCTGATTAGGTAGATTTAAAAACAAACTTAGTCATGCAAGTACAAATTGAAAATGAGGACATGAACTGCATCTCAGCAGACACACAGGTGAGAGTTTCATCAGCTTCAAGAGGAAGGACACAGCTTGCAAGGCTGCTTGCAGGAACAGACCCATCCTTTACTTCCCATTACCAAAGCACTATCCATGCCATACTTTTTCACAATACCATTAATTCATTAACACTTTATATCACTACTGATTTCATTTAAACACCCAGTAAACAGATTTTTATTTCACATTATAGTTTCCTTGAAATGAGCAACCAGACTACACTAGCTTGATTTAGAGTTGAGTCTAAATGCCATAGTTTGATTGAGAATTACAGTGTTCTAACAGTTTATTTGCTTAAGGAACTAACCTGGACTTCCCCAAAGAAGAATGGTGTCCAACAGGAAGGACAGTCTCTATTAGTATAGACTGTAAAACACATTTGTCTGTTTATAACTATAACTGTAAAATACAGATGTCTGATTGCAAGTAAGAAATTCACATTTTTTAAATAAAAAAAAAATTAAAGCTCTTTACACTTGCACCATGAGCATGGTTGTCACTCAAGATTTCTGCTGACTTGCTAGCAGAAGGTTGTGAGTGAAGAGCCACCTTAAGGTGCTGGAGTGAGCTCTGAAATCTCACCTGCCAGAAAGGAACAGGGCTAGCCTGTACCTGGCCTAGAGGATTCAGGAGTGATGGTGATGACAGCTAAATGATTACAAAAGGCTTCCTCCCAAGAATCACCGTCTTTGGCACTGCGAGAGGAAGAAAGCAACTGGCCTTCGTAAAGTAATAGAAACAAATCCCAAACACCAGCGTTTGTGCAGCAATTACATGGAATATTTATCACCACTGGAATGAATGGTGATCTCTGACCCTCTAACATTATTTGCAAGTGAATCCATTAGTTACAACTCCTTTCTCTTATCAGTACATGAGCCATAAAGCATTGCAGTCCTTAGTGTAGATGAGCAAGGAAAGAGGAGATTAATTGTGTTTGTAGTAATGAGTGAAAAAGGAAGTAGGTTGGGGGCATGCAATGAGACAGTTGTTAAATTTAGTCCTTTAGAATGCAATTGCTACAGCAAACCAAAAAATTACTCTGCAGTTTGACTTGGACTGTTGCAAAGTTTTGAATTCAAAAGAGCAGATTTTTATAGTTAAGACTATACTGGCTTCTGGACTGCTTTTGTTTTTAGCATATTTAAGATGCATCTACAAAGCCAACTTACAAATTAATAAATCTTTCCTTTAATTCAGCCTGCCAAGAACAAAGATAGAACACTGACTACTGCAGGAGCCATGTTAGTGATGTAAACCGAAGGTCTGGGGATTAAACAAGGATTACTGAGCGCTAAATCAATGTGTTTCCTTTTCTGGCTGTGTGTCTGTGGTGTGAAAGTATGGATCATTACATAAAACATGGCACATGGCTGTCTGGATTAATACTAGACAATGTTACGGCAGTGCTGAGACACAAAGTTTGATGTTTAAGCATGACCATTGTGCTACCAAGAAAGTGACAGCCATGGCTAAAGAAGAAGGCAGGGGGATTTCTGCTGATGTGTAATATTCTGAAATTCCAGCCTGGGTCCCCAACTATAGCTTTTCCAAGTAAATTTGGCTGTGTTTGTCTATGTGCTACTCTTCTGGGACATGCTGGAGGTTTCTTTTATACTGTGAAGGAAGTTATCCAGAATTAAGATCCTGCTGGAGGGGAGTTGGCAGTTCATTTAAGGATCTCACAGTATCAAATTAAATGAAAATATAATCTCCCAGTTGTGAAAGTTTTGCTCACCTGATTAATGGTATGAACTATAGGTGTACATCCTATCGGCAGTGCTGTGTACTGCTTTATTTTGACCTCAGAGGAATTTGATTTGCGTTCGGTTTGTAAGAGGAGGAGAAAGGGGAGGGAGGGAGTAAATCCAAACAAAGGAGCAACTTGTCCGTCTGAGTTAGGTGATAGGAAGACTGTGGAAAGTATGAAGGGCCTTGGAGCAAACCACCAGCAGTGGCCAGATTCTCTGTGGGAGGGGGACAAGGATGGCAGGAAGAGTACCTGGTGGAACCATACAGTGATAGGTCTGGCTTCTAAAACTCTTGCACCAACTTATTATAGTCTCAGACATATTTGCTTTTACTTCCCCAACATCCTTTCTTAAAGGTGTTGGTACATTAGGAAATCCTGTAGACCACAATCTACACCTCTAAATAAGCCTGTGTTCCCCCAGAGGAGAGTGTATTTATTTCTCTGCTCTGAAGAGTCATAAAACCAGAAGCTGCAGTGCCACAGGGGATGCCAGTGGGAAGGACTGAGGTCCTGAAGCAGCCACATGCACTGCAGGGGAACCACCCTGGAGCATTAACTAACTCCTTACATGAGAGTGATGTGGCAGTGAAAAAAAATTAATTATAATAATTCTCCATTACAATTTGAAGTTCTAATAATTAAAAAAATAAAAGGGAACATAAAAAACTGTTAAATTTACTTGAGAGTGCAGCTAGATGCTGTTTCCTTCTAGTTTTTATTCTCAGTATACATAAACCAGGGCAGCAAAAAACTGTAGAAATCCTCAGGCGCTTTCTGGACAGCAATGATCTCTCTTTCCTACCAGTGGCAGGATTGATTGAGCCCGATTATGTCCAGATCAGGGAATCTGGTAAGGATGTTCAAATGTTGAGCCATTATTCTGCTCCGGCATGTCACGCATGCAAAAGTACATTTTCCAGGCCCCCATGGCACTGCTTGCTATAAACATGTTCTGACACAGGTAAGAAGGCAGCGGGTGTGCTGAGCCTATGGAATAACTTTAAACATGACAGAGAATGTGGCTGTGGCATTTGTCCTGATGGTAATTTAAAAAATTGCTGATATGAAATCTCAGTGATTCATGGATGCATTGTTTGTGTTCATGGAAAAGCATCTAGGCTGCTCGTAATGTAAGACTTAGAGTAAGTATTGTCTGTTCAGATTTTTTTGCCTCAGACATTTTGATGGCATGCAGACCTGGTATCCTGCTAAATAGAGACATTGAGTCTTTATAGTTTTATCTCTTGAGCCCATCTGGTTTGAAGTAGTTGACAACAAGCAGGAAAGGGAACAGAATGAAAGACTCAGTTCATATTTGCTAAAGTAAAAGAAATGTGCAAGGCAGTGCTCAAACAGAACCAGCCTGGGAGAAGAGCCGCCTCTCCCCACCCCTCCACTGCCCTTTCCAGATGATGGCTTTGCCTGCAGCACCTCCACTCTCAGTGCTGGCACTTGCTGCCCATGGTTGGAGCTCACACTGCAGGTAAAGGGCAGCTGAAGCAGCCAGGTTGGAGCACCGTGAGAAGGGCAACCATCTGCCCCCTGCAACGAGGAACAATGGGAGCATGAAGCAAGTGGAGTAAAAAAGCAAACACAAATGCTGAGCCCCTGCCCATCATCCAAGCTAAAACCACTGACAATAGTGATAGTGCAAACACCTCACACTAAGGTGCTTCTGTAAGTTTTACATATTGTTTATCCTGTTTTTCACTTCTTTGCAATTTAAAGCCCAAGGACATCAGTCTGAGTGCCTGGGCACCTGTGTGGTCACCCCTGTGTAGGCAGGTACCGAGCACAGCAGTGGCACCCGAGGCGTCCTGCCCTGCCCACTGAAGCACCCACTGGTTACCAGAAGGAGCGTCAGGGAGGATTACGCTGCAGGAAAACATTCCCTTTCCCTCTCCATCTCCCAGGGACCACTAAGAGCTGTTTAGAGAGGTGTAGAACCCAGGCTGGAGTGGACATTCCAGGTCACTTGCTCTCACAGTGCCCCTCTCACAGAGAAGATGGGAGGCTGTCCTTTGGCAGCTCCAGTCACACCAGGAGCAGGAGATGGAAGCGGCTCTGCAGCCTGGCAGGATGTCACAACATGCAGCAGCGAGCCTTGAAAATGTGTAGGGCCTCTTCTATCTATGCTGCTCCATATCTCCTTATAGAATTAGGTCCTAAATGTGACTTTTCTGGCTCTTGTTCTTAATCACTTTGTTACTAGTTCAAATTTATAATTTTAACCTAAATAGAAGTGAGTGATTTATTGTAATTATTTTGTAGAGGCTGCTCTTAATAAACTTTTTTTAAAAATCTGGAAAAACATTTAATTTCCCATATGGAAAGAACACATTTATCATACTTTACTTGGATATACTTGGCCAACTATTGCACATATATGCAAAACATATGTGACAAATTCAAGGCTGAATTTCATAAAACAGAAATGCTATGAAATGTGATATAATAAATATATTTCACAGACATATGTGGCCAATTTATAAAACTATGGTATCTTTGGTAAATTTATAATAGGTCATTTCTATTAATGGGGGGAATGAGTGTGTTTTTTCTGGCATATGCAACACACATAGTACTTTACACAACCCTCCTGAAGGACAGTGGGCCTTTGGAGAGCAGACTTGTACATGTACAGACATTGTGTATATGGGACATGTCTGTGTTTTTCACAATTAATGTATATCTTAAAAACCATCTCTTCCTTTTTGCATTGATTATGTGTGCAACATACTGGGCAGAAGGAAAGATTTGCAAACCTCTGATACACTATCTAGATTCCCACCGACAATGGGTGTCTCACTGTAACAGACAGCATATTTTATATGCACATGCTGAGCTCATGAAAAATGGCAGTAATAGAAATCTTTGGGTACAGTCACTTTCACCTAGTTTTGTCAAACACCTGTGTAAATTATATATCTTACCAATCAGTTGAATTGGAATGATTAAATGAAGAACAAAATGCATAAGTTTAGAAAAACGTTGCATTCACACACAACACTCGCAGACTGGACTCTTAATAGCACCAGCTTAGGGCAACGGCTGAGTCATTGCTGGCTGAGTATCCTCAAATTGTAACTCACAGGTGACTGCCCCTTCTTATTTATGCCAGAGTGTTTCAAATACCAAATCTTTGCTTTAACCCCCAAAACTATATTTTCCTCTCAGACTGCGCATTTCCCAGCTCCGGAAGATGAAGCTCTTCTCGTTTTCCGCGCGGGCCGGATCCACCGCGTGCCATGCCCGGCTCTTCCCTCTGGAGGGAGCCGGCTCTTCAGGCAGGGCCGGCCGGGGTGCGCGCAGCATCTTCCTCCTCTTCCACGGCGGCCGCGGGGCAGAGATACCTGCAGGGGCCCCCCGAGGTGACCATCGGCACTGGGGGTGTCCCTGCCCACACCGGCCGTTCCACACAAACGGCGGGTCAGGCCAAAGCATCCGCGGTCTCAACGCGCTGCAGCAAAACTACGTTTGGTTTCAACCCATCAGGAAACCGAACAACAGAAGGCAAAGCACAAAGAACCAACACACGTATGCGCACACACACACTCTTCCCCCACCCTCCAGCCCAGCCGTGTTCAACAGGCTCACGGCAGCTTTTTGAGCTCCCTGGATGATGGTGCTGAAAGCTGCTTTGCAGGTACTGCTGCGTTTGCTCTTCCAGCCTCCTCCAGGCAGCTTCCGCCTCCCATCCTCAACCTGTGGGTGCCTGACTTGTTTCTAGCGGCTACAGGGCCTTTACACAGGCACAACGTTACACAGCACGAGTGAACCTGCTTTTCTTATTCCTTATAGATCAAGGTACAACTGCTCCTTGGTGAGGGTGCCCCTTGGTGAGGGATCCAGCATCACAGGCTGAAATCCACTTGCCGGAGAGGAGGAGGAGTGCTTGGCAGGACAGGACAGTGCCCCAGCTGAGGTGGCCCTGAGCCATGCAGCCCCACTAGCTGTGCCTCCTTGTAGAGACGCACTGGAAGCCCATAGCTCACGGGAGACACACACTGTCTCCCAGCAGCCTGCTGCCTGAAGAACACCTTTCTATACCTACTACAGTCCTCAGGTCATTCTCCACCCTGCAACCCACTGTTACACACACTACAGCAGGAAGGAAGCCAAAGCAGTTGCTCCCCTGGCCATGGTGTGCACGTGCTTGAGACTGACTGAAGAGATGCCAACAGCCCAGGATGCTGAGAGGCAGCTGCTGGGGACTACCTGCACAGTTCTAGCCAGGGAGTTTTGGGGCCTCTCTGAAGAGAAGGAAAGACTAGAGAGAACATCTATGAAATGTGTAAACATGTGCATGAACACTGCAAACACATAGGAGCCTCATCCCCATGCTCCTACCCTACATTGAATTTAGTCAATTCCCCTAGCAAGGAAAGAATAAAATCAACTGCAAAAAGCCATTTCTGAACACTGGAGCTATCCCCAGTGTTTGGGTTAAGTGATTAAGCAAAGACTGCCCTTGTTCCACCTGCTTGTGCCTAATCCTGGATTTACCCACTGAGCTAAGTGATGTGGTTTTCAGGCCTCAGAAGCAATCACTGAACTCAGCCTGTACCTCTGGAAAACAGAGCTAGATGGCTAATTTATTCTCTAGCCCTATTAGGAAGAGACAAAGGGTGCTTGTAACCTCCATGCTTGGGCCTGTTTTACAGCAGCTTTTAAATACACTTAATGTGTAAGTGCCTCATGTGACTTGAGGTGATCACAAGAGGAAGTATTGCTAGGAAATGCTGCTGCCTTCTTTCCTACTGTGTGCTGTGGACCTTGGTGACAGCACAGGCTGAGTGAAGTTTAACCAGACATGTAATCAAATCTTATAAAGTCATTTGTCAAATGAATCTATAATACACAGATAATGCATAGCCTATACATGATATATCCTGACTACAGGCTGACAGGTAATACGACATTTAAGTGTTACAGTTTTTCTGTGATTTTCAAAAGGCTTCTGTTAGTCAACCTGCAGCATTATGAGGTTTTGTTTATTTGAAGTGGATTTTTTGTTGTGTGATAGAAAAATAACCCTTTTTGCTTTCCATATCTGTAACACTCCCATCCAGTGAGACAGACATTGCTATGGAAGGAGGGACACCAAAGCCCTGAGGAATCTTGATTTAAGGATTAAAACACAACATAAACTGGACTGCTAACGTGCTTCATGTGACCATACCTAAGCACCTTGCACGTTGATGGACTAAATGCAAGGTTAGAAACACCATTTTCACAGTTCAGACTGTAGCCTTGACACATGGTCTCCTTCCCATTCAGCCTCAGGACTTCTGTAGTGGTTCTTTAGCACAGAACACAGGCTGGTGAGCCTGAGAGCCCACTGCCCACAGCCATAGCTTGAAGTTCTGTGATTTTCTCTTCTTCTAACAAATATAAAATTAAAAATCCTACAGTCAAAGCAAGAACCTTGAGCCACTTTTGTTAAGGTTTTGTTTAGTCCTGGCATCTTGGGTCATTCTATGTGTTCTTAAAGAGAACAGGTGCTTACCAATACAAACAGATCTGTTTTCACCTGGGAACCCCAACCTTGTGAACTGTTGTACTGTGATAGATTACCACAACCATGGGCACCTGCAGCAACCAGGGACAGAAGGGAAGGAGCAATCACCTATGGAGAGCCACTGTTTGCTCAGACTAAGAACCTTCCTTATTTAAATAAGCTCATTTTGTAGGGGAGGCTTAGACCTCAGGGCAGACAAACTGACAAATATACACAAATAATCAAACAAGAAATGAAGGAAAGAAAGAAGAGGAAAAATATTTATAAATGTCACTGTCCAATGACTTTCCAATTTAAATGAAATAAGATTATCTACATATATCTACAAATATCTACACGTATCTACACTGTTTGCAGATATGATTCTTTGGTTGTCTTCACTTTTTTCCTACACTGCAACTATCAAGAAAAAAAAACTGTTTGTATAATCTTTGAAGGAAATAATAAATATAACAATTTCATTAAAAGTTTGACCAAAGCTTTGGCACTAATCAGTTTACAGATAATAAATCATACTGAAAACTCTGAAATAACAGCAGCAAAGCAATAGCAATAGAGCACATCCGAGAGCCATTTCCCACTGACTAAGAGTAAGCAAAAGGCTATTTTGCATCAACCTTTCTGAGAACATTAATTATGGTTTAGTCAGACACTAAGAATCTCACAATTCACTGCAAATGTCAAATAAAATACATATTTTTTGCACAAGTCTTTTTTTTATGGATCCAGATATATTTTTTAACAGAAAAAAAAATTACATAAAATATTCATGGTAGCCTGTATCCCTTCTTAAACCTTTCCAAAAAGGTTTTGGAAGCCCAAAGCTCACTGCCAGAGACAAAATAAACATTGCTATTAACACTGCTACTTGCACAAGGGAAAGAACATGTTTTAAAGGGTTTGTAATGAAAATTCACAAACATGGATGAATAGATGATTTTAAAAGAAATAACCCCCATCTTTTAATAGAGTCATGTGGAAGAATCGGAAAAGTGTTCATAATACTGTATACCAACACAGCCGAGGAGCTGCTCAATACCTTCTCTGAACACAAAGGGACTGCCTTTGGTGAGCATCTGACAAAACACAAGCCAACTATTCAAAACACATCACTGGAGAAACTGTGATGAACAGGGCCATCTTTTTAACAGTAAGGAATGACTACTGAATGAAGATATTAAAGGAAAAAGAAAAAAGTACTTACCAGCATTAAGAGGGAAGATGCAGCAAGCAGGTAGTGCAGAATAGGTGCTTTAGGACTACCGCAGTTTGGGTCAGCCAAATATAAGGGACCAGCCAGTCTGAGAAAAAACCCCTGAAGTCCCTCTAAAAGGCACCTCCCCGGGAGAGCATTCAAGAGCTCAGGAAAGGATGCATGAAGGCAGGACTGTGTGAGGCAGCCTGGGAAGCAGGTGAGAACACACAGCCTGAACTTTGCAGATATTCCCTCAACCCCGGGCTGGTTTTTAAACCTTTGCTTGTATTGTTGGGAAAACAAGATGCAAACACAGCTGCACGTGGCTGTGCTCTTGGCCACAGGCCCATCTCAACAGCTCCAGAAAATGCTGCTACGGTTAAGGCATCCCAATGAACCCCAAAACTTACGAGTGGGTCAGAGCCGGAGGAGAAGTGGGAAATTCGTTCTGGCAGTGAGAATTCAAAGCGTTCCCTTAAACTAAACTCTGCTTCCCCAAAAAATCTCCTCAAAGAACCACCTGAGCCGCTTGCGAACGAGCCGTCGGTGTGCCCTGGGTTGGGACAGACTGACACCGACATATGCAGGACGGCTCACGGCCGGCCCCACAGCCCCTGCTCGGTGCTCACGTACAGGCCCCGTGGGCAGAAAACACCCGTGGGCACCGCCAACACCGGCGGTAACACCAAACCTCCATCAGAAGACCCGGAGGTCGAATGAGAGGGGACAAGTCACTTCACCGCTGCCGCCTCCCCGTCCTCCCACCGCATCCCAGCCGCCCGACGGTCCTCGGTGCCCGGCACGAACGGAGGCGCGGGGGAATAGGGAGATAAGGACATATGGCTTCATTTATCAAAGTGCAGCCGCGGGTCACACCGCGATGGAACTCCCGGCACCGCCGCCCTCACAGCCCCCGCAGGGCGGGGCGCGGGGCGGGGCCCGGCTGCCGGCGATTGGGCTGTCTGGCTGTCGATCAGGTCATGCTGGCCAATCAGCTCACTCGTAAGGCGGGAGGCGAGGGAAAGGCGGGAAGGGGGAGGGCGGTGTCTCTCGTGCAGCCGGTGCCCCGTTACCGGGGCCCGTAGTCGTAGCCGGCGGGCGCCCCGGCCGGCGAGTACATGTTGGCAGCCGCCGCTGCCGCGGCCGCCGCGTTCATGTGGTGGTGGTGATGGTGGTGGTAGCTGTGCCCGCGGATGCTGGGGAGGGGGTAGGGGGCGGGCCGGCTCTTCGCCCCCAGGTAGTGGTCGTAGGCGGCGGCCGCCGGCGGCGGGTACTTGTAGGGGTGGTGGTGCAGCGGCTCCGACGTGGCGGCCTCCAGGCGCAGTTCGTGGTGCGGAGGGCTGGGCCGGCCGCCGCCCGCCCCGGCCAGCGGCACCAGCCCACCGCCTCCGCCCGGCAGCGCGGGGCTGAGCACGCGGGACATGAGCTGCTGGTGCGCGGCCTCGGCCTGGTGCAGGGCCGTCCCGCCCGCCTCCCGCTCGAACTCCCGCCGGCTCTCGGCAGCATCTGCGGGGGCAACAGCGTCAGTGCGGCCGCGCCCGCGGGACGCGCATCCGAACACACGGGAAAGAGGCGCGCGAAGGGAAAAGCGGGGCTGCGAGCGGGGTGTGCAGCAGCGGCATGCGGCAGGAACGGGGCTGGCGGGACGGGACCTTCTGACTGCGATTAATGGAGCTGAGTTGACTGACAAGCTGGTACACGCCTGACATTTTTGCAATTGTGTAACACTAAACAAATACAGACTTCCCTTTATTTTGCAGGCCCGGAGTGCGTTGGGAGAAAGGCCTTTGGTTGTCTTTGCAGTTGTTTGCTCTGGGTAATGGAAAAGCAGTCAATGGGCAGAGGTGCTGTTCGACCTGACTGCAGCTCCTGAATGGAGTGGGTCGGCCCTGAGCGCGCTGCCGAGGTGCATTAAAAGGGCAATGTGAGAAGGAACCTGTGACCAGCACTGCATCCCTGCCTGAAAAGCTGTGTTTGTTGCCAAAAAGTCGAAAATGAGACTCTAAAGGCAAAGGGCAGTGTTTTTTAAAAAAGCAAAGTTTCTTAAGCATATAACAACAGTAAGTGTTGTAGTCCAAGGAAGAATGAATTAGGCTACTAAGGTGGGTATTTTTGTTTAAAAAATAGGTGCTAGCACAAAGCTCGTTAGCAATGGGGCTGTGCACCAGTGCGGTGAACAAGGCTGGCCCCAAGCATGCATGCATGGGCTGTGCAGGCCAACAAGGGCTTGGGTGATGGGCTGGCCTGGCCACTGGGGGCTCTCACCTTTCTCTGTCCCATTCTGGTGGGCTGGGGAAGAGACTGGATTCCGGGATCTGGCAAAAGCACTCATGAGAGGAAGAGCCCCTGGCCTGTGGTTCCTGGGCCTGGAAGAGGAAGGGGAGAAGTGATACAGAGCTGATGGTCCAACAGAATGAGCAGTTGGAGCATTGCCTCTATGAGCTGCAGCTGGCAAACAATACAGTTTCCCAAACAATACAGCTGGCCCAATACCATGTCCCCCTCCATGCAAGCCTTGTGCAAATGTAAGCTGGGCAGACGCATGTGAAATAGGGTGAGTGGGGTACAGCCATAATCAAGAATGGCACAGCCTTACCAGTCCTCAGGATCGCAGTCTCTGAATCCCTTGGCAAAAGGGTTGCTGGCAATCTTCAACTGTGTGATCTATAAGGAGAAGTGGCAAAATGTCTCAAAGCAGCACACGGGACTCCCTGGCCAAACAGCAAGTGTGCCCTTGAGCAGGCTTTGGGACTGAGCAGTGCCTGGTGTAACAAAGAGGGTCCAGGGGGCCAGTGGAGCCATGGTGATCTCTGCCATAGAGCACAAACATCTGCTTTCCCTCTGTCAGAAAATGCGGGCTAATATGCTACCTAATATGAGTTCAAGGTGAAGGGAGAGGCAGTCTGAGTCGGCTGCAAAAGCTGAGTAAATGCACTTGTAAGAAAATGCCACATTATATGGGTCACCACTGGAGCAGCTAAGACAAATCACTGGATAAATCATACTTATGTATTTATTTAATTCGCCGGGGAGAAGGCAGGACATTTTCTATATTTAAGCAAATCCACGGATAAAGTATGTGATTGTGAGTTTCCGGAATGGGTTGAAAAACAAACTTTAAGCCCCTCAGTGACAGTTCCAGCCTTAGAGGTCAAACTGATAGAAAGCAGGAGAGAAAGAGCAGCTGTCCGGAGCCATCAGGCAAATGCCAGCCGGGGAGGGACTCCGGAGCCCCTTAAAGGCACAGCCTTTCTCTGGCCGCGCCGCCTCCACCGGGGCGAGGTGCGGCCCGACCGCAGCATCCCGGAGAGACCTCAGGTCGATCTGCTCGGAGCCATTGCAGAGGGTGGCTCTGCCGCCGGCTGCTCATGGACAGCCTCGGGACATAGCCCCGGCCGGGGCGGCCTAGGCGCGGAGTGAGGCGGTTCAGAGCAGCGCTGAAAAGCCCCCGATATGAAATCGTATTTCCACCCGCTGCTGGGATTCCTGCTCTTTACACTACACTGATGCGATTTAAAGGAGCAATTGGATTAACTGCTGCTGAGAGATCCGCATCATCTTGGGGTGGGGGTGTTTTGTTTCGTTTTGTTTCGTTTTTAACATATAATTGTATTCCGGGGAGGGACAGACAGCTACGAGCTTAAAACAGTAAAATCGCAGATTTATCCAAACAAATTGTGAGTGACATTTCCCAGCGGGAAGCCTGTAGTTTCCCCACTAGCCCCGGTCTCGGGTTTACACAGGTAATGAGGTCCCCCGGGCGGGAGAAAGCTGGCGATGGGGCTAGAGCCCACGTCGCTTCCTCGGCGCACACCGACTCAGCTCTGCGCAGCTTCCCGGCTATCGGGTTCCTTGCGCTGCCAGGAATGGGTTTAGCAGATGGGGAGGAGGAGGTGGGAATATCCCCAGCCACCCTCGCCCCCGGCGGACACCCTCAGCCCGGCCTCCGACCCGGGAGCCGGACGAAGGGGCTGAGCCAGCGCCGGATGCACCCGCGCCCGTGGTACCTCCGGGGCGACCCCAACCCCTGCTTTTGGTTGCCCCGAGCTCCGCTGCTGCCTCACCCGATGGTTCTGATAAGCGGTCACTGCCGTGAAGCGCGTCTCCTCGAAGACAAAAGTTTTGAAGTTCTCCTCCGCGTATTTCTCACTGTCTTTCCGGGGGTCCACGTAGACCACGTGAAAACGCGGCTGGTATCTGTGCATGGAGTTCAAAATGATCTGAATGATAAAACGAGCAAGGAGACAATAACTGATCCAGGCGGAGCATGGAGAGAGGAGCGCGCAGCCCCGGCCCCGCCGGCTCCGCTGCCCGGGGCAGCAGCGGGGCTGGGGCAGGATCGGGGCGCAGAGCCCCCGGGGAGGGGCGTGGGCAGGGTCACCCACGAGAACCACGGTACGGGGAGTTCCCACCCGGTGCAGCCCCGTTTTGGACATCTTCTCCCGGGAACACTTACATGCCCGTTGTCATCCAGCAAATTGTTGGTCAGTTTGAGCTTATCGAAGGAAACGATCTGCTTCATCCACTGCGCCCCTTTGGCCGGGGAGTCGGGGTGGTAATGGACTCTCCCGGGGGTGGCGGGGTCGGCTTTGCCGGCCACCAGCCAGGAGGAGCTGTGGAAGGCGTACCTGCGGGAGGGGAAGGCACCCTCAGCCGCGGCCCGGGGGGCTCCCGCCCGCGTCCCTGCAGCGGCGCCCCGAACGGCTGCAGCACCCGGGCCCCGCAGAACCGGGACGGATCCCCCCGGCCCACCGAGGGGGAAGCACCGCCTCTCCATCACTCCCGCTTCCTACGGCCACGAGAGGAACGAGCTCTTTTCCGCAGCCAGAATTGCTGCAAAGGGGATATAATATTTTATCAGGTCGGCGATGGAACTGTCGTGAGAGAAATCTGCAGGATGGAGGAAATTTATAGCTACCTGTGTAGATTTGGGAGAGAAGCCACAAAGCTCCCTCTTCCTCTAAAAAAAAGGGTGAAAGAGAGCCCTCTATACAGTAATATTCTGGCTTTAAGTGAAGAGTGGAAAACTGTGTAGATTAATAGCAGGTTCAGAATTTAGCAGTCTCGTTTCATTCTTTCAAAGTACATATTCAACAGTAACATTTAAAACAGAGAAACCAATCTTCTATACACGTGTTTACTTTAAAAGCCAGTGTTTGCACAGGGGGAATTAGACACCATTGGACTTGAGCAGAAACATTACTTTTTAAAGATATACTCAATTGGATGTTATATATCCTACTTCCCTTGACAAGCAAACATTTCTAGGACGCCCTGAGAATTTGGATATCTGTCTAAATATTTATATATCGGACCCTGCGATTCCTATGCAGGCTGCCTGCTCGGCGTCCTGATCTGAAGCTAAATACATAATGCGCCTTTCACTGTCTTAAAATTAAAGGGGTTCCAAACCAGAATGCATCGCTGCCTTGTGAGTCGACAGTTTCCAAGGCCTTCCTATGCTGCCGCTGGAAACAAGAACAGGGTTTTGTGGCTTGGGTGGCTGGTGCCTTTCCAGAGCACAAAACCCACTCTCTTCACCCAAGCACCTAGCAAGCCCCCCAGCGGGCATGGCACAGCTTCGGGGCATGCGCTGAGAGGCTACAGCACTCCAGGAGCACCGAGGAGATTTTTGTTAAGCGTCAAAGGGTGTTTGCCGGTGGAGACGTGTAGCAGTACGACAAGGAGAGCTTTTCTGGGCAGGACAAGGCAGCTCCTGCTCTGTGCTCTGTGGAAACCTGCCCTTCTGCCCATGCCGGTCTGGCCCCGGCTGCCTGTAGGCCTGGTGCGAAGGCTGAGGGGGCCCTGCGGTCCGTGCAGTGGCTCCTGGCCCCAGACTCGTTGCAAGGGTGTGAAAGACCCCAGGTCAGCCGCATCCCGCGTCCCTTCCCTGCCTCGCACCAACAGGTGTCACGCCCAGGGGCACGTCCCCGAACCCCCAGAGGGCAGGGGCAGGGGGTGGGCAGAGACCCACCAGCCCCTACGGCTCCGAGAACCGCAGGACAGGCTACTTATTTGTTACTTGCCGGTATCGCTTGTCATCCACTGGGACGAAATCCATGAGGAGCATGTAGTCAGCCATAGGGTCCATCCCGAATATCTTCACCTGGAAGGTCGGGAACATGCGCCTGGCACAGAGAGGAGAGAGAGAAGTGCTAAGCTGAGGAGCAGCAGGGAGCCCCGAGGGGCCGGCGCGGGTCTCTTCCCCTTCAGCTGCTCCGATACCCTCTGGGTTGTGATGACAACTCCGCTCGCAGAAACCACCGGCCGGAGGAAGAGGCAGATACGCCCAAGCCGCGTGGGGAGAGCGGCTGCCGTGTTCCCCTCGGCAGCATCTCGAAAGGCGAGCCGGGGCGGTCCTGCCTCTCCTGCCAGCTCCGGGACCGTTCGTGTCAGACACCCGAAATGCCCAGTCGCGGTGGAACAGAGAGGCCAGGGGGAAAAAGAGCATCCTCGGCCTTTGCTATGGGGAGATCAAGTGAAAAGAATTTTTTCCCGTGGTTTCCCCATCATTTCAGCTGACCTGACTGGAGGCAAATGTAAGGCATTACCCTGTCTGCGGACCCGCACTCAAGCCTCGGGAGTCTCGGGCAACCCGTGGGGGTCATATCTAAAAACTCCTGCGAACGACACGAGGTGATCGAGTTCCCACTAGTGCAGCTTCTGTACCCACCAAACTGCGCCGTTTGAAAGCAGTGGCTACGGCATCAGCGTGGCCCCTAGGGCCAGCGGGAGACCTCTCCCAGCCCGCAGGGACAAACACTCCTCGGCCGGCAAGGGCTAGAGGGCAACGGGGGTCTCCCAGAAAGCCCCGTCCCGGATCCACTTCATTGCAAGAGCCCGGTCTGGCTCCCCGTCCCCGCACCTCTGCGGGACGAAAGGAGAGCGGAAAGGAGACCAGGGCTCCCGAGCAGGGCAGGTCAGCCCCGCGGCTGTTCCCCCCAGTTCTTCTCTGCGCAGGCCCCCGGGGACGCAAAGCTAAGCCGAAACGCGGATCCCACGCTCAGGGAGGGCACGATTTCTTCAAGGGGCTATAGGACAAATGCGATCGGCGGTGGGCTAAGGGAAGAGGCCGGGATGGCCCACCAGTCTTTCCCTCCTGCATCTGCACACACCGGGACCAGGGCCTGGCCCGCGGCTTCCCGGCGGGACATGCCGAAGTTGTGCCCTGGCCTCGAGGCTCGTTATGGCTTCGTTTTGTTTTACAGAGTAATAAACCAAGCGAGCGACGGTGGGCAATATTTCGGGAAGGGGGTTTGCAGCCATTGAAAAACCAAAGTCCCAACCGCCCCCGAACAAACAGCCCGATCAGACCGGACACAGAGAGTCCCCCCCGGCTCGTTCTCGGGGCGCACGGCCGGACCTGCTATTATGGCCCGCTGCCCCACTCTGAGGGGCGATGGGGCAGCGCGCCTCTGGCTCCGCAGCTCTTCCAGATCGGGCCCAGCACTGCCGGGCTGCATAGGGATCGGGCGGCTGCGTCTCCCTCTGTGTAAGGCTTTAGCAAACTCTGGAGGACGTTTTCAGCCGCTCCCTCTGTTATTATTATTTTTAAACGTGTAAAAGCCCCCATTAGCTCCAATTCCGGTGTTTCTTGTTTTAAAACTTAGTTTTAAAACAAACAACCTGAGATGATAAGACCCATCTAGACAAACAGCAGGGCCAACCCAGAGGCGCTGGGAGAGAATAGGCTTTGCAGCGCTTTCCCCGAGCCTTTTCCTGCTGGTTTTACCCCGTTTTCTCCAGTTTTTACTCGCCTGTCTGGAGATTCGATGGTGTCATAAAGTAAACGAAGAAAAGGGTGGGGGCAAAGCCCCCGATTCAATTCGAGTTGGTTAATTTTCGAAACTTTTTCAAGTGGGATATTTGCAATTTTTTTTTCTCTTCTTGGAGAGCTAAGAAAGCCAGATCGAAGAACTCCTGTTTGCAGAGAGCCTCCGCCTGGAGCCTGAACGACCTTTTCCGCTAAGGAAAGCAACGCCGAGCCCGGCGCCGGGCTCAGGGGCCTCGGCCGGAGACAGCGGGCTGTGCGACCCGGCGCCGGGGCAGGCACCGTCTGCGGGAAATCCCGCCCGGGTCCCGCAACGCAGCGCCGGCTTCTTTTGCACCGGGCACCACGGTGATTGTTTTATTTTAGGAAATAGCTAATTAAAAAAAAAAAAAAAAGGCAACTTGTACCGGAGCCTTTTTTGTACATGTACAAAAAGGTACATGTAAGTATGGTTGGGTTTGTTTTTTTTTTTCACTTTCGGGACCCTCAAGATCGCTGACGGGAGAGCGGGAGCGTACGGCCGCGGTCACAGCTCTTGCCAGACCGTCCGGAGCGGAGCCCGACCCTCTCCCCAGGCCATCCCGCCGCAGTCAGCCCCGGGGCGAACTGAGAGCAAGCAACGGGGGATTCCTTAATGTGTTTGTTTTTCTTTTCTTCCCCCCGCCGGATCCCTTTAAACCAAGGGAAGAGTCAGACAGAGCCTGGACAATTCGCAGCTCTGCCCGGAGCCTGGCGGGGAAAGCTTCGCAGCTTTGCCCGAGCCGCCGCGGCTGCGGCTCTTCCCGGGAATCTGCACTAAATGCAGTAACTAACAACTGTAACTGGGACTCCTCTTCCCCCCATATGTTTTGCTCGTCTCTAACGCGATCGCATCAGCCGCTTTCTTTGTTCCCTGGCCGGGAGCGGGTTCCCGGCCTCGGAACCGCGCCGCGGCGGCCGGAGCAGAGTCAAAAGCAGCCGGCTTCAGCCGGGCTCGTTACTCGATAATCGGGAAATGCAACAGCCCTGGAACACGCTTCAAGGTGCAGAACTAGGGTCTGTTCGCGTCCCCGCCGGAAGGAAAAGATCTGCCCGTGCTAAGAATGTATTTAGCAGGTTTTGCACGGTTTGCGTGTTCGCTTTTTCCTTCCCCCGTGTCGTTGCTGTCCGCCCCGGGAGCACACACTGTCCTCCGTAAACACGGATTGAAGTCCCGTGTGGGGTCACACCCGAAGGCGCCCGGAGGAGCAGAGCGCCCTTTCCAGCGGGAGCGAAACCCAGTGCCCTGCCTGCCGTCCTCCGCACGCCTTCGCCGTCAGCCCGCAGCAGCAGCCGCACATTCTTCCGCAGTACCGAGGCCTTCGGGCCGCAAGAGCTCGCAGATTTCGCCCCAGGAGAAGCTCAAGGATCAAATGACGGCGATCGCTGGGCCGGGCCGCTCCGCGACTCGCCCTTGAGCAGCTTCAATTTCCCCCCAAACTGCGAATTCAACTGCTCGCGGCCGGATCCTCCCGCCCCGACTGGCCGGGGTGCCCGGGTCCGGAGGGAGCGGCTGGAGACCCGGGGCCGCTCGGGAGCTCCGCACTGACCTGCCTGCCTTGGTGACGATCATCTCGGTGCCCAGCTGGTTGAACTCGTCCCACAGCGCCTTCATCTCTAGCTGGACGCTCACGTTGGCCACCTTCGGATTCTTCTTCACCGGCGCCTTGGCCGCGGCGGCCGACCCCGCGGAGCAGCCCGAGACTGCGGCCGGCCCCGCAGCGGCTCCCCCGGCGCCCTCGGGCTGCTCGGGGCCTGGGGGCGGCGGGTTGGTCCCGGCCGCCGCCGCCGCCCCGCCGAAAGGG
>VZRR01005618.1:0-34789 GCA_013398015.1 Oreocharis arfaki | reverse complement strand
CCCTCGCCGGCCACCACCTGCCCAGGATGATCCCGCTTGGGAAGAATCCAGGTGTGTACCTGAGGAAAGAGGCTTGGCTCTGGGGACAGGCCTGGCCCTCTTGCACAGGGCACAGCTCACAGTGGGGCTCGGCAATGTTGAGGTCACCAGCTCGTCCCCCTTGGTGTGCCAGGGGGTGCTGACACACACACGTAGTGATCCCTGGACTGCCAGAGGGCTGCACAGTGGAGCTGAGTGGGGACAAAGCCAAGCAGAGAGGACTTGTCTGTAAGAATTGGGGGTGCTTCCATGTGGGAAGACATTGGGGTCTGGCTGGACACACAAGGAAGGTGTTGGTGGTCAAACAAAAGTGAGGGCAGGGCAGGAACTGCCTCTGGCACTGGGATGGATGAGACCAGCGTGCCCTGGCGGATGAACCAGCTCCACCCTGGATCAACAGACATGCAGTTTGTGCGAGGCCTCTCAGTCCCAACCAGCTGCAGCTGAACACTCTGGTTTTCAGGGGACAGGGGCAGAGTGCACATGACGGCAGCAGCCCCACGTGTGAGCGGGTGCCGTGGCAGTCAGTGTGCCCCCAGCATCCCAGTGCCACCAGTCTGGCTCTGGGCTGGCTGCCTGGGCAGCTCCTGGCACATCATAGGCCGCTCAGACCCTCCAGCTCCAACTCCCTCCTGATGTCTCCATGGGGGTGCTGCACCCGGCTCCTGGAAGCAGCTCTAGACGTGGATTGAGCACAGACCCAGTCTCCTGCAGAGACCTGGCTTCAGCACGGACTGACAGGCAAAGGACAAGGCCACGACGGTGCTGACCCCACTGTGCACTGAGACACCCAGCACATTGCTGCTGCTGCTGCTGCACGAGGGACAGGACTGACCACAGGGAACAGCAATGCCCAGCAATGCCCCTGCTCCCCCCAGGCTCCCCTCCGAGGCCTCTGACTGCTCTGGGACAGCAGGAGACTCCAGCCAAGGGGCTCAGAGCCCCCCACACCTGGAGGGGAGCACGGGCAGGACATGCCCTTTCCCCCCCCTCACCCTGGGACTCCTGATGCCCGCCCCCTGCACACACAGAGCAGCTGTGTGGGCACATGTCCCCACGCAGACACACAGGGACAGACGGGACAGAGGCCGGGGGTGGCCGGGCTCGCTGGGCTGAGCCATCGCTGCCCTGCGGTGAAAGGGCTGAGATGAGCACACGGCACCTCTGCAAAGGCTCATCCCTGCACCGGTTATCTCTCGGCCTGTGGGGCAGCTCCAGAGCAATCCCAGCCCCGAGGAGCTCCAGAGTAATCCCATGACCAGAGCGGGGGGAGTTGGACCCATTTTGCATTGACTGCATCCCAAATGTTGGCCGGGGCATGAGCCCACCCTGTGGCAAGGGGTTTGCCACCCTCTGCCAGCACCTCACAGGCATCCTTGGCTTTGCCATGGGGCCCAGGAATATCCAAGAGCGACATCCCCAGCTGGCTGGCAGGACAGCCTCTTGAACTACAGGCACCTTGTTCTTGGGTCCAGTCTGCTGCATGAGGGGTGAGGTCCTGACCTGAGCAGGGTGACTGTCCCTGGTGACCCTGCAGGGTCCCAGGCTGGACACCACCAGGAGGGGCTGGTCCTGGCTCTGTACCCACCCAGTGGGCATGAGGGGCTTGCAGCCAGGTTGAACAGCCTTGCAGATGGTTCTGGGGGGTGACACAGTGAGACCCTGCACCCAGAGCAGCCCTGAGCTTCCCCCAGCACTGTGAGGCACACTCTGGGCTACCATACCTGTGGCAGAGGGATTTTGGCTGCACCAGCAGTGTGAGAGGAGGCAAAGCTGCAGGAAGGAGGTCTAATAGGAATCCTGATTAAAGAGCTGGCCATGACACTTTGGTAAAGCTGCCAGGGAACAGCCTGTGCAGTTCCTGGAGCACAGCCAGTGCCTTGTTTTGAAGAGGGAAGAAGATGCTCCCTCTCCCCTGAGCTGGCCTCCTCCCTCGCCTGGCTGTGCCAGCGCAGTGGGTCAGCACTTCAGCACCTCACCTGGTTGATGCAGCTGGACTCGTTGACACTGTCAGAGATCTGGTTGTATTCTTCCTCCCAGGTCGGGAACTTCGGAGGTAGGAGGATCTCGACAGAGTCCAGGCGGTCCAGGCTCCTGCCAGCAGAGAGAGGGTGTGAGGGTGTCCCCACGGCAGGGGCAGTGCTGGGGCAGTGTGGGAGCAGAGCCAGACCACCCCTGCCCACGGCCCCTCTGCCAGGCACAGGCGTGGGCAGCACGGGGACCGTGCTGGGCACCGCGTGCATGGCTGGGCTCCTGGCGAAGGCAGCGCTTCCCCACCCCGCTGCCCCTGGCTCGGGTGTGGCACACAGGGTAAGAGCTGTGGGGTGCAGTGGAAGGAGAGGGGACAAGGTTTCGCGTCCTGCTGCTCCCAGGAATGCACTGCAGGTGCCAGGTTAGTCCGGCTGAGCCCCAGGGAGCATGTGAGATCTGTGCCAGCCTCCAGTCACTGCCTGGATTGCTGCAAAAGCGGGGAGAGGCAGGGTGAGAAATGACTTGTAATTTGTATTTTGTGGACTTTGCAGTTGGAAACAACTGCGAGGTACATATATTTACATTTGTATAGAGGAACCCAAAAGATTATCTGGAAGAAGTCCAGTGGGAACCTAGCTGGAATGACAATGCTGCACAAGCAGGGGATCAGTATTTCTGGTGCAGCTTTGCTGGGAGAAACTCTGCCACTGCATCCTGGGGCACAGCAGCAGGCTCTGCACAGGAGAGCAGGGCTGTCACTGCACCTGACCCAGCCCAGCCCTCAGCTGACCCAGGCACACGGGGGCTGTGAGGGATGGGGAAGGATGGGGCTCCCCCGGGGCTCTGTCCCACCACGAGACCCTGTGTGAAGGAGCCCTGGCCCCAGGCTGGGTGCACACGGCAGGGACCTGCTCAGCCACAGCAGCCCAGGACAGCTGTGGGGCCTCTCCCTCTGGAATCACCGGTGACCCCAAGAGAGGCCCTCATGGTGCCGCTTCCCCCACATCTGCCGGGACTGTGGCTACAGGGGTCTGTTCGTCACCTGCCTGGGGACAGCAGAGCTGAGGGCAGGGCAGGCCCTGTGCAGAGTGTGGGCATCCCACAGCGACTCTGAAGTGTCCATCCTGGGATGGGATGGGAGCAGGGAATTCTGCCAGGGGCGATGGAGGAGACACGCAGGCCACGTGGGGCCAAGGGCCGTGTGACACCACTGGGCCTGGGCTCTCTGCTGACTGCCGGGTCTCCCTCGTGCCGAGGTTTTGTCCGTGAGCTCACACCATGAGCCAGCCACCTCCTGGGGTGGGCAGTGTCCCTATGCCACCCCTCCGGCCTTCACCCCGCCTGCCCACGGGGAAACCGAGTCACGGAGCGGCCGACAGCCCTTGGAAGGGCAGAGACCCTCGCAGAGGGACGGCTCGTGGCTTGCTCTGTGCCCTGCCCGGCTCTGGCTGTCCCTGCGGCCCCCCCGTCCCAGCCACGGCCCGGGGTCCCTCCCTGCGAGGGCCGGTCAGCAGGTGGCGGCCGCGCTCCGCGCCCGGCTCCGTCCCGGCTCCATCCCCGGCTCCGGCTTCAGCCCCGCTTTAATTCCCGGTTCCATCCCGGCTCCAGCCCCGGCTCCGTCCCCGGCTCTATTCCTGGCTCCAGCCCCAGTCCCGGCTCCATTCTCGGCTCTATCCCTGGTTTCAGCCCCGGCTCTATCCCCGGTTCCGGCTCCAGCCTCGGCCCCGCAGGGTCCGGCCCCGCAGAGCTCCTGTAGGGACGAGCCCTGCCCAGAGCCCCCGCAGCCGCATCCCCGCGGTCCCGACCCACCGCTCCCCAGACCTTTCCCAGCACTGTCCCGGTCTGGCTGAGCCCAGCGCTCAGGGCAGGCCACATCCCGATGGACATGGTCTGGATGGCCAATGCCCAGGGCAGAAGGAGCCCTGGCCTCTCTCTGTGGGTATTTTTCACCAGACACCCCATGACTCCCACTGCTCCCCTGAGGTGGATGGGAAGGCTTGGAACAGGGATGGATCCAGAGCAGGCATTTCCAGGGCTCCCCATATCTCCCAGCAGGAAGCAGCACCTGATCTCAATGTGAAGGCTCTCTGAGGAGTCCCCACACTGCCTGCACCCCACTTCCCTGTGTGCTGAGCCTCAGCAGTTCATCCCCAGTGGCTCCTGCTCCTTCCTGCCCCTCCGTCCCACTCACAGCCGCCCGAGCCGCAGCATCCAGAGCACTGACAGCCCCCAGGTGCCTTGTCCCAGGATGCAGCTGCTGAGGACTCTGTGCAGCATCACTGCCCAGGCCCACGTCCTCAGGAGCCTCTGGCCCAGCAAAGCTTCTGCTCTGCTCCCCCAGCTTGGTCTGTCTGGCTCAAATCACTGTGGGTCTTCCTCCCTCAACACCTGGTGCCAAACCTCTCAGCTCCTCAGGACATCATCCAGCCCAGTGTGCCAACTTTCTGGCTGGTCACAGGGTCCCTGGACACCTCTGGAGCAGAGCAGCTCCAGGCACAGTCCCAGCAGGCCGAGTGCCCTCAGCCATGCCGGGTGAGCAGCTTCCATGTCCAAGCAGCACCTTGGCGTTGGGATCTCTGCCTTCTCCCAGAGCAGAAGATGCTTGGAGAGGAAATCCCCACAGCTCCATCAGAGGAGTGCTCTCCCCATGGCTGAGGGGACAGGGACCTGGAGCAGCTCCTAACACCAGGGCTACTGGGAACCACCAGGATGGGGAGCGCTCTCTGTTCCTGTGCCACATCTCCTGTCCCGCTTGTCACCTCATGTCTCTGTTAGAGCTAGGGTGCAGGAGCCCTGCTGGGCTCTGATCCCACATGGGGCCTCTGTGGGATGCTGCTGCTGGCCAGACCCTGAGGGCTTCTGCAGGGGTGGCCCTGAGGACCCATGCAGAGCTCCCAGAGGAGCTCCAGCGTTACCTTTGTGTGGTGCTCTGCTCACTCAGGGACTGTTGGGTGGCCTTGAGGTAACTCTGCCTCCGAGCTGCAGTTTTCGGGGATGGTTTGGGGCTGGTTTCTGAGTCTTCGCTATCGTCATCCCCCATGGCTTTGATGTAACTCCCGCTCCGCATGCGCCGGCACGGGATCTCGCTGTCCTTGTCCCGGGACAGCGTGTTGTTCCACTCCCCCTGAGGCACCTGCGGGAGGAAGGGGAGCGTGAGCAGATGGGAGGGATGGCACACGCCCATGATCCTGGGGCCAGCAGGATCATGGGGAACTGGGGAGATTGCTGGACCTTCCCCTGGAGTGTAGTGGGAATAAGCAACACAATTCCTTTACAACCCTCCCTTACAGTTCATGCCAGGCAGCCCTTGGCTTGGTGGCCTCTGTTTCAGCACATCACAGCCATTCCCCGCCGCTGGACACCTCCACCCCAGACATGCTCACACAGCCAGGACAAGCTGCACGATGCCAGGCATAACGGGGGGGGAGGGACAGTCTCACTTTGTGGGGCACTGGGACAGGGCTGGACACGAGTGTTCATCACACAGACCATGTCACTGAACACAACGGGCTTGGGGGTCAGAGCCCAGACCTGCGTGGGCTCTTTAAGGTTTCTGAGATGAATGTGACTCTGAGTGGCTGAAGTTACTTTCTGGAACCAAATCAGGTTCTCACAAGTCCCTCTAGAGCAGCTTGGGCACATGGACCTTGTGCTGGCCTCTTTGCAGAGAGATGAGCAGCACCTTGGGCATGAAAAGCACTTCTAACCCCACCAAGATGACAAGTCCACAATTAACTTAGGGCAGACACCATCTTTTGTTCCCTCACTAGAGATGAGTGAGCTGATGGTGCCACAGGAGGCTTGAAGCACTGAGCAGCCACAGAAGCCACCACCCCACCTGCCCATCCTGTGAAGGGTTTGTGGGGGGACTGGAGGCAGAGCCAAGGTGCCCAGGACTGACCAGGATGAGCTACATGGGGTGTGAGACAGGTCAGGAGAAGGATGGAGAAGCCCGAGTTTCCAGGAGCAAGCCTTGGCTTTGTGGCTCACTTGGATTGCAGCAGGCATTTCTCCTGCCCTCGAGGACATGGCTGAGGAGCAGCCAGGCCAGATGTGAGGATGCAGCAATGTCCGTGCCACGCCAGTGCCAGGGCAGCCCAGGGCCACCCAAACTGCTCCAGCAGCAGCTGGGGATGCCACGGGGATCAGTGACAGGCCTTGTGCTGAGCACAGCCTGTGCTGATGAGAGCATCCCCGCTGGCTGTGCTGGATGGAGCTGCTGGAGCTGCCCAGGGAGCCGTGGGGCTGAGCAGCCACAGCTCACACAGTGCTCTGGGGACGCAGGGCTGTGCTGCAGCTGCCGTGAGCCAGAGGCGTGCGGTGCCCGTTCCATCCCTGCTCCTGGCAGGGCTCCCGTGGCAGCCAGAGGCAGTCTGAGGCTGGGTCTGACGCTGCCGGGGTGCAGCACCTTCAGCATGGGCTCAGCTCTGCAGGCTGCAGGCTGTGTCCAGGTCAGGCTCAATCCGCACAGCACAGCCAAGGGCTTTGTCCTGCCTGAAGGAGCAGGGGCTCAGCCAGTGTCCCGCCAGCCTGCTTCTTGTGTCCACTCTGCAACAGACCCCAGACCACCCTTGGGGCTGCTTTGGTGACAGGCCCCTGCCTGGAGTGTGCCCGTGACCCAGCACCCGCATTCCTGGGGGATGTGGAACAGAGCCAGGGCTCATCCAGGTGTGTGAGATCCAGCTGGGGACCGAAGTGGAGCGAGTCTTCCATGAGGCACGCACACTGGCCAGGCCTCCCTGGCCCCACTTGCTGCTGGTGTGGATTTTCCCAGCCCTTTCCACTCTGCTCCTGCCATCTTCATGCTTGGCCATGGCTCCCAGGCTGGCTGCTCATACAACTGTTCAGCTCAGGGGCTGTGGGTGTCCTCCGTCAGGTCCTGGTAAATGCAAGAGCTGAGAGCCCTTTCCCTGCCGGCTGTGAGTGCTGCCTCTGCCCCAGCCTCTGTCTGGACTGGTGGCCTTGAGGCCAGGAGGGCCCCCGCTGCCTCCAGCTGAGTCCTGCCATGGGAAGGATCCCACCGGTCACTGGGATGCCTTGCTCTGACTCTTTCTGAGGGAGACAGGGATGCTGAGAATCACTTTTATATCTATCACCTCGGTGTCAGGTCTGGCTGGAGACTGCATTTTACTGCCTGCCTTCTCGGGGTGAGCTGCAGCTCCTGCCCGTGGGGTCTGGCCAGCATGGGGCTGGTGAGGGCAGGCAGGGCTGGTGAAGGGTCAGCACAGGGCTGGTGAAGGGCCAGGCTGGGCTGGAGAGGGCAGGCAGGGCTGGTGAAGGGTCAGCATGGGGCTGGTAAAGGGCCAGGCTGGGCTGGTGAACGGCAGGCAGGGCTGGTGANAGCATGGGGCTGGTGAAGGGCAGGCAGGGCTGGAGAGGGCAGGCAGGGCTGGTGAAGGGTCAGCATGGGGCTGGTGAAGGGCAGGCAGGGCTGGTTGCAGCCCCTGGCTGAGGAGGGCAGGGCCAGCCAGCAGCCAAGTGTGCCATGCAGGACAGGGACTGCAGGACAGGGACAGCCCGGCCATCCCCTTGCAGGACCAGCACTGGATGGTGTGGGGCAGTGACGGGTGCTGGGCTCAGCCCAGGACAGCGGGGCTTGAAGACCTCAGGATCCTGCAGCTGCTCTGCTGCCACTGCTCGGGGGCACGGGCGGGGGGCTGCTCAGTTCTGCCATGGCTCCTGCATTTGCCCCCTGGGCTCGGGCTCTCTGGGCACGGCAGCACAAAGCCAGTTGCAGCGTGTCTCTCCCTGCTGGTGCAGCCCCAGCCCTGCCTGCCCCACAGGGACCTGTCCCTCTCCCTGGGGCACCACGACAGCGCCTGGTCCTGACCAAGCTGCCTTAATCGTCCTTCCCCTGCCTCTGCTCTGCACCCTGGCAAGGCAGCAGGACACAGAGCTGCTCTCGAGGTGCTCCACATTCCAGTTCAGCAGTCAAGGGGAAGGAAGGTGCTCGGGAGGACACCCTCTGAATCCACTGCCCCACTCTGGAGTGTCCCATCTCTGCCTGCAGTGTCCTCCGGGACTCCCACAGCTCTCACGGCTGCGGGACAGAGAGCGGGACAAGTGCTTCGTAAGTGCCACACCTGCAAAGACCAGCAGGTGCCCCCGGCGACCTGCAGAAGCAGTACAGGTCCTCTGGGTGCTGTTCAGGGTCCTCTGGGGTGCTTCTCGGCAGGAGGATGGGAGGAGCCTGTCCCACAGACTGAAGCTCTGCGATGAGGCTGACGAGCCCGGAGCAGCTTCTGTGATCGAGGACAGACCGGGCCGTGGCCAGTGCCCCCCTCGATGGCAGCAGAGTTCCTGGCAGGTGACACCCGGGGCTCTGAGCACAGCCTGTGTGTCATGCCCAAGGGGGCATGAGGGCACCCAGGCCTGGCATGGAGCAGCTCTGGCAGCTCCTCACAGGCTGTGGGACTCTGCTGCCCTTCCTGCTGCTCTCCCAGGTGCAGCCTTGGCTCTGCCCACGGTGGTTTGGGTGCTGTGGGAGGGCTGGGAATAAGAGGATGCCCAGGCCTGGAGACTTCATGGGGACTTGAGGATGCACCTGCCCTGAGGCTTCACGGAGGTGAGGAGGGGGCAGCAGGGACGGTCTGCCAGGCTGCAGGACAAGGGTCCTTCCTTGTGCCCAGTCGTGGTCCACGCGGTGCCATGCGGTGCAGGGATGTGGGATCCAGGCACGTGTCCATCCCCCGAGCTGGGGATGCCACAGCACTGCACTGTCCCCAGGGGCTGCCCGGGGCCCAGCCAGCAGCACCGCCTGGCTCTGCTGCTCTCCTGCCCTGAGCCGAGCGCGGGGGGAGGAGGGAAGGGGCACGGGGGAGGCTTCCCTCGGGCATCCCCCATCCCCGAGGCACTGACAGAGCGGGGCCTGGGGGGTGGGTAAAGCTCCACTCCCGGGCTCTGGCAGGAGCTGTGGCGCTCCCTCCGCTCGGGGCAAGTCAGGGGGAAGAGACTCGAGGAGCAAACAGGGTTTCCATGACACAAGTGCCAGCTCTGCCATGCAGCCCAGCCCCGCACACACGGACATGCAGCACAGGAAGGCCCCGCTGAGCGCTCCGGGGGTGCACGGGCCATGCACAGGCTGCACTGCTGCGGGCACACCGCTGCTCCCTCGGGGGCCGTGTCCCTCGAGCTGTCCCAGGGCTCGGCCATGGGCTCAGCTGTGTCCTCGAGAAAGCAAGCTGGAGCCAGGCTGTCCCATCTGGCAGGGCACCCTCTGGGAGGGACCTCGGCTGTATTCCTGCCCCGTGGCAGCTCGGTGGGGCTGGCATGAGGCACTCAGCATTGTGGAGCGGCTGGCACTGAACAGGCCACCCACTCTGGGTTATTAATTATTTTCAGGGCTCCTGGGGGTTAAGGAAGCTCTGGTGTTGTCTGACTGTTGGTGGGGCTGGGGAGGCTGATCTGGATGATGCATCAGGTTAATGGTGACTGTCCCCTGGGAGTCCCCACAGCACTGTCCCTTCAGTGCTGTCTTCGGTGGTCACTCCTGCCTGCAGCTTCTCAGCCTCTTTCCTTGTGCTCTCAGCTGTCTATGGGGCCCATGGGGACAGGGGGACAGGGGATGGGGAGCACAGCCTCCCTCCTTGGGGACTGTGCTCTAAGGATGGAGCTGTGTCATCCTAGGGACTGATCCCAAGAGACCCCTACCCTGATGGGACAGGGCTGGACCTGGAGCTGGATGATCACCAGCTCCAACATCTGGGTATGGATGTTTCCAAGGCCTGGAAACATCACATGGACCCCAATAGTTCCTGATGAATCCCCAAAATACCCAAACCCTTCAAATGGGGCAGGAGAGATGAATAGCCTTGGGGGCTTACCCAGCCTGGAGGTTGGGGTGTCCTGTCCTGGACCCATCCCACTCCTCCTGCCCTCCCTCATGTCCTTTCATCTCTGGGACCCACTGGGCATCTCTGCCTGCCAGCAGCCCCCTCTGCAGCAGGGCAGGGTGCCTGTGCCCCCCCAGGCAGTGGGAAAGCAGATCCCCTCTGTTCCTCCCCATGGCACACGGAGGGAGTGGGCTCGCCCTGTGCCCAGGTGTGACAGGGGACACGTGGCCTTGCAAAAGGACGTTTGCCACACACAAGCTCCAGAGGTGACTTCTCCATTGCCCTTCCTGTGCCAAAGAGGGGTTGGGATACAATGACGCCATCCTCCCGTGAGGTGCCGGAGCCCCGTGCCCTGCTCTTTGGGGTGACACCGGCCACCTGGGGACAAGGTGAGCCCAAGCACCTGTGACCTGTCAGCTTGTGGGGCCACCAGGCACCATGGTTTTGGGACTGGGTGCCCGGGCTCTTGGTTCTGGTGGTGAGCTGCTGGTGAACCGAGCACAGGGGCTGCCCCAGGCACTGGGGATGTTGGTCACACCCCGGTGTCCCCCAGTGCCCCTCCGGCCGTGCCAGTCGTGGCTGTCGGCTGCTCCCTACCTGCTCCAAGGCCGGTGGCGCAGGCTGCTGCCCCTGGCCAATGGTCCCAGGAGGATCAGAGCAGGAGGGAGCTGGGCAAAAGCTTCTCCTCAAAACAAGATCCCTACCTGGGCGCTGCCTGCGTCGGTCGGCGTGGGGCTGAGGGGCTGGTCCCACCTCCGCGGGGGCTCGCTCGGCTGCCGCGGGGCACCCGTGTCCTCCCAGCCGAGCGGTGGGGCTGCCCAGCTGTTGGCCAGGCCCGTGCCACCCAGCTGTGCCCACAGCCCTGCGTCAGGCTGTCGAGAAACGGAGGCTCATTACATGGGGGGGAACGAGCAGGGCAGCCTCGCACCCCGGAGCCCAGGGGCTGTCGGGGCTGCCTGCTGGGCTCTGTGCTGCAGCCTGAGGGCAGCAGGGCCCTTGGAGAGCTTGGCTGCAGCTCTTTAACCTCAAATACTTAACTGGAAGGAGCAGGGGCAAAGAAAAAGAAACCAGGCCAAGCCCATTTTCCCTGCTGGTGTTCCTGATGCAGGCAGTTCAGTCTCTTGGAAATTTGATTTGCAGCCGTGGCCAGCAAGGTACTGGAAGCTGAGTGTGCTTCAGTAATTCACCGCTTTTCAAAGCCTCTAAGCCCACTGGGCACAGCCAGGGAAGCCCCTGGCACCTCTGCATTAAAAGGATGCTGGAGATTTGCATTCACAGACCGGTGCCCTCCTCCCCCACCCAGGCCTGGCTTATTGGTCTCCATTCCTCTCTCTAGAGCCCAACCAGGTTCATGCTGTTCCAGCGCCGCGTTTGGAACCTGCCACAGACCTGGAGCTGTCGGTGCCAGGGTTCCAAACCAGCATCAGCCATGCAGGCCATGCAAGCGGGGCTGGCACTGCCCTGCTGCCCCAGCCCTGCCCCGCGGGCGAGCGGCGAGGCGCTGCCGGTCCTACCAGTGCTCCGGGGAAGCTGGGCAGAGCGGGGCTGACTGGGCACGCCGGCACATCCTTGCAATGCGTGGAGATAAGGGGTGAGTGTAAGTTAGTGCTGACCTTCAGCCCCCGCGTGGTGGCACAGGGGTCTCCGTGGGGGCCTGGGGAGCTGTGTCCGGTGTGAGACGTGGTCCCTCAGCATTCCCGGCTGCGTGGGCACTCAGGGCAAACAGCCTCATGTGGCAGCTACATCCCCACCTGCCCACGAGTGGCCCCCAGCACCTGCAGGGCCTGGGCAGGCAGTGGGGACACGTGGGGGGCCTGCAGGAGATGGGATCACACCCAGCAGAGGGGGTGGGGTGGCATGGCACATCCCCTCCACCCCACACTGCCATGGTCCAGCAGTGTAAGTTAGGGTGCTGGGACCAGCACAGGGACTAGGGCTGCAGCTGTGGGAGATGGACCCCATCAGCACTCGTGTCCCTGCAGGAGGAGCAGGAGTCTGTTCCCAGGGCCCTCCCCAGCCCTCTCCTGGCAGTGTTGACCTAAGGTGGCAGCTGAACCATCTGGACGTGTTTGATAAGGTCACCTGGGCGCCCACCGAGAGGATGTCCCTGAACTGCCGTGCTCTCCCTGCCTGGAGCACCCCACGTTCCCCTGTGGCACTCACCTGCAGGTAGTGGTAGGCCAAGTCCTGGTGGCAGGACTTGGATTTGAGCAAGGCTTTGTCGATGGTGGCAGAGGCCTTCTGGCACACCTCCCGGGCATGGCTGAGCGTCAGCGTGGACCAGGAGCCCCGCTTGATGTAGTTGGAGTCGTTGTTGATGGGGATATTGGTGCAAGGGGTGACCTTGAGGTCGTTATTGCTCTTGGAGGATTTCAGCATGTGCTCGCTGATGGTGTTGTAGGCGTGCATGAAGTACTTTGGCTGGCTGTGGTCGGGCTGCCGGCCCAGCGTCATCAGCCCCATGGGGTTGCGGTAGCTGCAGGTGTCGCTGTCCAGGTTGTCATCGGAGCTCCACCAGCCGGAGATGTTGGACCTGGTCCTGCGCTTGGGCTCTGAGGTCTTTGCCCGGTCCTTGCTCTTGCTCCTCCGGTTTTGCTTGGCCTCGTCCGCCCCCTTCTTCCCGTTCACGTTGCCCTTGGTGGGACCCTCCAGAGACTGGGACTTGGCAAAGAGCTTCTGCACGGAGTGCACGAGGTGCCGGATGCGCCCCGGGCTCTCGCTCCGGTGCTTCGCGTCGCTCCGCTGGAACTGGAGGGTGCTGAAGCCGTCCCTGTGGATGGGCAGCTGCTTCTCAAACTGGTCGAGGAGGTTGGCAGGCAGGCGGTTGATCTTTGTGGCTTGGGCATGGCTCGGAAAAGGATTGTCATCCGGGACCTCGAAGTGGGAGTTGTAATGGATGCGGGGGAAAGTGCTGCTGTTGGAGATCTGGTTGTTGAGTGGAAGGAGACAGTCCCCGTGGACGGTGTTCTGGGCTGGAAATCGGGGATCCATGGTGAAGGAGTCAGTGGGGCTGAGGAGATAAGGGTTCCTGTCCTGGGGGGCATAAAGAGAGTCTTGAGGGGAGTCCAGGTTTTCGGAGAGGTGGCGGCTTCTGTTGTCTCCTAAGCCCTTCATGGTCCCAGTGCTTCCTAGAGCATGGCTCAGGGGCGGTGTGGCAGAGCCCTCGCAGACCTCCCTGCAGCTGGAGGAAGAGGACAGATGCTGAGAACCCAGTGAGAGCCCTTCTGGCAGCCCCCTCCTCACCGGGAGTACATCCCCATCCCCCTCTGAAAGCAAATGCCACCACGGTTAAGGGACAAAGGAGAGAAGCAGGATGGAAGAGGCAGGAGGGGTGTGAGACCAGCAGGGCCCAGCAGAGGAGGAGGGGCAGGATTCACTTCCCACTGCAGCTGCAGTGCTCGTGTGCCTCAGTGCCCGGCCACGGGCTGCTTACCAACGCTGCCGCTGCTGCTCTGCTGCTGCACGTGGTTATTGAACAGCGTCCCCTCGCCGGCAGCGTGACAGAGGCACTGCCAGCTCTGTCCCGCTGGCTCAGGGGGCTGGAGGAAAGCGTGCGCTCAGAGCCCAGCAGGTCCTGGCTGAGCCCAGGCAGCCCAGAGCCGAGCTCCCCAGCGCTGCAGGGCGCCCGGTGTTCCCGCGGTGACGGATGCCGGGGCTGGCACAGCTCCCGCAGCTGTGCTAATGTGACACGATGGCAAACACCTCCTCTCCAGCCAGTGCTGCCTTGCTGGCAGGTTCTGCCCCGGAGCACAGCGTGTCAGTATCTCTGTAAGAGCTGAGGTGTTTCTGAGCACTCAGAGCCTGACCTGAGAAGCTGCTGGCTGCTCAGACGATGATTCTTGCTGTGCTGCATCCCTCCTGGGGACCTGTGCCACCTGTGCCACCCTCCCTGCCAGCCCGTCTGTCCCCTCTGCCACAGTGAGGGGCTGGGGCTGGCCACTTCCTTCCAGCAGTACAGGATCCCTGTGGGGTGGTGGAAGGGCAGCTGGACAGGGGGATCCCCTGAGGGATCCTCACTGAACATCTCCCCAGTGGTCTTGCCCCGTCCTGCTCGGTTCAGAGGGATCCTCATCTTCACTATGTTTTACAGGGAAAAATGACAAACCTTCTGGGTTTGCTTAAAAGAAAAATCAGTGAACATTTGTATGAGTTGAGCTGTCAATCAGTAAGTTGACTTTCCATACTTAAAACCTACTTGAAATCACGGAGTGTATAAATGAACTCTTATTTCCTGTTAACCTTTTAGTTTAGTTTCTTAGTTCCTTTTTGGTGTAGTTTGAGCATCACCTACAAAAGAGAGACTGACTTTTAACATATGCAGATGGTACGTCCCTGTGAGGAGCAGAGCTGGCAGTCTGTGCTCCTGGCTTCTCCCTTTCAGCCATAAATTGTCTCCAGTCTTCTCGAGGAGCTTGTCCCCCACGTGCAGCATGGCCAGCAAGGTGGTGTGGGAGTGGAGACAGTGACCACTGCAGGGTGGCAGGAATAGACACGCTTGTCTTCCTTCCTCACTCCGGGAAAAATGTATTAATAATGAAAAGCAGCCAGAGCTTCAAATAATTGTTTGGAAGCACAAAAAAAAAAAAAAAAAAAAAAAAAAAAAAGAAGTGGAATTTATTCCATGGCTTGATGGGCTTTACAGTCTCCATTTAACTCTGTTGCTCTCAGTGGGTTGGCAGAGCCAACCAGGCTTCCCACCCTGCTCCGATGGAGACCCCACTCTCCCTCCCCTGAGCCCGGCTCCCAAGGGTCCCCGAGGCACTGCCCACTGCCCCCTGCCCTCATGGGAACTGCCCAGCACTGCTCCCTGGGCATCCCGGGGCCCCACCCCAGGCTTGCCCAGTGCTGACCCGAGCCCCTGGAGAGGCTGCACGGCCCCGTGGGGCGGCTCCTCCTCTCCTGCTGCTGCTGAGCTGCTCCAGCTGCCTTCACCTCCGAGCCGTGCCCTGCCCTGTGCTCTGGGCTGTGGCAGTCTGGGGGGGAGGATTTGCCCCTCTCCACCACACAGGCAGTGCCCAGGCATTTTGGGGATGGAGACATGGCCTGAGCTGGGAAATGCTGATACCAAACCTGAACTTTCTGCCCGAACACCAAAGGCAGCCTTTGCCTGGACTGGTGCCCAGCTGCTTCTGGGCTCTATGGGTGCCATCCTAATTCCCACTGTGCTCTCCAGCAGCATCAGCCCCCCGGAGCCCCCTGCCCATGGGACCCACTGGGCTGCTGGATCTGGGGTGGTGCTGGCTGGGAGGTGCCAGCAGGGACGCTCAGGATGTGCCAGCTGGCACCCGCAGCGCTTACAGAGCGGGGACAGAGAGCCCCAGGTGGTGCTCCCAAAGGAAACCCTCTGGGCACAAGGGCAGGATGGGGGGTGTAGGACAGGCTCCAGGATGAGCTATTGATCTGAATTCCAGATGGCTTTGGATGGCCACGCTCCCAGCAAGCCTTGGAGGGGAAGCCCTGCAGGAGGCAGAAGCTCAAATCCTCCTTGAACATCACCCTGAAGTGCCCAGGCTCAGCTCTGCCTGCCATGGCCACTCTCCCTTCCTTCTTTCCTTCCCCCAGCCCTGGAATCCCAGGAAAATCCTTCCCACGGCCCAAGGCCACCCTGGCTCCGACGGCCGCTGCGCTTCTCCCCTCACAGGAGTCAGGCTCCCTAAGGGGACACCACGCCCTGGTTTGATCACAAAGGGATGTCTCTGGAGATCGACAGTAAATCCATCCTTTCCTTCCAAGAGCACTGGGTATTTGAAGCAGAAATCTCCTGCTGAGGCAGCCCGTGACTACCTCGTGCTACAGCACCACTGCCTTGTGCTCACTGGGCTCCAGATAAACTCAAACTGCCTTAGGAATCAAAAGAAATTGGGAACGGAAATGAAATTAATGTAAATCAGTGCCACACAGTGAAGGTGCAGAGGAGGAGGAGAAGGGCCCGTGTCGGGCTGGCTCCGGGTGCTGGAGAGGCAGAGGGGCAGGGAGGAAACACTGAGGGGCTGGGGGATGAGTGGGAGAGGAGAGAAAGAGAAGGTTTTGGAGGGGCAGGAGCAGAAAGGATGAGAAGGTGGGAGCAGGGGAGGGCAGGGAGCTCCCTCTCTCGCAGACTGGTTTCCCCCTGCCAAGGGTGGACACTCAGTTCTGTATGGCAGAGTTCACTGCTCCCTTCTCCTGTGGGGCTGCCGCAGGTCCTGATCCTCCTGCCTGTCCTGCCTGCTCCAGGATCCCTTCCCTTGCTGGCCAGGGCAGTGTGAGGTGCATCCCTGCTGCTGGGCGTGTGCTGCTGCCCACCAGGCCGTGTTTGCTGCCTCCTCTGCCAGCTGGTTTCCCTCTAAGACAGATTAAACTGTTTTCTTACATTTCAATTTCTCTCTGCAATCCTTGGCACTTTCTTGAGACATGGCACCAGGGAAAGGAAAAGTCCAGCAAGATCTTCCCCACCATCTTCTAGATTTGGAAGGATGTAAAAAGCTTGAAACTAAATCTCCCAAATCCATGATCCTGCAGCTCACAGACTGGGCAAGGGCTGTCTCCTGGGACAGCTGCCCAGTGTCCCTGCTGTGTCACCCAGCCCCGAGCCAGGTGCCCCAGCAGGGGTGGCCAGCCCTGCACCACAGAGGGGGCACCAGGGTCATGGCAGGAGAAGACCTGTCTAGCAGAGGGTCACAGGATGGGCTGCCAGGGCCAAGACAGAACTCCTGAGCCCATGGAAAGGGACTGGTTGCACCCCATTACCTCTCTTCTCCTCAGTCTGTTTTCTCAGGACTGCCTTTCCTCTTCCCAGTGGCTTTGCTGGTGCTCAGAGGTCTTGGAAGCGAAGGGGATGAACTGACCTGACCTGATTTATGGCACTTTTGTGTCCCAGACCCCAGCCAGAGGCAGCTTCCTCTTGGGCCTGGTTCAGAGCCTGCAGGTTTGGATGGGCTGCACCCAGCCCACCTCCAGCAGCGCCTCCAGCAGCTCCTGGGTGTTCCAGGGCTCCTGCAGAGCCAGGGAGTGCTGGGCTGGTGGCTCATTCCACCCTCCACAGGCAGCTCTGTGCTGCCTCCCTCCCTGCCTTCCCCCTGCCCTTGGCACGTGTGCCATGCAAGGACTCCCTGTCCCCTCCCTGGCCACCCGGCTCTGCTGATGCAGCTGCTGCAGCTGAGCAATGCCTTGACCCAAAAAAGGGCACTTGAAGAGCTCTCCAAGTGGTGCTGGGGCCCTGAAACAGGGTGCCCAGAGCAGCTGTGGCTGCTCCATCCCTGGCAGTGTCCAAGGCCAGCTTGGACGGGGCTTGGAGCACCCTGGGACAGTGGAAGGTGTCCCTGCCCATGGCAGGGGTGGCACTGGATGGGCTTTAAGGTCCCTTCCAGCCCAAACCATTCCAGAATTCTCTGTTTCCCTGATTCCATGTCCTACTGAGGCAGGGCTGGCCAGAAAGGGCCACTTGGGTGATGCTCGGGAGAGGCTGGCAGCACATCAGGAGAAGCAGCAGCCTGTAAAATGGGACTGCTCAGAGCACACATCCTCCAGGAGGAAGCCACCCCTGGACTGCTGGGGCTGAGGGCACCCTTTGGGGTCAGCTGGTCCTGCCCTCTGCCCATCAGCTCTTCCAGGGCTCCACGTCCTCCAGGCTCCCACACAAACCCCGGCCCGGCCACCCAGGCCGGCTGCAAACACAGAGGTGGCTTTTATATCTGGCACCAGCAGCACGAAAATAACGGGCTGGAATCGGGAGAGATGATTGGCAACCCGCAGGGGGAAAATGCCTCCCCTCTCCGTGCTGCAAGGAGCTGAACGGCTCCGTGTGCCGCGGTGTGGGTGACGTGGGCCTGCCCACACGCCCGGAGCCAAACGTTCCCTGAATTAGCAGGAGCTCTGGATGTGGCGCTGCCGAGGGGGCCGCCGGCTGCCAGAGCCCTGCATTAATGATGATTCAGAGTTCACAATCTGATCGTGGCCGATAAAAATAGCTGGCTCCTGCTCGGAACAATTCATTACACGACAGAACCTCCTCCTGCCACGCCGCGCCCGCTGCCGGCCCGGCAGCTCCGTCCCAGGGCAGAGCCCATCCCCAGGCATGGGCAGAAGCGAGCGCTGCCCATCCTGCGCTGGAGGCAGGGGCTCCTGAGCAGGAGTTAGTGCCACCCACCTGTGTCACCCCACAGTGCCACCAGGGGAACCAGGCACTCACCGCGCCGCAGTGCAGGGGACAGTGGCTTCCAGCAAGCCAAGTGTGTCACCTATCTGGGAGATGGGGAATCCCCCAGAGGGCCGGCCTGCCCACTGCCGAGGGCAGTGCCAGGGGCTCACCCGGCCCATCCTCACCGCCCTGCCAGGCAGCCAGCACCAGCTGAAGCACACCCGGTGCCAGCCGCGTCGGTGGCTGAGCTCGGCAGTCTGATGCCTCGGCTGCGTCCCTGGGGAAGGATTTCCCCGCATCCCTCCTCATGTGGGAATAAATGGCTGGTGCCCTTAGAGTGTGGGATCTACACACAGCTCCTGAGGCCCCACAGGAGTGAACGCCAGTGGTCTCCTGCTTGTTCTTCAGGCCAAGGAGTGTCTCTGCCCACTGGTGCACACTGGGGTGATGAGAGGGATGGGGTCTGACTGGCACCATCCCAAAATGACAAGGAATAATTTGTCTTACCTTAAGAGCTCTGAATACCACCTTTTTTTTTTTGGTTTTTGGTTTGGTTTTTTTTTTGTTTTGTTTTGTTTTTTGTTTTTGTTTTTTTTTTTTGATTCTACCAGCAAAACCAAATGCTGTGAAAGTCAAAGGCTGTGATATGACAGAGATTTTTGACTTCAGGTGTTGTCTAAGCTGGAGGAGCAGATGAACTCCCGAGAGAGACAGAGAACTTACTTCCATGCAGATGTCACTGGTAACATAATCCACTCTCCAGGGAGCAAAACCCCAGAAATTCTGCAACCTATTTGTCTGTCCCTAAATAGAAGTTTCTCAAAGTTCTCCATGAGACGGGATTTGCTGTGAAGCAGGAAATGCAAAGCATTAAGTAGGTCAAATGAGACAAATGAGACAGATAAGAAAGGGAATTTTCAGGAAGAGAGCAGGACAGCTGATGAGGTGGCTGGAGTGGAAGGACGAGGGCAGGCAGCTGGATTCTTGTCTTTGAAACCCATCTGCAGCCCCTGCTGCCTTGCAGAGCACTCGGGGCACAGGCGGGTGGCCACATGGGGCATGTTCCAGCTTGGCTGGGAAAGCAGCTAATGAGAACATTCTGGCCCAAAGCTGACCTGTTCTGGCCAGAGCTGTTCAAGGGGTCTGGTGGGGGTGAGGCAGTGTCTGCACAGCCCCCATGGAGCAAGCGTGGGATGCAAAGCCCTGGATGCAAAGCTCTGAACACGGCTGCCCTTGACCTGCCCTGACCCCCAGGGAGGGAGGTGTTCCCCCTTGCACTGAACGCTTGTGACCCAGACAACGGCAGAGACTCTGCCTGGCCTCCTGTGCTGCTACCCTGCCCAAAGCCCATCACAGAGAGGCCTCCTGCCTCTCTGTGCTGCCAGAGCCATCAGCAACCCCAGGACCACGGCCCCAGTGCCCCTCCCAGGGCACAAAGGCCACACTGAGGAGGAGGAAGTTCAGCCTGGAGAGGAGGAGACTGAGGTCAAACTTCATTGGAGTCTTCACGAGGGGAAGGTGCTGAGCTCTGCTCTGTGTGAGCAGTGATGGGAGCCAGGGAACGGCTGGAGCTGTGCAGGGCAGGGTCAGGCTGGAGATCAGGGAAAGGTTCCTCATCCAGAGGGTGCTGGGCACTGCCCAGGCTCCCCAGGGAATGGGCACGGCCCTGAGGCTGCCAGAGCTCCAGGAGCATTTGGACAATGCTCTCAGGCACAGGCTGGGACTGTTGGGGTGTCTGTGCAGGGCCAGAGCCGGATTGATGACCCTGGTGGCTCCCTTCCAACTCAGCCCATTCCATGGTTCCCTGTCTCCTTGCCCTGACTGCTCGTGGCAGAGCAGTTACAGGATGCCGTGGCTGTCACTGCTGCACCATCAGTGCTCTGCAGCCAAGCAAGGATGCTGCTTTGCTCCAGGGCAGATGTTCCCATTGCCTAAATGTCCGCATGGAGCCAGGCAGGGTCCTGCCCGCATTCAGGGTGCAGGATGGAGATGCTCTTTGGCCCTGGGTTTGCTCAGTGCCTCAAACAAAGCAGCTCCTGTTGCCTGAGGGTGCTGGGGCAAAGAGGAGCGGGTGGGCACAGCCAGCAGCTCCCTCTGCCATCCCTTCGGAGCCCGGCTGGGCCCGTGCGCAGCTCCCGCGTGCTCGGAGCTCGGGAACACTTCCTTTGTCTCAAAGTGGGTCAGGCGGAGGCGTGACGTTACTATAGCAATGGGCAGGAGATTTCATAACTTTATTTTGCGAGGGGCGTGTTGCAGGATCCGCCGGGAGACCGAGGGAGGGCTGTCATTGCATCACCCGCCCGGCCTCCCTTCCCCAGCCCGCTCCTGCAGGAGCCCCACTGCTCCTTGTCCACAAGCACAGAGCCGGGTCTGTGCCCCCGGCCCCCTCGGGTGTCCCAAAGCCCCCCTGGGCCACCCCGTACCTCTCACAGCTTGCTGGGCTTGGGGACTAGGCCAGACTCAGCATCCTGGGCACCGCGTGTCCCTCTGGGCTCCAGGGCTGTCCCTCATGAAGACCTGCGGGCAGAGAGAAAAGGGGACATGTCCTCAGGTCACAGGGGTCAGAGAGGCGTCCTCCTGACCTACATCCCAGGCCACAACCCTGATGCTGCAAACCCTTGACAGCGCTGCCTGACACCCAGGCTGTGCCCAGCAAAGGGCAGATGGCAGACAGCGAGGCAGAGGCAGTGCCACGGGACAGGGAGAGATGTGGGAGTGGGGCCCGTGTCCCTCTGGGTGCCACATGGACTGAGAGGATGAGCTGGAGATCAGCCAGGTGGGGAGGAGAACATCCAAAATGCTCCTTGCTGGGGGCTCAGGGCTGGGCAGAGCCCCTTTGTGGGAAAGTGCTCTTTGTCTTTCCTTCCCTTGTTTCTTTATGATGGAATAACCCCCCTGCAGTCTGTGGCCATGCCAGGAGCCACTGACCTGGGCACAGGGACCCTGTCACCCTCTGTGCCTCACCCTGTGGGCTGTCCCCTTAGGGCTGAGCCCGGGGAGGCTGGAAGGACAATCCTAGGGACACCTTGGCAGCCTCTGTGCTCCCCTCGCTGTGCCCCAGCAATGCAGCTGCCAGAGCCTGCTTTGCCTCTGCCCTGCCAGCACTGCTCCCACCAAACCTCTCCCATCTGGGCACTGGGTGCAGCTGAAGCTCCTTCCCTGCCTCCCAAGCACACAGCAAACCACTGGAAAAATGCTCCCTCTATGAAAAGCCAGGTAAATAAATATGGGGAAAACACTGCTGAGCACACAGCGAACACAGCCTGAGTTATCTCATCACGAGTTGGGGTTTGCAGTGATGAACATCCCAGGTTGGTTTGTGGGCACACACAGCCTGTCTGTCCTGCACTGGGAGCTGCTGGGGCAAACTGGGCAACTCCTGCTGCAGGGAAGCAAGGGACGGGAATGGCATGGGAACCAGAAGAGGAGTCAGCCTTCCTAGGACAGCTTTTTCATTCCCAGTTGAATGGAGGAGGCCATCTAGGTTTGGGAAGGTCTGTGAGAGCTCAAAGAGGGGTGAAAATAGGTGAACCCCAGTTTCTTGGCTCAGATGGAAGGCTGGGACAAGGACACAAACCTCGGCAGGTTTTCCAGGAAAGCCAGATCTGGGTGCCGGGCTTGGTTCCCACCCTGGTGATGCAGAAGATGGCCAAACTGGTGCCCAGAGATGAGGCAGCAGCTCTTTGACCCCAACATGGAGAGATGGGCACTGCAGTGCCTTGGAGGCCCCACTCTGCCACCTGCCACCACCCAGCAAGGGGCTTTATCCCCAGGGCAGGTCCTGCCTGCGGGGTTCCACCCATCCCAGGTGCCTGGCTATGGCACAGGCACTGTGTTCTCTGCACATAGGCCCTGCAGCCCTCCTAGAACCTGGCCCAAGGAAGCAAAGGCTGCAGAGGTGGGGAGGCACAGTGCAGGCAGAGGATAAGAGGACAGTGTTCACTGCAAGGCCCTCATGGGGGGTATCCCAAGAGACAGGAGAACGGAAAGCCTGGGAAGATCAGCAGACTGATCTCCTAAATTGGGTACAAACCCTCACCACCTTCCTGCCAGCTCCGTCCCCAGCACTGCGGAGGGAATTGTCAAAGCAGAGGCACATGTCCTGGGACAGCCAGGCAAGGCAGTCACACCTGTCCCCAAGCTCACCTCTCTCCCACACCAGAGCACCCCTTCTGTGAGTTTCTCGCTGCTGCTGGCAGCTGGGCTGTGGAGCCAGAGCCCAAGGCTGGGACTGAGGTGAAGCCCACGTGGCTTCACCTGACCTGGGAGGCCTCTCTTGTGGCCCAGGGGACATGTCCCCACCCCAAACCCAGCCACTGCTGGGCTCAGGGGTGTCCCTGTGGTGGCGGGCACAGCACTGTGTGACTGTGCCAGCACGAGCTGTGCCAGGGCCAGGTGCCACGTACTGCACTGCACAGTCACCGCGCTGGCACCACCTGGCCCTCTCGCAGCCCTCTCCATGGGAAAGGGAACTCCAGCTCCTGGGGACTGTGTCACGTTTGAGCCCACGATCCAAACAGCAGAGCCACCAGCACAGCCAGTATCCTCACCTCTTGCTGCCTCCAGTGCTGCCTCCAGTGTCAGCACCCACCCGTCTCTGTCACCCGCTGTCGCTGTCCTGCTCTGCTGCCACCAGTGCCGGCATGGAGGGCAGCACTACGTGTCCCTGGAGCCACTGATGGCCACCATGGAAGCCACCAGCATCTTCTAGGAATGCCCCCAGCATCCTGCTGGGTGTGCAGGTACCACCACAAGCACCCAGCACCAGTGGTGGCTGCTGGGATGGAAGTGTCTGTCTAGTGCTGATGTCACCCATCACGTCTGTGCCTGTCACCAGCACTGTCAGGGTGCCCCAGATCCCCAAGAACAGCCCAGTCCTGGCACCCCTTGGCACATCTGATGGGTGGGAGGAGCAGTGCCTGGGTGCCAGGGTGCCTGGGTGCCAGGCCTCCCCTCACCCAGCAGGATCCTCCAACTAAACAAGGCCGTGGAAGCTCTGGAGTAAGAAGCATTTTGGTGTGGGACACTGTTCTTCCCTTTGCACGCTGCTCTTGCACTGAGCAAATGGCACTGTAATTGCTTTTAATTAATATCAGCATCAACGCCCAAGGAAATGCAAATGAACAATTGTGTCACCAGCACAGCCACCCGACCAGCCAGACACCTCCATTGTCCCTCCCTTCCTGCCTCCATCGCCCCCCTCTCCCTGCCATTCTCAGGAGCAGGATGCTCACGGCTGCGGTGCGAGGGGGTGGGATGGAGCTGGTGCAGGGAAGGACAGGACAGGTGCTGTAAGCTCAGGGAAGGGGCCTGCAGACCAAGGGAAGAGTGGGGAGCAGGGGTCAAGCTGGGGCCCTGATTTTCCAGGAAATGACGGCACAGGATGCCAGAAGAAGCAGCCAAGGGCCCATCCAGGACCTCCTGCTCCCTGCCCAGGGGTGTCTTGCTGGTGAACTGATGTCCCTTCAAGACAATTTTGGTGAACGGGGTCTCAGATGCTCTGCAGCCAAGCCTCACTGGAGAATCAGCTGGTGATTATTGTCCCCTTGGCCTACGGGAGGAGGCCACAGCCTGTCCTGCTGCAGCCTGGGTGGTTCTGTGTGGCTGGAGAAGGCCTTGAAGGGACAGATCTGGTGCTCCTGACCCCACCTCAGAGGTGGCTGCATGTCGGTGAGGAAATATGAATTATCCAGTGTCTGCTGGGGCCTCCCAAGGAAGGCCATGAGGTTTCAGCTGAGTGAGCAGATGAGGAGGGCAGGGTGGTCCTTCCCCTCCTGCCACTCCAGGGCCACAGCTGGAGCAGAGCAAGGCCAGCAGAGCTGGGCAGGTGCAGGTGCTGCTGGGATCTAATTCTGGGGAAAATCCTGTGAAATGTTACAGGCTCCAACAGCAGCAGTTTGGGCTGGTCTCTGTGAGAAGAGAGGTCCCTCCCAGGCTGGGCCCTCAGCTCCTGCTCCTTCCTGCCTCTCCTCCAGACTTGGAAGAGCGTCAGCAAACCACCCACGGCTGCTTTTGGTAAACCTGAGAGGAGATGAAGCCCTCATTGCAGGGAACAAGCACAGTGACCTGGCAGCCAGCGTGGTGCTGGATCCAGAGCTCTGGGAGAAGTCTGTGAGTCCCTGTGAGATCCCACAAGCACAGCAGGGATGCTGCAGGGGTGGGGGATGAGCAGGTCTGACACAGGGGCAGAGAGGAGAGGGCGAGGAGCAGAGCACAGCCCCACAGGCAGCTGCCCAGCCATGGCAAGGGCTACTGAACACAGGGCTCCTTCCTCCTGCTGTCACCCCTCCTGCACTCGTCCCCTCCTGCTCTCATCCCCGCCTGAACTCCCTCTAGCACCTGCATTTACAGACTGTAAGATCAGGTATAGACCCTGCCGACCCTTCTGAAACATCCCATAACATCATTGTGTGCAAAAACAGCAAGAGAACTAATGGAAATAAATAAATAAATGCATGCTCTTGTACCTCTAATCTCTGCACCATTTCTCTGGGTAAAACAAATGCATGTAGCTCATTTGGGAGTCCCAGAATCACCCGTTACATGGAGGATGTTTGGGGGCTGAGCTGGGAGCGGCACCTCCAGGGAAGGTCGAGAGGCTGCTGTGGAGAGAGGGGAGAGCACAGCTGAGATATGGCTGAGCACGAGGGGAGAGATGTGTAGCCAGGATTAAGATCATTCCGAGGAGGCATGAAAGGAAAAATATGTGTGTGAAAACACCAGAGGGAACAACTGAGCAAAGATGGGAAGAGTGGGAAGTCCTGCAGGGCTTTGAGGAAGGTGCTCCCCTCCCCAGGCCCAGAAGGCTCCCACGCAGATGCTTTGTCAGCAGGGTCCTGTTGGGGCATGGGAGCAGGAAACGAGGTTACAGCCCACGGAATGGGCTGCTCCCCTCCCTGCTCCCCCAACAGCAGCATGTCCTGAACACAAGGACAACACCCACTCATCCTGCCTGAGATGGAAGGTGAAGTCAGCAAGAAGCTGAGGCAAAAGATCCACCCTGATGGCTCCCAGAGGTCAAACCCCACATCACTGTCAGCTGAGAGGAACCTTGGGGACAGAGTGGGGCCCTGACAGTGGCACTCCTTTAACTCTATACACAGGGGGACCTGCCAGACCTTGGAGACATCTCCTAAAGGAGAAAGACTATGCAGGGAGTGACTTTGAGTGCCTGGAATCTGTTTCATTTGAAAGAAACATCACCCTCCCTTCTGCTAAGATCTTATATTAAATTTGCTGCCACAATTTACTAAATAAACACAGAGATAACCTCTGCTCTACTCGACTGGTTCAGATTAGCTATTAGACAGAATTGTTTCACTGAAAGAGTGGTCAGGCACAGGAATAAGTTGCCCAGGGAGGTGGTGTGGAGGTGTTCAGAGCCACATGGAGACATGATTCAGGGTGACTATGGCGGGACTAGGTTGATGGTTGGACTTGGTGATCTTGAAGGTCTCTTCCAAGCTTGGGGATTCTGTGACCTGAGACGGGAGCGTGGCCAGGCCAGCAGCCCTGGAGGGCAGGGGAGGGCACTGGGTGGGGGGAGGTTACCCGTTCTTGGCATGGGAACAGCAGCAAACAGCCCTGAGACTCCTGGTGTAGGAATGGGGAAGGAGCAGAACTGAGACTCTCCCTGCAGGCAGGGAGGGGAAATGCTCGTACTGGGGGACCCCAGTGGCGTGGCACGTCCCCTCCTCAGGGCCCATCATGGGGTGTGTGTAAAGATGGGCAGCCTGGATTGTGGGGTGGGACTGTGCACTGATGCCACACCCCATGGACAGGGGCTCCCAGTGACAGGGCAGGGCACAGCGGGGGCACAGCGGGGGCACAGCCGGCAGGGACTGCAGGGACCTGTGAGATGCCTCCTGTGGTGGAAGCTTTTCTTCTGAGGGCATGGTGGTGTGGGACAGACCCAACAGGACCTGAAATAGTGAGGGAGAAGGGCAAGCTGGAGGGACTGGGAGCCTTCATCTGCATGACATTGTGATGTGGAGAATAAAACTGGTCCAGACGAGGGACTTGGGGAGAAGAAATTCTCTAAGTGCCTTCACACCGATGCCAGGGAGCCTGGATAACACACTCTGCTCACATATGGACATGGATTTGACCTAGTTGTGCTCCCAAAATCTGGCTGGGAGTGTCACATAATTGGAGTGTTAAAACCAGCAAATGCTGAAATCAACAACTTCAGGCAGGAATGAGGGTGCAAAGGGACATCAGATGTCACGGCAGGCAAGGTCAGCACTTTGAGTCATGCCCACCTGGAAAGCTCTCAGATCTGTTCCAGCAGAGGCAGCAGAAGGTGCAGAACGCACAGGGCCTTCCCCAGCCTGGCAGCTGCTCTGCCAGCAGCTCTGTGATCCGCACTTGGTGCAGGTTCCCTTGCTACGGAGAGACCTGTGCGGAGCACTGCATCCCAGCGTGAGCCCAGGACGGATGTGCAGCACACGGTGGCTCAACAGCTGGGCACGTGTACAGAATCATGGCTGAAGTGAGACCCTGCCTCAGGCAGGGAAGGGGGTAGGAGCAGGGCCTGTGTGGCACCCACAGTGTCTCACTAGAAAAGAAAGTCAGTTTATGGCAGCTCGGTGTCTGGGAGGATGTTCACAGGATCAGGGGGTCATTAGAATTGGAAAAGCCCTCTGAGATCATCAAGTCCAACTCTTAACCCAGCACTGCCAGGTCTACTAATCCATGTCCCCAGGTGCCACATCCACACATTTTTTGAACCCTTCCAGGGAGGGTGACTCCTCCAGTGCCCTGAGCAGCCTGTGCCAGTGCCTGACTCCCCTTGCTGTGAAGATATTTCCCCTAACACCCATTCGGAGTGACTGTGGAAAATAATGGAGGCACACTGATCCAAAGCCAAAGAAAGGCTTATTTCCAGTCCTACAGCTGCACTTACACCCAGCCATGGATGGTCACTGGCTCTGCTGGCTCCTACTCCAGCCCTGGGCTGATCGGCAAAGCCGGGGCACACAGGGCTGGGACAGCCAGCCTGAGCTGGAATGTGGCTGCAGAGTGAAGAGAAGGCCAGAGGCGCCGGCTCAGAGCCACCTCCTGTGTGCCCAGCCTGTCCCCAGCATGTCCCCAGCCTGCAGCCTGGCACAATCTGTCCTCACCAGGGAACCCTGGATCCTGCCTGGGGTTGGGAGGGGGACAGGCTGCAGAGTGCCCATGTCCTGACCATGCTGGGAACCCGCCTGCTCTCCTGTGGCAGGAACACCTGAGGGATCTGTCCTTGTTCCCTGTCCTCGCTCCCGGTCCCTGGCACTGCCTGTCTGCTGACAAGGGACAAAGGGCAGCATCTCTCACTGAGGCTGAGCACAACCTGACATGGCCACACCGAATTCAGCAAAAAACCCCTAAACCAGGTCAGCCACACCACCACAGGTGTCAGAAAGGCCCACGGTGGTGTACTTCTGCTCAGAAGCCCTTAACCTTGTCCATTCTCCGGCTCTGGCAGGGAAGGGACAAAAAAGCTCTGGTGTAACACCTGGGAGAACCTGCATCACCCACGGGTGCCACCGAGGTGGGAACACCCGGACGTGCCTGGGGCAGGTCCCTGCTCTGNGAGGCTGAGCACAACCTGACATGGCCACACCGAATTCAGCAAAAAACCCCTAAACCAGGTCAGCCACACCACCACAGGTGTCAGAAAGGCCCACGGTGGTGTACTTCTGCTCAGAAGCCCTTAACCTTGTCCATTCTCCGGCTCTGGCAGGGAAGGGACAAAAAAGCTCTGGTGTAACACCTGGGAGAACCTGCATCACCCACGGGTGCCACCGAGGTGGGAACACCCGGACGTGCCTGGGGCAGGTCCCTGCTCTGCGCTGATGGCCGGAGCTCTGCGCTGGCGTGGCCACAAAGGATGGAGGCCGGCGAGAAGAGGCCTGAGGCACGGCCAGGGAAGGGCAGCCCCGCTGGCTCGGCTGGGCTCTGGAGCTGGGCTCCGGGGCCGGGCTGCTCCGGGGCCGGGCTGCTCCGGGGCCGGGCTGCTCCGGGGCCGGGCTGCTCTGCTCTGGCCGCCGTCACAGCGATGTCACCGCCCGCCGTGCATCGGTTCACGGCAGCTCCTCGGGGTGCGCGGGGCTGGTGGCCACAGCGTTGGGCTGGTGGCCACAGGGTCGTGCTGGTGGCTGCGGGGTTGCTCCGGAGGAGGGGACACGCCGTGCCAGCCGGCGCTGCCCCACGCCGCCGCCACCGCGGAGCTGCCGTGTCCCCTTCGCACTGCGGAGGATGCTCGAGCTCTGAGAGCAAGGAGAGCTCTGCAGGTGCTGCCTTTAACGATTACGATGAGTAATTCCCTTTCAGTCCTTTAATCAGTCACTTTTAATTAGCGTGCCAGTTGTTTTTTCCTTAGCAAACAGCTCTTTCAATGAGGGTTTTCGCTGCATCTGCTGGCTTGGGAAAATACTGTTCCCTGATGGGGCTGTGTGTTCATTCTTCGGCAGGAGCTTCCTCCTGTGGAGGCTGTGGGACAGGGCTCACGTGCAGAGAGCACGGCACAAGTCCTGCTGGTCCTTGGGAAGGCCCTTGCTGCATCCCTGGAGGTGCTTGGTGCTGGTGGCATCCTGGACATTGCTTTTTCCAGAGGCCCCCTTTCAGGCAAGGACATCCTCCTCATCCACACCCCTTTCAGCCTTTTTAATTTCTCCTTTGAAACTTCCTTAGCTCTGATTCTGGTAGCTCAGGGCAGCAAGTTCCACAGGGGAATTGTGCCTGTGGAAAAGGATCCCACCTTGATCCTCTTGGGATGCTTTGTCCTCTGTTAGGGAACAGAGTTCCCAGAGCAGCTGCTTTCCCAGCTCCAGCCCCTCTGGCAGACACAGAGGTGCCCTCTCCTGCAGAGGTTTGTTCATGGTGCAGGTGTTTCCCCGCTGCTCTGGACACCTGGACACTGCTGGCTGTGGGTCACCCAGGCCCAGATTCAGAGCAAATACCCAGGTGCCACTTCCCCTCCTCATCTCCACGTCACTGAACTCCTCCTGAGCTCATCCTACATCCATGTCAACATCCAGCTCTTGGGCCAAAAGCTCTGCTTTCATTTTCCCTTGAATAATAGACTACTTTTGGGTGGGTTTTCCCTTTCCCTGGGTGTGCTTTTCGCTCTCCCTGGGTGGGTTTTTCCCTCTCCCAAGGTGGCCTGTGCCCTCTGCCCTCAGAGGACCCTAATCCTTGCTCCTTTCCCCTCTGGAGCGAGGGAAGCTCTGTCTCTCCGAGGGGCTCCAGCCTCTTCCCTTTTCCTGCCCAGGGTGGGATGTCCAGGCTGGCCCAGCTTCCCATGAGTCACCAGCAAATCCCAGCTTCCTTCTCCAGGCCCTGGCACCAGAGCCCTAATTACAGGGCAAGACTAGCGGAAACAAGCTTATTATTTACCAGGCTAATGAAAATTAATCATGCCTCCCCCTCCCGTTCCTGGGAGAACAGTCACAGCCAAGAAAGCAGATTATAAAAGCATTATGGGCGACTGCTGGGCTTTGGCACCGCCTGAGGGCTGTGTGGGGCTGTCGGCTGTCTTTGCAGGTCACCTGGAACTCAAGGGTTAAAGCTGCCCCCCAGTGCTGCCTGTTCTCCCCCCGGCCTGCTGCTGGGCACAGCTGGAGCCCCGAGCCACGGCCAGCCAGGCTGGAGAGCCCTTCCCTGCTCTCCCAGGCAGCTGCTGCTTCTCGCAGAGCCTGGACCCCTCTGGCATCATCTGTGTCCTTGCAGAGAGCAGTGTGGGGTGCACAGGGGTCCCAGCCCAGGGACTCCCAGCCCACCCAGCCCGGGATAGTTCCCCAGCACAGCCCAGTTTGCTCCACGCAGGCAGCCGCTGGCTCCAGGCTGCTGCGCAGGGCAGGGATGGAGAGCAAGGCTGTGTGTGAGGCCACGTGGAGGAAAACACAACAAGGACTGGTTCACGTTGCACAGATGTGGAAAAGCAGAGCATCCCACACCCACTGGAGCCACTGGTTCTGGAGAGGGTGCTGCAGCAGAGGGATGAACCCTGGCAAGTGCAAAACCCACCACCCTCACTCAAACTGTCACCTGCACGGAGGGGAAACTGAGGCACGAGATGGGGCAGGTCAGCCTGGAGACAGGCAGGGAGAGAGCTCCAGCCTGCTGAACTCTGCCAGTGGTCCCAGCTGGGGAAAGAGATCCCAGGGATGCAGGACTGCACACCCAGCATCTGGTGCTGAGCCCAGAGCTGCCCCACCTGCCTGCCAGGCTGACCACAGCCCTCCTTTTCCAGGCTTAAAGACCTCCACATCCATGATCCCTTATGGGATCTCTATATCCATGATCAGCCTCCCTCTCCCTGAGGCTGCACAGGCTGAGAGTGGGAAAAAGACATGGAAGGGGCAGATTGCCTGGATCAGGATCTGGGATGGAGGGAGGGAGGTGAGGACTGGGTTCCAGGGCCAGGCTGGAGAGCTGCTCCCTGCCAGGCCTATCCAGGGCAGTGCTGCTGGAGCAGCCCAACCCTCCTGCTGCCCACCACAATAATTAACTGTTGCTGTGGAGAAGGCAGGAAAATGAGCAGGAGGTCAATTTTCCATTTCCCAGTTGTGCATAACCAGTTCCAAGCACACAGTCTGAAAATAAATCTCCATCAGGCTTGTTACCTCTTAATTAACATCACCAGCTACAACACATACTCCCCAGCCCAGGCACAGCCACTATTGATGTACAACGAGATGGAGCCAGGGTTGGGCACGGCTGGTGGGAATTCTCCAGCTGGAAGTTCCAGCCCTGCTGTCCAACACGCTGGACTTGCCCTGCTCAGACAGGAAAGCTCTGCTCCAGGATGGGGAGAGCTGCTGGATCTCCCCAGAACCAGCTGCTTTGGGGGCAGCTGGCCCAGACAACTGAAAGAGAGTTGGTGAAACAACTGGAGTTTGTTTTCCTTTTGCACACATTGGAATAAAGAAGAAAAGAAGGTCCTGTGGGTGAAACATTCGATTAGAGGGATGGAACCTCACCCGTGAGGAAAGGCTGGGAGAGTTGGGGGTGTTCAGCCTGGAGGACAGAAGGGTCCAGGGAGACCCCAGAGCCCCAGAGCCCCTTCCAGCACCTAAAGGGGCTCCAGGAGAGCTGGAGAGGGACTTGGGACAAGGGCCTGGAGGGATAGGACAAGGGGAATGGCTTCCCACTGCCAGAGGGCAGGGCTGGGTGGGATATTGGGAAGGAATTCCTCCCTGTGAGGGTGGGGAGGCCCTGGCACAGGGTGCCCAGAGCAGCTGTGGCTGCCCCTGGATCCCTGGCAGTGTCCAGGGCCAGGCTGGATGGGGCTCGGAGCACCCTCAGATAGTGGAAGGTGTCCCTGCCCATGGCAGGGGGGGAAACTGGATGAGCTTAAGGGTCCCTTCCAATCCAAACTTTCCACGATTCTGTGGTTCTCTCTGCTTTTTGATCTCCTCCCCATCAGTGATTTCTCTCACAGGCTGTCCCCTCCCCTGGTCTGCAGCTGGAGCAGCCCTGTCCCCACTGGGTGACCTGGCACAGGAAGGGCACAGGGGCTGCCACCATTAGTGAGGGGAGGAAGGAGACAGGATGAAGGAATCCAGTTCTGCTCCTACCACTCTCCCACCTGGCACTTCTCTTCAAAGCATGGTGCAAACATTAATGAATTAATCCTCCCAACACTCCTGGGAGGAAGAGACACCGACAGGGCTCTGTTCTAGACACCAGATAAACACAAAGGGTGGTTGGAGGAGATGCCAGACAGGCAAAACCTGCAGGTCATGGTGGTTCCTCTGCTCCTCCTGCTGCTCATGGCAGGGCTGGGCAGGCAGGGGCTGTGCCAGGAATTCTCCCGTGCTCCAGGATGGAGGAGGGGGGTGCAGGGCAGAGCAGGGACCATGTCAGAAATATGAGAGACGGTAAAACTAGAGGAGAACGGGAGCAAGAAGATGAGCCCTGTTGTCCTCACAGACTGACAGACAGATTCTGTTTCCTATTCCAGCTTTGATGGAATTTTTTAAGTATCATGAAATCAGCTTAAATGGAAGGAAACCCTGACACTGCTGCTGAGGCATCCTGGAGGGAAGTACTGAGAGAAAGCACTTTGACTTTAAAAAAAATGGATTTTGACCTGCTCACTTTGGCAGGTGAGCTCCCCAGCTGACTCGAAAAATCAAACCGTGGGTTTCCAGCCTGAACATCCCCAAACACTGCACTGGTTCTCGTGTCCTTTAGCTGAGCTCTTTCTTCTCCACCCTCGTGTTTACCTAGGAATGCATCAATAGGCAGCTGCTGCAGCCCCTTCCTTTCCAACAAGCCAGGCATCCCTGGGGTTTGCAGCCTGCCTGTGACCCCTCAGGACTGGCCTCACTGGGATCCTGCATTTAATGCTTCCTTGCCTCCATGCCCAAACCCTCCTGGAGCTCCCTGTGTGCCAGGATCCCACTCCCTGCTCCGTGGGGTGTGCCCTGCGTTCAGCACTCCCGGCAGCCAGCTCTTGGAAGGACCCTGGCTGCAGGAAAATCCCCATGCCAAGGGATGCAGATCCATCCAGGGAACCCCAGCAGTGCCGCTGGGGCCAGCTGGGGGCCTGCCCACAGCCCTCTGGGCTCCTGGGCTTCTCCAGCCTGCCTGTTCCAGGGGATCCCCAGGGGGGTGAGATCTCCAAGGCCCAGCCAAGGTCCAGCTGTTTTCCTGGGAGTTCAGCTGGCCCAGTCCAACTGTTTGAAGGAGAGACTTGCCTGCTGTGCCTGCAATCCGAGCTGCTGAATGTCCAAACACAACAGCATGTGAAGGCCAAAACCAGAGACCAGGGGCTCTTCCAGTCCCTGCCCACAGGTCTGGACAGACACAGCCCGTCTGCCTTGGGCCTCAGTCCCTTTGTGGGGTTTTTCTGGACATGGAGAACCCTGGCAAAAACCTGTCATGGCCCTGGATGGATTTTGGGCTGGGCCTGGACCCACCTCACACAGACACGGATGCACTGGGCAGAAGGGGATGTGTCTTGTTCTGCTTCCCCTGCACACAAAGGCAGATCCCAGGACAATTGCTCCTGGGGGCCCTGCGGCAACCTGGCACAGTAGAAAAGCTCCCTGAAGGTTTCTGCTCAGCTGCCCCTGACCGGGGACACCTCACAGCTCCCCAGAACCGCAGAAGGGTTTGGCTTGCTGGTGTTTTCCCCATGAGGCTGCTGGTCTGGTGCAGCACAGGAGAACCCCAGTGGGTACCAGAGGGGAAAGGGAAGGTGCCATGAGCAGGGGTGGCAGGACAGCCCTCTGCCCAGGTGGGAACACTGAACTTCCAACTTCCTTACCAAACAGAAGGATGAAACCCCAAATCCTGACGTTTCCAAAGAAAAACCCAGCCAGGAAGAACGTCTGCCCTGCCAGCACACAGGCTCCAGGCACCTGAGGCCCTTCCGAGGGAGCTGTGGGCTCTCCTTTCTCTCTAACAGGACAGTTTTTAGCAGCTTGATCCCATTCTTGCCATTTCCTGACCCGAAGCACACCCACCTCCAGCAGCCACAGTCCCCAGGCACCAGCCAGAGCCAGGGCAGCCCCTCTGTGTCCCCTGGGCAAAGCTCAGCCTGGGACAGGGGCTCTGCAGCAGAACCAGTGCTGGGGCTCCCTTCTGCCCCACAGCAGCTGTGTCCCACCTGGGAGCGGATGTGGGAAAGTAAGAGCCTTTCCCAGTGGGGTTCAGGGGCCTCTATCAAGGACTTTGAGTGCTAAAGTCACTCATTTACTCTTGCATAACTTGCCCAGAGCAGCTGTGGCTGCCCCTGGATCCCTGGAAGTGTCCAAGGCCAGGCTGGATGGGACTTGGAGCACCCTGGGATAGTGGAAGGTGTCCCTGCCCATGGCAGGGTGTGGCACTGGGGGGTTTTAAGATCCCTTCCCACCCAAACCAGTCTGTGATCTCCTCTGCTCGGCTCAGCCCCAGCTCCAGGTGCCTGTGTGGCAGCAATGCCTCCTGCAAACAGCTGGGAACAGCTGTCCCCTCACCACAGAGGGGGAAACTGAGGCACAGCAGCACACCCAGACAGGTCTGCAGTGCTGCATCCAGGTGTGCAGCTTCCTAGCTCCCTCAGTGCCCCTGTCCTGCCAGCCCAGGATGACAGAGATCCCTGTGTCTGTCTCTTATATGGCAGGGAATGGGAAGAAACGCAGCTGTGGGGTGCACCAACACTGGTGCGTCTGCAGCTCATGGTGGTGCAGAGCTGAGGCCAGAGGTGGGAGGCTGAGGACAGCCCAGGGTTCTGCAGCTGAAAAAGATCTGAGCCACCCACTCCAGGAGAGTGATTTGGGGAGGGATGGAATCACAGAATCACAGAACCAGCAGGGTAAGATCATCAAGTCCAGCTGTTCCTCCAAGCCCACCATTAACCCATCTCCCCAGGTGCCACATCCACATGACATCCAGGGATGGTGATGCCACCACTGCCCTGGGCAGCCTGTTCCATTACCTGCCCACCCTTTCCCTGAAGAAATGTTCCACAATATCCAACCTAAACCTTCCCTGGCACAACTTGAGGCCATTTCTTCCTGTCCAAAAATACATATGGGGACACCAGCAGCCTCTGCAGACCCCTCCATGCTTTGGAGCATTGGTGCCCCCATCCCCAGGTGGGCAGCCCACATTCCCGAGGTTGGGGTGCCCAGGTGGCTTCAGCCTGTCCCTCTGCTCCAGTGTTGGAATCAGGGAACAGCCCCCTACGTCTGGAGCCGGAGCAGCTCCCGCGGGAAGGCTGTCATTGCAGATGTCACAAATGCCCCAGCAGGCCTGCAGCCGACACGGCTGCCCTTGAGCCTCAACCAGCTCCTTCTGGGCCTGGTTCCTGTGTTCCGGAGCACAACAGCCGGCGGGTCTCTGCCCTGCAGCCACC
>VZRR01005617.1:103823-127470 GCA_013398015.1 Oreocharis arfaki | reverse complement strand
TATTTCTACTTATATTTCTACTTGTATTTCTACTTATATTTACATTTATACTTACACTTACATTTAAATCAATATAAAAATATATTTATAGAGTGGCATGTGTGGGGCCTCGTAGGTAGCAACACCCCTTCTAAACAAGCCAAGGAGACTTCTAAAAGTCACGACTTAGTGACTTTTTAAACCCCTCCGACTTCACGGGGACATCTTCCAACGCCTTCCAAAAAAAAAAAAAAAATTAAAAATATGTATTTTTGGTGATTTCTCGCCAGAAAAAGATGTGTTAAACACACGAATGCTCCTAAACAGTGGGGAAGATAACTTGGGAGCTGTGAATGCTGTCCCGGGGATATTTGGGATGCGGAGCGGCGAGCTGAGGACACCCCAGGTCACCGTTATCTCCCGCAGCGGCTCCACGCCCAATCCATGGGCTCCCGGATCCGGTGGGAGCGGACGGGCAGCTTGATCCGCGGGTCAAGAGCCGGGGAGCAAAATCCCGGCGTTTTTCCGCCTGGCTGGGATCTCCGGAGCCGCCGTCCCGGCACATCCCTCCCTGCTGACAGCACCCTCGAGGCTTGGCTCTCACCCTCCTGTCACCTGCCGAGGGATGGAGTTCTGGAAAAACACTCAGCCCGGGAAGGTGCTTGGGACAGGGTGTTCCAGCCGTCAGGAGCTCCCGGGCAGACTGGGAATCTTCTCTAGGTGCTGAAGGAGGGCGGAGAGATTAGGCGGTTTCAACGCGGATCTAAATTCTCACCCGCCTTCAAAACTTGAGAGTTTGGGTTACGAGGAGGTCAGAGCTAAGTAGGCACAATTTCCCTGCCGCTTCCTCTTTCTTTTTCAATCTTCCGTGGGAAATAACGTCCCGGTTCTCATTGCGAGAAATAAGAAGGAAAAAGCAAAAGATTTGCCAGCTTTAAAAGTATTTTCTATTTAAAAATAGAAAACCCCTCATTTTTTTTAATAGAAAAAAAATTGTACAATAAACCAATTTTTTTATTTTTTAATGTATTTTTTTTTTGTTGGAGAATGCCAGAATAAATGCCAGGGAATAGCAGAGACTGAGGAGAGGGGGAGGAAGGTGCCAGCAAGGACAGCGTGACAAGCGGGGACGTGACTGCTCAGCGAAGGAGACGTTTTGGAGCTCCGCGGAGCTGCAGGTCAGAGGCGGTGATGGAGGTGGTGCTCAAGTGGCTCTCCTCGGATAAAACCAGCTGTCACATTTCGTCCAGTTCCCTGTCCTAACCCCAAAATATCCCAGCTATCGGGGCTGGGGTTCCTAGGCCTTCACTGTCCCCACGCAAACAACGAGGCAGCAGCGGGATCAGCCCCCGGGGGTGTCTCCTTTCCNTTTCGCTTCAGCGCCGTCCTCGCCACCCTTGGCAGCAAGACCGACACGACCCTAGGTGGCTTGTACCAGTCCCCAGCGGGCACACCTGCACACAATGCTTGGCAGACATCTCACCTCGGCCAGGCCCAGGCTTTGTGTAAAGTCCTTTCCCCCTTGAGGGGGGGGATTCAGTCTCAGTCCCTCTAGATGATTGTGAGACAGATGAAGGGTCTTCGGACCGTCTCTTACACCAGGCCTTCACTGTCCCCACACAAACAACGGGGCAGCAGCGGGATCAGCCCCTGGGGGTGTCTCCTTTCCCCTCCTGGATGTTGGAAAAGCTGCAGGTGACCCTAACCCTGATTTGAGCACTCCAGATGAATCCCAGAGTGGTTTGGGTTCAAAGGGGCCTTGAAGGTCACCCAGTTCCATGGGCAGGGGATGCCTTGTGGGCTCAGAAAATGTAATTATTGACACGACCGAGGAGCAGAAAAATCGAGGAAATAAGGTGGGAGTAGCACCTGTTTGTCAGAGGGGTTTGGCCCAGCAGGAGTCGTCCAGGAGTCCTTTGCAAAGTCCTTTCCCATCCCAGAGGAAGGAAAGCCTCTTTCCCACTCTGGGTTATCTCCTTCCCGTGGGCCAGCTGGATGTGTGGAAAAGTTCTCCTGGTCCCAAATCGAAGAGGGAAACAAGAGGACCCAGGCTGGTCACTGGGAAATGTTGCTCAGGTTCCCACCTTGCTCCAAGCCCTGATGTCCAGCCTGGCCTTGGACACTTCCAGGGATCCAGGGGCAGCCACAGCTGCTCTGGGAACTCCAGCCCAGCCCTTCCCCACCTTCCCAGCCAGGAATTCCTTCCCAATATCCCATCTAAATCGATCATCCTTTAGCTTAGTCCTCATTTTTTCCCCTCGGGAAACAAAAAGAAAACAGCAATAGGAAAAAAGGCAAGATTCATAATTCTGTTTCAATCCAGACCAGAGCCCAAAATGCTCAGTGATTTTAACAAAATTCCGTATTTCAGCAATGCTTTTACTCCTGCTGGTTGGTGACGGGTGCAGGGTGCTGCTGGGAATCCATCCTAATCCAAACCGAAAGGGTTTGAGGACGGAAAAAAGGAGAAAATAATGAAGTTAATCAGAAAACAGAGGCGAATTGTGAAGGGAGAGACAACTCGGAGCAAAGCGTGGTTAAACACAACTCAGTTCTCTGTTGGACTGAGAAACTCACTGTTAATGAGCCCTGGGCTTTGCTGGGTTCTGGGGCACACGCTCCTGTCCGCGAGCATTCCGAATAAAGCCATAATCCTTGGCTCATTTGCATGGAAAAAAGAAAAACAACCCCTTTCCTGACCCTCCAGCTGTTCTCGCCCCGGCGTTCGCAGTTTTATTGCTCAAATATCAGCTTTTGCTCGCTGGCCAAGCCCAACGAAAGCATAATATTTAAATATACAAGCCCCATTTACCTTTCAAGGACTTTTCCTGCCCAAAAAAATTCCTGGCGATTTGTGTCGAATCCAGGCCCCCGAGCTCATTATTCATCCCTTCCCTGCGCCCGTTCCCGCTGATAGGAGCTGATTCCGCCCCCGTGACATCACCGCTGTTGCCGCGGCGACGGCCCGTGATGTCACAAACACAAGGCAATAGCCCCAAGCCAGGAATAAACCAGGGGGGGAAAAACGAGTCGGGAATGAAGGGAAAGGGACTGGAGCAAAATATCCCAGGGTCCGAACTTCCCCCACCAGCGTTCTCACACGCCTTGCCACCTCGGTTTTCCCGGGATTAGGGGCTGGCTGGGAGCACTGGTGGGGGGTGTGTGTGTGGGATTCCTGAGGGATAATGTTGCGTTAGGTGAGCGGGATTGAGTCATGCTGGGACCTGAGGGTTGACTTCTCCCAAAATCCGGAGTGTTGGATTTCAGGACTGGAGAAAAAAATTCCCTGGGGTGAAGATTTCAGCGTGGACCTGTTTAAATAGGAAAAAAAAAACAAAACAAAGGAAAAAAAGGCGGGAATGTCTAACTGGTTGTTTAATCTGATGTGTTTGGTAATGTAAATAATGAATTATTAGATACATAAATTAAATATTTAGATAGATTCGTTTTAGTTGAATATTTAGATAGATTTAGAGCAGGTTTTAGGAAGGAATTTTTGCCTGGGAAGGCCCTGGCACAGGGTTCCCAAAGAAGACGTGGCTGCCCCTGGATCCTTGGAAATGTCCAAGGCCAGGTTGGACGGGGCTTGGATCATCCTGGGATAGTGGGAGGTGTCGCTTGCCCGTGGGATGAGATGTCTGTAAGGTCCCTTCCAACACAAACCATTCCATAGTTTGATAATTTCGTGAATAAATTTCCGTTCTTTGAGAGAGAATTCCATCATGGAGCAGCTCAGAGGGAAGACGTTTCCTTCTCCCTGCCTTCCACGTGGATCCTTACCTGAATTTACCTTACCTTACCTTCTTCCTTTCTTTTCCTCCAAGTTTAATTATCCCCATGCGTTGATTTCAGCTCTTATCACCTCCCCAGAATCTCGGGTTTCTTTCTCCCCAAACACAGCCGAGCAAACCCACAAATTTCTTCAAGGCCTCGGCTGAGATTTTGGGGTTGGAAGTTTAAAATGTAAATGCAAGTTTTAAATTTGGGGTCCTCCCTTCCCACCTTTTATCCCTTGACTCACATCTTCTCCCTTGCTTCCATTTCCGGGTCTTTATCCGTAGATTTCAGTTCAAAGGGCTCCCAGTCCCTGTTTTCAAGTGCTGAGCTCCTCGAGGTCTTTGCCCCCTGAACCAAATCCTGAAGAATTGCAAAGCAAAGATGTCCCAAACTCCAGGGATTGTTTTTGCTGGGCAGCCCTAAAAAACCGGCTGTGAAATGAACCCGTGGATTCTCCCTCCCTCTCCTGTTTCCCACGGGAGAAAGGGAAAGGAGAATCACCTTCACCTCACCGAGGTCTTTGCAAGGTCTTGGAACAAAGAGAGGAACCCTGGGAAATATCGGCGCGTGGTTCCCGTGGACATCCGTGGAAAACAAAATCCCAGGAATTCCCATGGCTGCCAACGGACGGAGTTCTACAACGCTCTGACGTGCCAGGAAAAGGGTCAAAGACCAGCCTGGGTCCAGGTGGCCACCGGGGCTAGTGAGGGCTCCTGTGCCAGCTCCTGCAGCCAACAGCTCAGGAGGGAGGGATTCGGCCGGAATTCCGGCCACCTGCCTGGAACTCCGGAGCCCAAACGACTGGATACCCTCGGCAGCTGAGTCAACACTGCAAGTGCAGGCAAAGGTCAGCTTTACAAGGCCGGGGCTGGACCAGGAGGCTGCAAAAACGGCGATTTGGGCTGGGAAGTCAAGGATGGATGAGCAGGGTGTTGGTGAGATCCCTGGAACGCTCCAGGGATGGTTGTATTCCGTGTGTGTCTCCCTCCCGTCCTACCGGGATTAATTTTTTGGTGCTGATATTTGCATTTTCACTCCAAAAATAATTTTAAAAAATAAGGAAAAAAAAAAACCAAACGCAAACCCCAAAGCAAAATTCAGGATGGGAAAAGTGGGAACTGAATCCAAGCCTGAAAAGGAACTTCAGGATGTTCCAGTGATCCAAGGTGTTATTTTTGTGGAATGTTCGTACTTTACTCCAATTTGGCTTGAATTTTTTGGCTGTTCTGGCAGATCCATCCATGTAATTCATCCCGATTTATAGTAAAATACGGGATACGATCAGATTAGGAGGGATCTGAATGAAGACAGGGGATACAAAGTGGAGTTTTATCCATTTGGAATAACCAATCCCCTTTTCCTCTGTGGTTCCTTAAGGCCATGGGATAATTTAGTGAAACTCGGAGCTCAATAATTATTCTAAAATCAATTTTTTCTGCTTTGATGTTTGAAGATTCTGAAATCACCAATTTCTCCAGGGATGTTCATGCTCCTGAAGTTTAGAATTAGGAAAAAAAAAATAAACAAAACTTCACGTAAAAAAAAAATCATCGCACTTTTGGAAAGTAATTCCTAGAAAGGTGAGATGGATTGTTCAGAAACATTGCGGTTATTCCTCAGATTCTTTTAAAATGCCCCCAAATCTGGCCAAAATAATCTTAAATCAATTTATTCCAATGAAAACGAAAGTGGAGACGCAACATCTCAGACCTAAAAGTTCTTTAGGAAGAAATCCTTAGGAGAAGCCTAAAAATAATTACAAAAAATGGGCATTTCCGCCCCCATATTCCCTTTGATCTTCCATGGGAATTCCACAAAATCCAGGGCTGCTGATCTTGGCCATCTTTAATTTCAAACGGCCAAATATTTGCACAGAAATCCTTTTTCATGTTTTAAGAACTCGCTTTCCATTCTCAAAGTCTGTCAGAAGTAACAGTGGAGAGGCGTTTTTTTAGGGATTCCTGCCTTTCGGGAGGAAAAATATTTGGATGCAGTTTCCGGGTCAGATCTAGGAATTACCAGGGGGAAAAATCTGTTTAAAGAAGCAGCAAAACTTCCCAGGTTTTTAAATGACACGGGGATGGATTTAACAAGTTTTGAATTTTGGATTGACAACAGGAACCAGTAGATCCCAGGAATCAATCCTGTTTGACACATTATTTGCAGGATTGGTGCCCTCCAGTGTTGGGGTTATTTTTCACCAGAAGTTGATGAAACCGGGATTAACTCCAGAAGTTACGTGGCGCTTGGAATTTGGGTGGACAAGAAAATCCCGGAATTCCGGGACAGGTCAGGTTGGAAAGGACCACAGTGGGTCACTGGTTCCACGTCCCTGCTCCAGCAGGGTCATCTCAGAGCAATTGGAATTGTGCCCAGATGGGTCTGGAATATCCCCAGTGAGGGAGACTCCACTCCTTCTCTGGGACCTGTTCGCTGCCCAGGGAAGAAGTTCTGCCTCCTGTCCAGGTGGAACTTCCTGGGATCCATTCCTGCCTGTTCCTTGTCCCGTGGCTGGGCCCCACGGAGCAGAGCCTGCTCCACGCTCTGCAGATGTTTCCCAACATCCGTAAGATCCTCTCTCAGTTATCTTCTCTCGAGACCAAACAGCCCCAGCTCCCTCAGCCCCTCCTCGTGACGCTCCAGTCCCCTCATCCTTTGTGTCACCCTTCACTTGGCCCCACCCGGGAGCTCCACGACTTTGGAGAAATTATATTTCCCCACAATTCCCATGTAGAAAGGTCTTGGACCAAAGTCTTGTTAGGTACGTTTGGAAATTAAGACCGGAATTGGCATCGACTCCTTGGCAGGCGGACGACCCAGGAATAGGCATGGGGCAGGTGAGGCTTTGGGATGGAATTTCTTCTCCTGGGACGTTCTAGGGGTGGTGCTGGACACCGCGACAATGCTGTTATTAAATGTCGTTTCAGGTGAAATCCCTGCTCCTGGAAAAATTAATTTCCAAGGAATTGAAAGGGAAGAGAGTTCATAACTAAGATTACAAAACGAAGGAAGCAAAGCTGGAGGGGCTTTTCCAGGCTCTCCCTTGATTTTCTTCCTTAAAGGAAAAATGGAAATAAGAGACATTTTGATAGATTTAATTACTTGATACGAGGAGGCGACTCTGTGCCCGAGTCACTTGGATTTTCCATTGTAATTCCAGAGGATTTTGGAGATAGGACATGACGAACCCCTCATTATAATAATTTAATTACACCGGGACAGTGGAAGGTGACCCCGCCCACGAGAGGGGATTGGGATGAGATGGTCCTCCAGGTCCCTTCCAACCCGAACCATTCTGGAATTCCGCGATAATTTCTGCCCGGATCCAAAGGCCGAAGGGAATTGCAGCAGTTTATCAGCTTTCTCACGTGAGGTCTGCTCAGCAAAGAGATTAATCAGGGCTGTTCTGGGGGAAATTGTTGTTCGGTGTCTTTGTTTTTGTGGTTTTCACTCCGAGCTTTGAGCCCGGAGGGAGCAATGCCCGGCTCTATTTAAATTATCCACTCGTATATTTTATTCCGCGAACGCTGGTTTGGTTTTTCGGAATTCCGCGCTTACATTGCCGCAAAATCCCATTAAAAAGGAGGAGTTTCATGGGGTTTTTTTTCCTGTTTTCCTTTTTTTTTAAAAAAATGTTTTTCACTGCAAGACTGTGGTGGGTCTTCGAGGTTCGGATTTGGCTCCAAGAGTTCAACCCCAGTCAGCTCCGATGGACCCAGTTCTTCCGGCCGATGGTTTCTCTTCTGTTAATTTGTTTTTGGAAAGCAAAAAAAAGGGAAAAATGAGGGGAAAAAAAAAAAAGAAAAAAAGAAAGAAAAATGTTTTATGGAGGTTCTAAAGCCCTCCCATCCATTGGATTCATCACACACAAACACACTGGGAATGGAATCTGTCCACCCTTCAGTATCAGGGGTTTGGTTCAAAGTGCTGCCGGGATGGGAAAGTTTTATAATCACATTCCCTGGCCCGAAGCTCTGTGGGAAAGATCAGGTTAACCTGAGAGGTAGTGGCTGCCAGAAAACACAGAAAATTCCTTGGGAAGCCAAACTTTCTGCTCCGAAGAGCTTCCAAACATGGAACGAGCGTGAGGGTGTCTATTTACGCTCTGAGAGACACACGCACATAAATACACCTCATTTAAATGGAGACACACACCCCCCTCCCAAAATCCACTCCCACTGGGAATTTCGTTGGCGTCATGGTGCTGATATATGGGACAAATTCAGACTTCTGTCTTAATCAACAGATGAAACACCTCACTTCGTATTTGAAGTTATAAAATCGAGTTTTGTCTACATGAGCGTTTTCTGTTGGATACAATGCGGGCCGAAACTTGGAAGAAGTGGATCCTCATCCCAACAAAACTTTGGTTCCTCTCAGCTGACTCAGCTGCCGAGATTTCCTGTTGTCAACAAATAAACTGGGATGATTCAGAGCAGGAGCCTGGCCGGGTTCTGGGAACGTCGCTCCCGCTGCTCCCTCTCCTTCCCTTCCTTTCCGTGAGTTGCGGTGGAAGCCCAGGCAGTGAAAAGCTCCTTGGGGAGTCTCCAAAGCGTGGAAGGTGTCTGATCCCATCCCAAACGGGCAACCAGAGCCAGTGAAAAATGGCCAGGGTGATGTCGTGAACGATTTCAATATTGGCACCTAATTACCACCTCCGAGTGCTGAAAGTCAATTCCCTTTTTCCAATAAACTCCTTCCTAATATCTTTCCTATTAAAATTCTCATTCCCATATTTTCTTCTCCTTAAAACCGGTGTAATTTTTTTTCCCTCCTTGGTGCTGAAACCCATTTTTTTAACAACCTAAAATGTAGATTTTATATAAACCAAAAAAATTTGATAACTTCCAAAATTGTTTTGAACAGAAAATACTTTACTAGTTGTTTTTTTTATTAAAAACTGTAATATTTTTATGGGAGTGCAAGAACAGAAAATTCCACGGCGATTCAGTTTATTGGGCATTTTTGGAGTTAATTTTTTTTTTTGCTGAAAAAATGAAAATATTGAATCAAAACAACATTAAAAATATTAAGTATATAATAAAGCAGTAACTCCCCACATTTAAGACCACCAATAATTCATACGGGCCGTTGTGGTGGTCCACAAAATAAACGTTTGGGAAAGAAAACAGCAGGAGATCCCAAGAGTTTTACGGAAAATGGTCCAACAGAAGTTTTTTCTGCTATTCAGTTGTCCATCAAAAGGAAAAGCGCAGCGCACCACGGCTTTGGGGCAAAATTCCGGAGTGTTGGGAAATCTGTGCTTCTGAAAGGATCCCAAAATCTCTGCAGCTGCCTCAGAGCAATGGGAAAACTCTCTGGGAATTTTCTGAGGTTGCCACAGGGGTTTTTTGGTCTCTCTGAGCTGCAAAGTTCACCAGTTGCCTAAGAATTAATTAATTTTCGATTGGGCTGTAAAGCGATCAAGAACTTTAAATGAAATTAGATTCTGGCCCTGAAGTCTTGGCATCTCCTGAGTTCACCAAACATTCCCAGATCAGTTCTGGGCTCTACTTGATGGCTTTAAACTGCCAGAGGGCAGGGATGGATGGGATATTGGGAAGGAATTCTTGGCTGGGAGGGTGGGGAGGCTCTGGAATCAAATTCCCAGGGAAGCTGTGGCTGCCCCTGGATCCCTGGAAGTGCCCAAGGCCAGGCTGGATGGGGTTTGGAGCACCCTGGGATGGTGGGAGGTGTCCCTGCCCATGGTGGGGGGCGGAAGGAGATAAACTTGAAGGCCCCTTCCAACCCAAACCATCGTGGAATTCCAGAATTCCATGAAGACTGTACGTGGTCTCTAGGCTAATCAATATATTGATCAGCATTTAATCAGAATTGACCATTGACTGTCAGATTAGGCAAGAACACCAAAAAAACCCCTAAAAGACGTAACAGGGATTGACAGCAAAGAATGGAGAAAAATTACAGCCTGGAATTCCAGGAAGAGTGCGGATCATGGAAGAGGGTGAGCAGTTACCGAGTGTTACTGTAGGGGGATAATCCCAATGGATGGGATGAGACATGGAAAATTTGGATGGAAAATTGTGAGACCTCTGAACCTGTGGGAACCTTAGGAGAAGTTTCCAACAAGAGCAATGGATCTCCTGAGATCCCAAAAGGAGACCGGATGTCAGAGCTGGATCCTCACTGGTGAGCTGGGCAATCTCCTGGAATCCTGGAAGGAGCCTGGATGTTAGAGCTGGATCCTGGAATCTTGGAAGGAGCCTGGCTGTTACAGCTGGATCTTGGAATCCTGGAAGGAGCCTGGATGTTAGAGCTGGATCCTCACTGGTGAGCTGAACAATTCCCTGGAATCCTGGAAGGAGCCAGGATGTTAGAGCTGGAATCTGGAATCCTGGAAGGAGCCTGGATGTTACAGCTGGATCCTGGAATCCGGAAGGGAGCCTGGAGGTACAGCTGGATCCTGGCATCCTGGAAGGAGCCTGGATGTTAGAGCTGGATCCTCACTGGTGAGCTGGGCAAGATCAGGGGCTAAGAGGAGTCAGAGTTCGCATCCACAGGGTGGGATTGTCTTCCTCCCTGGATCAGGCTGTCCTAACCCATCCCGGTGGCTGAGGAACAGAAGCCCTGGAGCCCGAATCAATCCCTGCGCCCCACAGGAGTTGATGCCAAAGCGAGGCCCCACAGCCAGCAGTGGATTAACCCTTCTCGTTGGGAAGCTATTTCAGCCACACTCAAAAATAACTTCTGGAGGCCACCTCCATCCCTCTCCCAGCCGGTGGGGCTGGATCCAGCTCCTGGATCAGGGAGCTCCCTTGGATTTAAGCCGGGGCGTTATCAACAAGTCAACGCGGGGCCCGTTTATCTCGGCGCTGTCACTCAGGGCAGAGCTCCCTATCTCGGGACGGGCTGATAACGCCTCTTCTCACCCCAGGGGGGAGGTGATAGCGGGGCTATCTCGGAGCTTCACGCCCAGCTCCGGCCTCGGTTGACGTCCTCGCCTTGATAGGGGATGGGAGGAAGGGCCCTGCTGGAGCACAGCCCCTGGAGCTGGGTTTAGACGGGCAGGGATGGAAGGGGAAGGTCCCAGGAAGCAGCGCCTGGGTGGTTCTCGCAGACAGGGCTGTTTGTTGAGAACGCGGGGCCAAGAATGGGAACAATTGGGAAAAAAGCGGGAAACAAGGGGAAAAACAGGGAAAAAGTGGGGAAAATGGGGAAAAATGGGACAAAAAGGGAAAATATGTTGTATCTATGATGTGTTTCACTCCTGGAGAGAGATACCCACAGCCAGGGTGCTCCAAGCCCCATCCAACCTGGCCTTGGACACTTCCAGGGATCCAGGGGCTGCCACAGCTGCTCTGGTCACCCTGTGCCAGGGCCTGCCCACCCTCCCAGGGAACAATTCCTTCCCAAATCCCATCCATCCCTGCCCTCTGGCAGTGGGCAGCCATCAAGTAGAGCCCAGAACTGACCTGGGAATGTTAATCTGCTCCTGGGAAAGCACAAGGGACTGGGAGAGGAAATCAGGTGCATGGGACAAAGGATAATGTCAAGGAAGGACAACGTGTGGACTTTCTGACATCGATAAATCCGATAAATCTCATAAATCCGATAAATCTGACAATTCTGACATGTTTTCTGGCCCAGCTGTGCTGCTCACACCCAGTTTGCACCTGCAGACCCCAGACCGGGCTGTTGTTGGGTGTGTGGCTGACGTAACCTGCGCCAGAATTCCCGGGAAAAGTTCGGAAAACACCGCCTCCTTCAGCGTGATCCAAACCCACCCCATCTCCTCAATTCTCCCAGAGAGAACCGAGGTCTGTCTTCCTGGCTGGATCCCCAGCGTTTCCAGGGCAGACATTCCAAATGCTGGGAATGCTGGAGCACAATCCGCTGGCTCCATGTCTGCCTCCCTTCACCTCCTCTTGCTTCCTGCGTTGAATCCAGAGGGGCAGGAAGATTTCTTGCTCCCTCTCTCAAGCTGTGGGAGCCTCTCAGCACCCAATGGAAGCCAGGATTTTCTCCCAAACCACATTTATCGCTGAAGGAAGAGTTGGAAAACGCATGTTTTAGTTCTTTCCCAAGACCCAGTTTTGGATATTAACAGAACGACCATTTCCCCGATCTTCCGAAAATTCCACAACTTTAAAATGTCTGAAGCCGGTTGAAATCACTATTTTTTTTTTTTTTTGTTTTAAAGTCATTTGATCTTTCCGTTTTCCAAGGAAATTTCCAGGATGTTTACGAGTAAGCAGGACATGAGACAGAGGGAAGAGGAATTTTAAGAAGTGAGGACATTTTATTGTGCTCAGCTGAAAAGAGGTTCAGAAATGAAATACAAAATAAAACAGAGAGATCTTAAAAAAATAATATACTGAGATTTTCTTCAGGGTGGGTCGAGGTTCTGAAGCAAAAACGAGAAGCGAAAATGAGGAGAATGAAGACAGAAAGAGACAGAACCAGAAGAAGAAGAAGAGGCAATTTTGCGTCTGCGTGTGCGTGCGGAGCTTTTCCACCGGAGGAGAGCTGGAATTCCAGCCCCAAGGAACCCTCCCATAAATTAACCCCGTTCTGTTTTCCCAGCCATCCCTCAGCCCCACCACAAGGTCTCGGGGCTGTGCCGTTTCCAAACCACTTTGGGACTGTCAGCCGTAAATCCTGGCCCGTGGAAGCCCTGGAGCAGAGAGTTATGAGCTGGGCACAAGGTGCAAATTGCTCGGAGTTAGCGCCAGAATCCCTTTTTTTCCCCCTCTTTTTCTCCTCCCCCCGTTTTCACCACAAGGATTTTTTATTATTATTCCTTTTCTTGTTCTTTTGATTCCTTTGTTTCTTGCAGTCGCTCCCCCACTGATTGTTTTTCTTAATTTATTTTTTTAAATTTTATTTATTTTTCTTTTCTGGATTTTTTTTTTCCCCCCGTTTTTAATTATTAACGGGAAGAATCAACAAGAAGAAATCAGGGAATAATTTACTATAAAAACAACCTCTATTGGGGTGCTGCTCCCAGGGCATTCACAGCAAACTTCCACCCTGCCGAGGGAGTTTTTCCCCCTCTTTTCCTTCTTTCTTCCCTCCCTCTCCCAGTTTTACGTCCTCTCACAAGGAAGGTGGCCTCAGTCACACAAAACTGACAGCGATCTGAAAAATAACTGGATTTTCCATTTTAATAACAATGAATGTTTCCTGGAACATTGAGCTCCAGTAATCCGTGTCACGTTGACTCTGATGCTCCCAGGGGATATTTTTGGTGGAAAAAAAAAAAACAAACCCTGGATGATGAGGAGAGTTCTCTGTTTAAGCAGAAATTTAGGGATTGGACAGCTCAAACCAAAGGCAACAAAACAAGAGAAGCGACGGCTGAAAATAAAACCCACGACCGAGCTTGTGCCTTTTTGTCTCTCCGGGGATGACGCTGGATAATTACGAGAGGTTTTAACCAGATATTTTTTGGATGTCAAAGATATACTGCGGAAATTAAGAGCTCATGGAACTTCCCGCGAGCGTCGATTCCTGCCCTCGTCTCTGCCGGATCTCTCCTCCTGTGGAAAGAGGCGGAATGCAGGGAAGGAGAAATGAAGACCTGGTTGTCCTCTCCCCCTCCGTTTCCTTCACTCATTGGCAGCACTGGCTGCTGCAATCCGGAGTCAGAAGGTCTCGGGTGCTTGAGAAACCAACCCCGAGGCTGTTCTCCCAAAGGGGTTGGAGTTGGGCGTGCTGCGGGCAGCCAGCACATTGTGGGAGAACTTCCATTGGATGGCTGCCTGTGGATCTGCTGGAATGAGTCCAGAGGAGCTGCTCCCAGGGCTGGAGCCCCTCTGCTCTGGAGCCAGCCTGGAAGAGCTGGGAATGTTCACCTGGAGAAGGGAAGGATCCAGGGAGAGCTCCGAGCCCCTTGCAGGGCCTAAAGGGGCTCCAGTAGAGCTGGAGAGGGACTGGGGACAAGGCATGGAGGGACAGGACACAGGGAATGGCTTCCCAGTACCAGAGGGCAGGGCTGGATGGGATATTGGGAAGGAATTCTTCCCTGTGAGGGTGGGCAGGCCCTGGCACAGGGTGCCCAGAGAAGCTGTGGCTGCCCCTGGATCCCTGGAAGTGTCCAAGGCCAGCTTGGACGGGGCTTGGAGCACCCTGGGATAATGGGAGGTGTCCCTGCCCATGGCAGGAGGTGGAAAAAGATCATCTTTAAGGTCCCTTCCAACTCATATCATTCCATGATTCCACGATCTGGGTGGCAGCTTGAGCTACAGCGGATAAACTCCAGCACAGTGGGAGAGCGAAGATAAAACATCTCCAAGTAGGAGAGAATTTTGGCTGTCAGGGACACCCAGGGCGTGCGAGGGGCGCTGCTGTAGAAAGAATCATTGTGGATGCTGTGTGGGGGCTTCTCCTCCTCATAAAAGGCGGTCCAATAAAACCTGCCAGCCTGTTTGCATTCCCGCTCCAGCGTCCCACGTGGAGAAACGGATCGAGTTGGAACCGCGCGGAGCAGAGCATAAACAGCATTCCTCGGGAAGAGGCTCGGCCGCTTTAAGAGCATTTGGAGGTCTCCGAAGGAAAATATAAGGGAGGGATTTGCGTACGGCAGACGGAATGTTGGATTTTTCACGGCAGCGCTAAAAGTCGCAGTTAGAGGAGGGCTGAGCCGTGGAATTCAGGTCCAGACTATCCATATCTACAAATCCATGGGAGCTTGGAGCCGGGTGTTCGCCTTGGTCCCTTGCAGAGACATCGGATCCTGCTTGAAAATGAAGCCCGGTGTTTTCCTTTGGATTTCCTGTCCCGCTGGGAAAGCTCTGGGTTTGGCATGAGAATTGTGGGAGGTGCTGTCATGGAAATTCATCCTTCGGGTCCTGTGCCAACAGGATGAGGGAATCTTTGGAACTGCTGTCACCAAACGTGAAGATGATCAGAGGGAATGGAGCATCTCTTCCATGAGGAAAGGCTGGGAGAGATGGAATTGTTTAACCTGGAGAAGAGAAAGCTCCAGGGAGAGCTCAGAGCCCCTTGCAGGGCCTGAAGGGGCTCCGGGAGAGCTGGAGAGGGGCTGGGGACAAGGCATGGAGGGACAGGACACNTTCCAACCCAAACCATTCTGGGATTCTAAAAGGAAAAAGGGGCAGGACCTGCTGTCCCCAGGTCATTCCCAAGGGATGTTGGCCCACACCTTCCCAGATGCTCTTTTCCTTTGGCCACAGGCAGAGGAAGTCGGTTCTCACCCAGTTACGACCCACTGGAACACCCAGAACCTTCTCTGCAGGAGTTCAGGGGAGCCAATTCCTGAGCCTCTCGTACTTCGCAGAGATTTCTACCCCCACCTCCCCAGGCCCCCTTCTGTTGGTCCTCCCTGACTATGATCCTAGGTTTTTTTTCTGGATAAACAACCAGATAACGAAAATTTTGTGTTGACCCATCTTTCCTTAGTACTGTCAAAAATCTGAACCCCTTTCCTGTCTCTTCCACTCTGAATCCTCCACAACGATGACAATGACGATAATGATGATAATGATGATGATGATGACGATGACGATGAGGACAGTGACAATGATGATGATGATGATGACATTGACAACGATGATGATGATGATGATGATGATGACGATGACAATGACGATGATGATGATGACGATGATGACGATGATGATGATGATGACAATGACGANGATGATGACGATGATGACGATGATGATGATGATGACGATGATGATGATGATGACGACATTGACAATGATGATGATGACAATGACGATGATGACGATGACAATGATGATGATGATGATGACGATGATGATGATGACGATAATGACGATGACGATGACGATGACAACGATGACGAGGACGATGACGATGATGATGACAATGACGATGATGAAGATGACAATGATGATGACGACGATGCTGACAATGATTCATCACCTCCCCTTATTCCTTGTCAGCCATTTCCCTCGCACAACTCACTCACTCTAAATTTCCATTTGTACCTATTTTCCCAGCATTTTTTCCAGCATTTTTTTGCCTCCAACCGGTGGCATGTAATCCATACCATGTTTATTTCTGAGAATGTCATGTGAGACAGTGTTAAAAGCTCCAATAAAATCAATGTGTGCGTTGGCAGCTCCTGCTGTAGCTACAAACTCACTACTGTCTGTAGTAATTTGGTTTTTTTAATTTGTTTTAGGGCAGCTTTTATTTATTTTTATCTTTTTTTCTTGGTCTTTCTCTGCATCTGGGCTCTTTTTGGTCTGAATTCCCCTTGTTTCTGTTTGGAACAAAGAAAGGTTTCGTGATTTAGCCGCTTTTCTGTTTCTTTAAACATCTTAACTTTCTTCTTCCACGAGATAATTTGCTTTTTAGTCTTGTCTCTTTATGGAATGGTTTTCTTTTATTCCCTTTGTTCACAGACCACCTCCAAGAAGATTTTATCACCAAATTTTCGGAGTGTCTTCACAAGTGTTTGTAAGATTCATCTCACACCACTCCAGAAGAGCTTAGGGATAGCTGAAATAGTGGAGGAAAACTCCAGGAATGTCATCTCCACCTGGTCTTTGGGAAACCCGGCCGTTTATTAATAATCTGCTGCAGTGGGTGGCGGGAAAAGGCATTGACAGGTTGAGAATTCCTTTCCTGCCAGCTGGGAAGGAAAATGAGGCACTTCAAGAAATTAAAATATAACAAAAATGATGAACAGAGAGAGGAGAAAAGAAAAACATGACGGATCCTAAAGAGCCAGGGGATTTGGACTCATGGGAATTGGAGCTCAGGTTCAAATCCTTGATTTTCGTGAATGAATCTGGTGATGATTCAAGGTTTTTTTCAAGGAATTAACATCTTCTCAAATAAATGAACAAAACACGTGAGAGTACCTTCAATCCCCCTGGGGTTTAATTCTGGAAATGTTTAAGAGTGATATAATTTTATTTCTTGCACTATTCTTCTGTCTGGTCCTGAAAACTCTCACGGGCAAAAAAATGTCTTTCCTGTATCTTTCCTGAATTTCCAGCCTCTGTGACTCTTCTCAGAGCTGAATTTTCTTCGTTCAGAAAAGCTTCTAATGAAATCATGCAGAGTACAACAAAGTCCCATTTTGATTATTCATTTAAAAAATAAAAATAATTCCAGCAATCAAAATGATTTCATTTTTTTTCCCCAGTTCATTCTGACAAGTCCCTTTCCCCTCCTGAAAATGGTCTGAATGTCAAACCAGTTCAGTCACGGGGTTTTCTCATTATCCTACTTTTTAAAATTCTGTTTTTAATGTTGAAAGCCCAGCACATGGAATTTAACACCAGAATGGCTCCTGGAGGCCAAGTTTGCTTTCCTGTCTGAAGAGTTCCAATAAATCAGCTGATTTGTATCTCACTGATGCCTTTTTATTTCCCCAAACGCTACAGATGGAATTCCCCCACGGAGTCCACACACCTGGATTTCTCCTCAGGTCCTGTTTTCCAAGAACTCACAGTCCTGGATCTTTTTGGAACTAAAGAAACCGCGTTATCCTGAAAAATCTGCTTTCTTTTCCATGCCAACAATTTTTAAGTGGTTGATTGACAGGAGACTATAAATAAATATAAATTCTGTAGCCATGGATGTCACCTGGGGGGTTTTGAAGGAAATGGAATAACGGGTTGACATTGGATATAGGTGGAGTTCAGGCTCGTGCTTTCCTAGGATTAATGGAAAATCTCTCCCTCATTCCGCAGGTCCGGTGGGAGGGATTTTCACAAGAACCTATGGAAGCTACGGAACTAAAGAGAGGCACTGAGGTCTTCTCTCGCCTATTAAAAAAATTCCAGAGCCACTTCTCCAGGGTTCAAAATGAATTGCCTCTCCTTGTGTCCCCTTAATTTTGGAATTGCAGAAATATTTGTTGGAAACAACAACAACAACCAAAAAATGTGGATTTCTCTACTCCAAACTCCAATTCCTTTGGGCATCCAAGTGATGAGCAGCGCTAGATCACGTCAGGCTTTGAGATTTTGGTAAAAATAATAATTAAAATAATAGTAAAAGAAGAAACACACGCAAACACAACATTTTTCACTGAAATATGGTGTTGAACTAAGAAAAGAAGTAAATTTAGGGTTGAACCTAACTTTTTCATCAAAAAATGTTTGCAGAAAGGGGAAGAAACACTGAGGGGTTCTTAATTTTTGTGTTTTTCCCTAAGAAATCTGTTCTCCTTTTTCCAGCAGCTCTTCCCGGATGGTTTAATGACAACAAATGTCAGGGCTTTCCAGCTAGGTCACCACCAGGATTATCCACGAAAAAGAGATGTAAAGGGAGAAGCACGGAATAAATCCCAGAGGAGCGATTGTGTCAGCTGAACCACTTTAAACAGCGCGTTTTTCCTTGTCCTGGAGAGATTCCACTCCGAGGCCAGAAGGGAATATCTGGATAATCGAGTCTTGTCTCCTCGAGCAACTCCTTCCTTTCAGCTCCTCTTCTCCCGGCTCCCGTTCCCGGCCCCCGTCTCTCCTTCCATGCCATTCCCTGGGAAGACACACCCGAGATTAGTTAATCTCCACCTCACTCCACCAACACTCCGTTACGCAGGAAAACCACACACATCCCGCGTCAGGATCCATGGAAAGTCTGACCGAGGCGGCCGTGGCCACCCACGGGCCTCGAGGGCTTGTTCAAAAAAACACCTCCAGGCTTATTTTTGTCGTTATCTCGGAAACCAATCCCAAACTTCTTTCTGGGACACCTTTTTGTTGTCTTTTCCCACTTGGAAGAGCCTGGGATTGACACTGAGGAGGGATTTATCCCGCGTGGCTGCTCCTCATGGCGTCTTCCCAGGAAAAACCCAACGGCTTCGTTAAATCACTCCTGGTTTGGGTTGCAATTGGACCTGAGGGTTTAAGCAGGAGAAGGGGCTCCTTCGGATAGGTGTTAAACAAAATCATGGAAAAGAAAGATTCCTGATGGGGATAATTTACAATTTAATAATAAATGCTGGGGATGGGGTTTTAAAATCACAAAACTCTTCAAGTTTTTTAATCTAAACTATTTATCGCAGAGCTGACTGAAGTTTAGGAGCCGCTTCCCTCATTTTTTAGCTGGTCCATGGCAGCAAATCCCAACTTTTCTCCCTTTCCTAAAGGAATGAGTTTGTGCCGTGCATCTTCTGCATTTATTTGAGCGTGAAAAAATTCAATATACAACCGTTGTGCCAAATGTGCTTCGTGGGGTTTTTTGTTTCGTGGAACTGGTGGGACAAACCTGGACAAAATTCTGCGAAAAATGTTGCAGGTGATGCTTTAAATTACTCTCAGGAAAATTTTAATCTAAAAGTAAATGTTAATCTAAAAAATAAATATTAAGCTAAAAATAAATTATTTTAGGGCTTTTAAAATTTTTATAATTTCTATAAGGCTCCAGACGGATTTATTTAAGCTCAACTGGCTGATTCAAGCTCATGCTACCTGTGGCAATGGGTAAAATGCTAATTTTTCAACGATCCAGTCAAAAATTTGGGATAATAGTAAAATTTTTATCTGTTTTGCCTATTTACAATGATGATTTTCTGACAGTATTTCTGTGAATGAGTTTAATCATTGGGTCTTATTTTTATCAAGGTGAAAAATTTGAAAATATCCAGTTGGTCTCCGATAAATGAAATTAATAAATTTAATTTCTGTATAATTTGAGACTGTATAGATAAAAATATTCCAAGAAATTTTGGGGATGAATCCCATGAATATTTCGTCTGGGATTTTTTTCAGTGCCATTCCATGAACCTGTTGGGATGAAAACCACAGGAAAGGCAGCAGAAGGAGCAGGGGTTATTTACGATGGGTTATCAAAAGCACGGAACGCCTCGCTCCGCTCTTCTTTACCGGGATTCCAGGAGTTTTCCAGTCATTCCAGTGAGATAAGAGCTGAGCCATCCATTTCCTCGGACAGGTAGGCACGTAAGGAAGCAACTGAGAGGGCTGGAATTACCTAATTCCGTAGGGACGCTCATTCACGGTGTGTGGTCCAGCTCAGCTAAGAGAGTGCAGCTGTAGGGTTCTGTCCTCCTTAAAATCCACGGAATTGCTGGATCCTGACAGTGCAGTGACGTAATATAACATCATCCCACTAAAAATCCACGGGAATAAGGCTCCAGTCTTTGATTCCTCAGCTGAAAAAGCAACGGCTCCTCATCAAATATTTATGGCGGGAAATTTGAAAATTTCCCTTGCCAGGCAGCATCCTGAAATTAAACAGAACTTTTTACTCTAATTACAAACATTCGCCTCTTTTAAAAGTTGCTTTTTGAAAGAAAATGCTCCTTAAAATTAAAGTTTTGTGATGAAAAATTATTTCCCAACCAGCTTTTTAAGTCAAAGTGAAAGGAAGTCCATTCTTCAGCTTCAAAATCCACTTTTTAATGGATAGTTTTAGCTTGGATTAAAGAAAACTGACTTGTCATCCCTAAAGCTCCAACACTCTTCCAGGCCATGGTGAGTGGTCAGAAGTTGTCACTCGTTTTTCCTTCCTCACTGGTATTTTTCCCAACTAAATGTTGGTTATGAGGATGTCTGGGAATCAAATAGGAATTCTGAATGCTGACAGCAGCAGGAAAATTTGGGATTTGCTGGGTGGACGGTGACGTAATAGCCGTTGTATGGATAAATTTGTTTATATGGAGAAAAACATACAAATAAAAAATATTAATTCTGTCAATGACTTTTATTTTTAAAAAAATCCTGGTGTTACCTTGACTTGGAAAAAAGGATTGCCTTGCCTAATTCCCATGCTGGGAGTTATTCCCATAATTTATTCCCTAACTCTCCAAAATGCACAATGAATTTTATACAATGGTAGAGCCAACCCAGGTCCCATCTTTAGGCTAAAAACCATTTCTTATACGTTCTTTTCAACAGAAAATATTGCTGTCAGTCTATTTTAAAATAGTCTATTTTAAAATTCGTGGTCACCAAGGAACACGAAATCTTTGGGAACAGGGGGAATTCGTGGAATGGCAAACACTTAACACACAGAGTTTTGCATTTATAAAATCGTGAACATCTAAATCAAAAATTTTACCTGGAAGTTGGAGATCCTTTCCTAAAATCTGCAGAGTGAATAAAGCAAGTCTTGGGAACGACAGAAAAACTGAGGAGCGCTCATCCTGACCTTGTTCCAACTCCATCCATATTGAGTATTTAGCGTCCTGAAGCGACAGCCAGACAAACACGGACACAATTCCAGCTCTTCCCTGTCTGGGCTGGGAGGCTGAGGGGTGCCAAAGCCGCCTTCCCACTTCCTGCTGTGCCCAGGTTCCTTCGCGCTGCTGTCACAGCCGTGGAGAGCTTTCCCTTCCCAAATTTACTCCGATCCCGCGTGGGAGATCCAAACTCCCGCGAGCCGGCGGGAATCTGGAGACACGGGAACGGGGCTTCCTGCGCTGGTCTGGGCTGCATCCATCACACACAAAGAGTCAGGAAAAGAGGTGTAAAAACACAACAGAAGAACGAGGGAGGGTTTTGCAGGCAACAGAGAGCTCACACGAAATAATTATAGGTGATGTTTAAGGAAAACATGGCTCCGACTGAGCGCCATGGGAGGAATATCCCAACGTGGGTGGGATACTGGAAAAACCTGCCTGGGCTTGGATGCTAAACCAGAGTGAATCAATCAAGCAACTGCTTGGTTAGCCTGAGAGAGGCTTAAAATGTCCTCCTGTGGCTGGGACCATCAAGGAGCAAAGTGGAGAAGCTGCAAGATAAAAACACGGGAAACGACTCCTAAATTTTGCAAAATGTGGAGGAACAGACAGTAGAGAATCCCAGAACGGTTTGGGTTGGAAGGGACCTCAAAGACCATCTCATTCCAACCGCCTGCCATGAGCAGGGACAGCTCTCAGGTGGAGGGGTGAAAAATACCCTGGAAATCTCAGCTCCATGAAAAAAGCCACCAAAGCAAGGTGCTCCTGGAAATCTGGGTCTGGGAATCTGCTCTTCGTGGGATCAGCTACAAGGCTTTAGTCATTAGGACTGGCTCAATTAAAATGTGATCTTAGTTTGAGAGGCTTCAAAGGAACTGAAGACAAGGATTGATCGTTGCTAATTGCAAGAGTTTAAAATTAAGACTTCCAAGCCTAATTTGGGCACAGATTCATTCTTCTCTCTAGCGATCATCTCAGTTAAATTAGTTAAAACAAACCTGGTTAGGATGAGAATTATTCCACCCTAAGAGCCCTAAACTTGGAATTTTGGTCCAGTTCTAAACCTTATTCTTTGTATAATCCACCTTTAAAGCTCTGATCTCCATGGGGCTCGTCGCAGGGAAAAGTTGTTCGCACTTTGCGCTGGGGTTGAGAATTTCTCATCAGCAGATTCCGTACTCTCTGCCCCCAGAGAAAGCTCATCCCCCAGCAGGGCATTTATATCCCTGGCTGAATTAAAACTGAAATTGAGAAGTCAAAAAAACCGCCATTGGAAAATCGAACCTTTTCATTATTAACGATATTTTCCGCGTCAGTTCAGATGAAAGCCACACTTCCTGTCAGGAAAAGGTTTCGGCAGGAATTGCTTTTTCCCAGCTGCATGAAAAGGGGTCCTTGAAAGGAGCAGAAGCTCAAAAGATAAAACCAAAATTATTACAACCTGATTTTACTGCTATTCAATTAAATCTGCCAAGTTCCTTCCCAGTAGGTCAGAACTGAGTTTAGCTGATCTGGAGCCTTATAAATCAAAACATGAGGCAGTTTTTGTCTGGTTTTTGGTTCTGTTTTGGCTCTTCCCCTCCACTGCTGTAATTAGCACTGCGAGACATGACATGGTCACGGCTTGCATCTCCTGACATGATCCTGCCTCCAGTCCTAAATCCCTGTGGCTGCCTAAAACCAGCTGGGAATTGTCCCTGGATCTTGATCCCTCTTGAACCATGACCGGGAGCTGGTTTGGAAAGGGGAAGTTGGGCTAAAATCGCACCGAGGTCTTTTCTGAAAGCACGAATAATTGTGTTGCAGGGCACAAAAACTTCTCTTTCAGTTTTAGTTTTCGCGTTCACAACAGCTGTGACTCCATCAGGCTCTGAATAAAGCCCGGATCAACTTTGATCTGATTTAATTGATGATGCCCCTGCCCATTTCACGGTGTTCGGGCTAAAAGACCTTTGCAGGTCCTTTCCAACCCAAACCATTCCCTGATCCTACTTCCAAAGGATTCCATCATTCGATGATTCCCTGCACCAGCAGCGGCTGCCAGGCTGAGGTAATTAAATTGGGATAATTAAACAAGGGAAAACAACTTTACATGCAAAGCAGGGCCACTGAAACAGCCGCGGGTGGCTTTTCATGGAGCGATTGGAGTGTTGAGAACGGGAACGAGTTCCATGAGGATGACACCCATAAGTTTCCAGCTCCCCAAGAAGGAGAAATGAAATTATCCCTCCTGTCAGACAGGGCCACCCCACGACTGCTGACACGGGACACAGAGCACTTGTTCCTAGTGTGGATGGCACTGTCCGAATCCCGGGATGGAAAGCAAGTGTGATTATCCCAGGGAGAAAGATGGAGGCTCTGAGGGGTCGATGACTCGACCCAGATTATCCAGCTCAGAGGCTGAACCTCTAATACTAAAACTTAAAATCTTAATTCTCTCAAATATTTGCATGTTCTATATATGCCACCAAAAGTGAGTAAAGTCACAGAATCATTGGAAAAATGATTATTGAAAAAATAAAAATGATCATTTTTAAAAAAATTCACAATAAAAATTACGAAAAATGGTAATTCTCTAAGGGTAGAAAATTAGTTTAGGATCATCAAGTCCAACCATTCCCCAGCACTGCCAAGGCCACCACTCACCATGTCCCCAACTGCCACACCCACATGGCTTTTAAATCCTTCCAGGGATGGACACTCCATACTCTCCCTGGGCAGCTGTGCCAGGGCTGGACAACCCTTTCCAGGAAGGAATATTCCCAATATCCCACCTGA
>VZRR01005617.1:9396-97223 GCA_013398015.1 Oreocharis arfaki | reverse complement strand
CTCAGTTCATTGGTCCCTGATGCTCTCCCCGCCCCCCCCATATATAAACCTGAACCCCACTTTGATTGGGGTTTTTCGTTCCCGGATCCCTTCATGGCATGGCTGCAATAAGCCCTCCCATGGAATACCATATGAAGACCCTTCCCGACTCTTGGCCGTCCCCTTCCCGACTCTCTGCTGTCAATCAATAGTTTAATTGAGATTTTAGCTACAACAGGGGAGCAGAGCCAGAAAACCAGGATGGACAGAAAGAGTCTGGGAAAAGCTCTGGAGTCGCCAACGTCTGATATCCCGTGGTTTCAAACCACCCTTCAGCTGGTGGGAGAACAGAGGTCGGCTTGTCCGCATTTCTCCACGGGCAACTTCTTCAGAAGCCTGGCATCACTGGAATTTCCATGAAATCCATGAAGCGTGGGATCGCTCTCCTTTCTTGCGGGTGACAACAGACACATTCCTGGTGCGTAATGTGTTTAATTAATATATCTGTCATTACAGCCAGACATTCTGTTGGGTTCCACTCTTGGGAGGTTCGGGACCGGGGAGGTTTGAATAATACCTGGGAACTCCTGACCCCTGGAGATGTTGCCTCCAGGGATTCGGGGAGTGTGATTTTTCTGGAGCCGATTCGTCTAACGGCATCTCCCGCTGATTTTCCTCTGGCACAGAAAAATCGGGGAGGCAAAAGGGCAGTGTTCAATCCCGCCCCTGGAGAAGGCTTTCCCAAAACACACGAAATAAAGGGTTTCATTTCTTCTGGCCTTTAATCCAGACCCACTCAATTTATACTAAAACAAAATTCAAGTGAAACACCAAGGAAAATAAAGACTGTGGGTTTTTAACTGAGGAAGAGCAACAACCTGCGGCCATTTGGTTGGGATGGACGCAGGGAGGATTTGAAACTTAAATTATTTTCGACCTTCACAGATTTCTGCTCATTTCCTCCAGACCCTAAATAGCCAAAATTTTAAACACCTCTCTGTAAAATGGGAATTTTCTCCTTCCCATACTTCTCACTGACAAAAGGGAGATTATTTTGGGAAGGTGACTTTGCAGCATTGAGATTTGAAACATCTCCCACTCGTTCCACTGCCTGGATATCAGAATGACCCCAAGATATGGAATAAAAGGGGAAAATCTAGGAAAGCTTCGGCCCTTTCCCCTTTACATTAATACCCCCAGGCACTCTGAAAGGTTTGCTTGTGTAAATCCTGCCCCAAATCTGTTCCTGCTCATGGTGAGGTCATGGAGCGCTCCACATCCTCAGAGAGGAAAATGACACCGCCAGGACCAAGCAGGGAATTTCATCCAGGATTCATGCTCTGGCCTAGGGGAAAAAAGGGATGACTTGGGGACAGCCTGAAGCCACCATCGTCTTAAGAGCAGAAGAAAAGGAACCTCAGGGAATAAAATAACAGGGAACGATGTGTAAAGGCAGAGAAAATGCGGGAACTGGACACAAATAAGCTCAGGATGTACACCCAGGGTCAGACCAGCCTTATTCCATGTTTCCCTGTCTCTGATCCTTCTCTGCTTTGCTTTTTACAAGCGTTTGATGCCGGGAAAGGCTTGGATCATATCACCTAAAATGATAGGAGAGCCCATCATCTTCTCTGTCCTTGTCCTGTAGGGGTGTAGAGGATCCCGGAAGGGTTTGGGTTGGAAGGGACCTTAAGGATCACCCATTCCCACCCTCTGCCATGGGCAGGGACACCTCCCACGATCCCAGGGTGCTCCAAGCCATGTCCAGCCTGGCCTGGGGATTCCACAGCCGCTTTGGACAACCTGTGGTACCAGGAATATTCCAACCCTCGAATCATCTCTGAATTGGGACGATGCTAAAAGTCATAAATTCCTGCTAGAGAATTCCTGCAACCACTTAATAAAGGAAATTAAATTCCAGCGCTGCGGGCACTGTTCAGTTCATCAGCACAGATGTCGTCCCACAAATAAATTGTTTTACAAATATATTCATGTCACATACCTGGACAAGAAAACCATCTTTGAGGACGAGCTACAAACCACCAAGGGCTTTCATTCCAGCCTACAGCAGCCTTGGGTTTCTTTAGCCTTCCGTGAAATATCCCCCATTAATAAATGTCCAGATCAACAGCCTGGCGTGACTCAGTTCTGAAGAAACACGGATTAAATTCCGGGCTGGCTCGAGGAATGCGCAAAGCAAGGTGTTGTTTCAAGCAGCAAAATTATCCCGCTGAAGTTGTGCACGGGCCGTGCCAAGTTTGGTTCTCCCCAGGCCATGGAAAGGGAAGGTGGTTTTGGTTGCTGCCACCAACGAAATCTGTTATTCCCAGCAACACCTGGCACTCCCAGGAGTAATAATAGTAATAATAATAATAATAATAATAATTTTTTGCTTCCTCTCCTCATGAATTGCCCAGAAAGACCAGCACAATCCAGGAGAAGTTCTGGAACCTGGCTATGCACCTTGTGGGTAAAATCTGGGTTTTGAGAGGGGCTAGGGAACGACATGCCCTAAAAACCTTGGGAATCTTAATTCTCCCATAAATGGCCCTTCTCCTGGAGTTTGTAATTACACAGAAGATGTTCCACGAAACAGGAATATCAGCAACAAATGGTCTTCCACATGTCCTTGTGGTGGGGTGTGGACCCACCCAGGATCATTTGGAAGCCACAAAAAGCTGGTAGGAAGCCCCACCGAAGCCACACTGAACTCCCCACTCTTCAGAACGAAACGCTGGTCCCTGCAGATCTCCCGTGGATTCAGGCAATTCCGAAGACACCACTTGGAAACACAGGGAAAAACCCACTCCAGCCTGTCTCCATCTCCTCGCTCTCCTCTCTTTCCCCGGAGGTAGGTTGGAATGTCTGACCCTATAATCAATCGAGGCCACAGTGCCCCTGAAGCCGCTCCAGAGGGGGTTTTAGCACAAATTCGGGATGTGGATATCAGGGAATGCTGCTGGTGCGAAGCTGGGCCAGAACCTTGGACAGGGCCCTCTGGGATCTTCCAGCTGGAAGGATCCTTCCCTTTCCCACCTCACTTGGCGACACAGCGGGAAGGAGTTGAAATGGAAAAGTGAGAGTGCTCAGATTAATCACCCTGCAAAGCTTTTACTGTGCTGGCGTTGGATTTTCACGGGCTGGTTAAACGAAAAGTTGTTTTTCCTTTATTTTCGGCATTGAAGGGAAAAATAAAGGAAGGAAGGAAGGAAGAAAAATGTTAATATACTGGAAAATAAAACGGTGTCGGATACATTGTTTTTCTTTCTCTCTTTCCTGTCCTTTCCTCTCCTCTCCTTCCCCTCCTTCCTTCTCCCTGAAGATTTCAGGTACAATTCTTCCAGCAGGGAGATTTATGGCTCAACCATGGCACAGCTCAGCGAGACAGAATAATTCGGGTTCAGCACCAACCCAAGTGCAGCTACACAACTTCCAGACCCAAACCAGCTGCTCCGTGGGGAAAGCAGCACAAAATCCAGTGGGCTGCAATATTCCCACTTCCAGCGGGAAACAGGGAGAGGTGATGAAAGGTTGTTACCACTTGCAGGTTGTCTGGAGGTCGGGGTGACCTGAAATATGTGCTCAATTTTGTTCTGCTGCTCTGTGTCGGGACATAATTCACATCTGAGGGCACTTCAGGTGGGAAAAGAAAGGCATAAACCCCCCACACTTTAAAAAATTGAAGCTATGGGGCTTAAAATAATTGGAAATCGAAGCCTTGAGGCCTGTCCAAGCTTTGATGTCTCTGACTTTAGGCCTAGGGAGAGGTTTTGGGGTGGCAGATCACTGAATTTCCTCAAGCCGTTCCTAATTCCGAGTGGTTTGGTATTTCTGTCTGCCTAGAGGAAGCATCTGGAAGCTGCTTTTTCATGGATCACTGGGAGACAGCAGTAGTTTGGGAATCTCCGTGCTTTTGGCAGGCATTTCCAACTCAGGCAGCCTGAGTGACCGAAGGCGGTGGGAAGTGGCTACTCCAGCTCTTGGCAGCAGAGACAAAAAGGGAGCCTTGCTCCGAATTACGTAAAGAACACTGGAGTTTTACCTCTCTCAGTGCTGTAATAAATCGATATTTTAACCCCATTTTAATAATTGGGACTGTGAGGAAGAAACAAAGAAAACGTTCTGCTTTCTTCTTGAAATATCTACAGCAGAACCAAAATGAAGAGATCTCAAACCTGGAAGCGGGAATCCATGCGAGCTGGGTTTTTTTAACTTGTCTGTTCAAATTAACCCTGTTTCCTGAAGACACTTAAACTGAGCTGCCAAAAATCCTTTTGGACATTGTTTTATGACATTTAAATACAGATTTATCAAAATAATTGTCTATTTTTACTTATATTTATTTATATTTGAAGGTAGTGGATTGTTCTGGCCACTTCTGGATCACAGAACAAGGAACAGGACAAGAAGAAAAGGCCTCAAGTCGCACCAGGGGAGGTTTAGATCGGGTATTAGGAAAAAATATTTCCACTGAAAGCGTTGTTGAGTGTTGGAAAAGACTGCCAGGGAAGTGATGGAGTCACCATCCCAGTCAGGGGAGGTTCAGGCTGGACATCAGGGAAAGGTTCTTCCCCCAGAGGGTGCTGGGCACTGCCCAGGCTCCCCAGGGAATGGGCATATTCCCAAAGCTGCCAGAGCTCCAGGAGTGTTTGGACATCGCTCCCAGGGATGCACAGGGTGGGATTGCTGGGGTGTCTGTGCAGGACCAGGATTGATGGTCCTGATGGATCCCTTCCAACCCAGAAAATTCCGTGTTTCTATGAGGCTTAACCTGGAAATACCCTAAGGGCTCTCAGCAATTCGCCAGCATTTTCCCACCAGCACCTCCGGGGAGCTTCTTCTCATCGAAGTTTGGGGCTGACGTGCTGAAAGCTCGGTGAGAAGGGCAAAAAAGTAAAAAAATGGGGATAATGAAGCTTCCTCCCTTTCCTCACCCACCCAACATCCCATGGCTCTCACATCCTCCTGTCCCTCCGTGTCCTGGTCCGAGAACATGAATCTGTCTCTGAGCCGTGTCCCAAACCCAGCCTTGAGTGTCTGATCCTGGCACTGCTGCCTTGTCCTTTATTCCTTTGTTTATCCTTTCCTCTCCCACGTCTTTAGAGCCCTCCGGTGCCTGTTTTGCCGGCTGGGAGAGAAGAACTCCAAACCGTTGCGGTGATGCCCCCCACCAGGTGGGTGATTCCATGAATTCCACTGAATCCTTCCCGTGCTGGGACAGGAGACGTCCCAAACCGCCAGGCACAGCCAGGATCTGGGCTCATCCCTGGATACCAACAGGCACTGTCTCGTACTGCACGCTCCTGCCGCTCCAGAGCCTCTCCCGTGGGCTTGGGAAGCTCTGGGGTTTCTTTTGTTTCGCAGGAATTTCAGGCTGATTCTAAACTGGTCCGTGAGAGATCCCACTTGGTATCCCACTGAGATCCATGAGGGATACCGAACCCCCAGGGAACGGGCATGGATGTGGATTTCAGCTAAAACAAAGGAGCAGGGTTTGCTCTCCAGACCTTTGATGCCACTGTCTCCTCCCGCTTCTCCTTTCCCTCTCACTCCTAACCCCAAAACAGATCTCCCACTCCATAATTCTCCACCCCGTTTCTCCAGGGCAGTTTTTCTGACATCTTTAGCTCCCTAATTTGGAGTTTTCTGACTGTATGCCCTGAGGGCTGAAACCTGAGCTCAGCCAAAGTCAACGGGAGTTTCCTCAAGTGAAAACAAACAAATTATTTGTTAAAACAAATAAAAAAATTACCTGGTCCCTGCGGGCGTCCCGCTTTCAAAGAACCCAAATTCATTTTACTGGGGCCTGAATTGACCTTTTTTCTAAGATCTGGTTCACGTGGAATTATTTTTATCCGTTGGAAAACACTTCCTCACCTCGACGAGAGTGAAGTGCTCTGGGGAAAGGTGTTGGTTTTGGTGGAGCGCTGGCAGGACGTGAAACTCGTTGGGGTATTTCCAGCTCCCAGCTCTCCTGCCACCTCACCCATCCGATGCTTCTCTTGGAGCTGCCTTATCCCAAACTCCGGGGTGTAGGGACTGGGCGTTCCTGGACAACTGAAATCACCAGCAGCTCCCTCAGGAAGAGCTCCCTGATGCCGGTCAGTCAAAAAGCAGTAAAAACGCTGAATTAAAAACTCACTTCTTTATCCCTTCTCTGCTCAGAGCACCGTTTTTTTTTGGGAATCCAGCTGATTTTTACACATTTAAAGCTTTAGGGTGTTGAATCATGGAATGTCCTGAGTTCGAAGGGAGCCACAAGGATCACTGAGTCCAGTCCTGGCCCTGCACAGGACAACCCCAAAGTTCCCAGATTCCCACCCTGTCCTTCACTGATGGTCGCTGGAGCAGGATATCAAACCTAGAGACCAATGACGTCAAATCTTTGCCCAAATTCCCGTAACAAATCTATCTTTTTAACTAATTTCTAACATTTTGTTGGTGTTATAAGCAAAAAAAGATCGTTATGATGGCATTTAATTAAAAAAAAATAAATAAAAGAGGGAAATTTCTTTTGTGCCAAGTTTTCCAACTTGACTTGGAGACGATGAACGGTGTCCAGCTTATGAAAAACTCGGAAGCACCTTCGTCTCCAAATTTTTCCAATCCCATAAGCTTTGAAAAGCTTGTTGGATGCTTTTCCAGCCTGACTTAAACATCTAAACTTAGGCCACACTCGCTGGAGTTGAAAAAATGGAGGGCATGGTATGGAATGGTGCTCCAGTCCCAGATCCCTGAATGCAAAGGAACTGGGAACAGCTGGTTAATCAGGAGCTCACCCACTCCAGATCCTCAGCAGAGCCAGCTGAGGGGTTCGATTTCCCTTAGGACTTCTCACGTTGGGCTTGTGCAAAAGCAGGAATTTCGGTGTTATTTGTCTTTACCATCCCCCAGGAAGAGACAGAATCCCTCTCTCCCGCAACAGAATTCCCACGAAACTCCGGCTGTTGGGATGACACCCAGCAAATGCTGGAGCCGTGCCGTTCTTCCACAGATTCTGTCTTCATTTGGGCTGCTAATCCATCACAGAGCCCAGGGGCTGCTCTCCCGACCTCCCACGCGGACGAGCAGCCATGTTCCCATCTTCCCGCGATTCCCAGGAGATGACACGTTCCCTGCCCTCCTGGATATACGGAATACGTGCGGGCATCTGATACTCCGCTAAGAGCCCTGAGTGTTTTACACCACGTTCTAGGTGATTTATTGCGCTTTAGCACGTTCATAAAACACGCCGCGCTAAGCGTACGCATAAAAATAATATATAGGCTACCACGAAAGTTTTACGGCCTCAACCAGATCCGTCTTGGAACGTCGGCTCGAATGTTTCACTCCTGCAGGTGAAAAAACAGATTATTTCAACGGAGCTTGAGGGGGAAAGTTGTTCAGTCAGGACAACAATGTTGTGGAGAGAACCGTTACCCTGGCAGCGCTTCGCTAATTTAAGGGCTAACGAGCGCGGCGGGTTCCTGCCCTCCGTCCAACGCGAGGTGTCCGTGACTCCCGGCTCTCCAGGCTGCGTTCCCGTCCTCCTACTGTTTGCAGACAGCACAGAGACAGGGAGTAAAGAGGTGTGATGATACCAATACCCTCTTCGATCCCTGGAGTTGGTGGAGGTTTCTTCCGAGGGATGTGATGTCGCTGAGGTGCCGGGAGAAGTGAGCAGGCTACGGATGTGACAGGAATCCCGGAATCCCAGGAGGTGTTGGGTTGGAAGGGACCTTCAAGCCCATCCAGTGCCACCCTCTGCCATGGGCAGGGACACCTCCCATGATTCCAGGCTGCTCCAAGCCCTTGGACACTGCCAGGGATCCAGGGGCAGCCACGGATTCTCTGGGAATTCCAGCCCAGCTCTTCCCCACCCTCACAGCCAGGAATTCCTTCCCAATATCCCATCCATCCCTGCCCTCTGGCAGTGGGAAGCCATTCCCTGTGTCCTGTCCCTCCATCCCTTGTCCCCAGTCCCTCTCCAGCTCTCCTGGAGCCCCTTTAGGCCCTGCAAGGGGCTCTGATCTCTCCCTGGATCCTTCCCTTCTCCAGGTGAACATTCCCATCTCTCCCAGCCTGGCTCCAGTTCTGGGATCAACTTCCCGGCTGGGCTCATTCCAACAGGTCCCCTCGCTCCCTGCAGCTGAGGGGTGGGAATTTCTGTGTGACCTCAGCATCACCCCAGCTGCTTGCAGTGCTGAGAACTCCATCAAAACCAATCACTTCCTGTTTATCAGGAATGTGAGGAAACGCACATTCCGTAAGGGGAAACCTTCCTACTTTCATTCAATCATCCTGACATAAAGCGAGCGGCACCCTCAGTTCCATTTTCTATCTTGGAAAACAGCAAATTTCTAATTTCTGCGTCTCCAAAGACAGTTCAGGCTCTGCACAGACTCTGCACTTAAGAAAGGCGAGGAAATGAGATTAAATTAATTCTTGATAGTTTTATTTTAAATGCCTTTTCTACAAATGTCTGAGATCCTGTTTTGATGACGGTATTCCAACCAAATTAAATTTCATCTTCATTAATAGATATTAAAATAGAACAAATCTGTTTAAATTGGTGTGTGAATGAATAATAGCACTTAAATTGATTAATCCTCTCGGGGAGCACGGAGGAGCTGGGAGAAATAAAAGATATAAAAGAAGGAGGAAGACCTTAAGTCCTGATTTAAAAACTCATCGAACAGGATGATATTTATTTTTCTTTTAAAGTTGACTTCCTCAGGATTCGTTTGAACACCATGAAAGCTAGAAAAAATGTTGAAAATTGGTTTGTTTTTTGTTTTGTTTTAAAAGAGCTCATTTCCCCATACGGTGACTAATTCCTTCGAGCTGAAACTGCAAGAAAAATATCAAATGCTGCGAAGACTGGCAAAAGTGTTTTATCAACTTATTCCATCATCCCTTCCTCCATAAATAAGGATGGAAGTCTTACATTTCACTATTCCTTTTTTTTATAATCAAACCTGTACCAGTTTTATTGTTAATATTCTTAATATTATTAATATTATATATTAATTATTACTATATAGTTAGGTTTAATTTATTTCATATTTGTTGTGAATGATGCCCCTTTTTGGGAGGGTGATAACTTTACTTTTATAAACTTTTGAGGATATGGGGAAGATGATTGAAAACCTATTTTTCTTTCTTGTTAATGGACATTCTTCCCCAAAGGAAAAGGAAAATCATNCCTTGGACACTTCCAGGGACGGGGAACATTTCACCTGACCCCCTTTTCCACCCTCGCCTTTCTCCTGCTCCGCTTGACCGCTGCGGTTACAGCTGACCACAGCCCATTCCCCCCGGGGACTCCGGCCGGGAGCAGAAACCCGACGCTGTGGTTTCTCCACCCAGCTGGGATGGGAAGGAGTCACTCCGTTGCTCTTGGCTGCTCCACGCGCAGCTTGGCTGCGGCCGCGTTTCCGCGGCTTGTTCTCCCCCGCCTCGCTCAGCTCTGACGCCTGGGTTTTTTTTTTTTGCCTCTTCCCAGCCCACCTGACTTTGTATTTTGCCTTGTGGGATCCTTTCCCTGTCTGGGCACGAGGAGGAGACGCTGTGGCTTCCCACTCTCTTGTCTTGCACTTGCTCTGAATCATTCCTTGGCTTCTCCAGTTCCTCGTTTTGGCTTTTCTCTGCTCTCCGACCTGGCGTCCTAAAAATCCAGCGGCCTGAATGCCTCCCTCACCCTCAGCGCTGGCCAGAGAGGACAAACCCTGAAGCAGAGGTTTTGTGTTCCCCAAACGAAGGTGAGGAGAATTTGATAAGGAATTTTAGGTGATCCGGCCTCCCGCAGGTGATCCCGGGACATCACGAGGTCATGGCGTGGCTGAGGTCCTGCACAAACCTTTTCCTAGCGGTAACACGCAGAAGAGGAGGCTGAAAGAGAGAGAAATATTTTGGGTGACCTCAGGCTCAGGTCAGCCCCTCCTCAAAGTTACTGGAAAATTTTATGCAAGAAAAAAGATCCCTGGATTCCTCCTGACTCCTGAAGTTGGAACCCTGTGGTGAGAAGGATTCTGGACCTTCTTATGCAATAAACTGGAGACTTAGAGAGGGATTCCCACATCTTAATCTCTCGTTGTTTTAATCGTAGAATCATGGAAAATCCAGAGCTGGAAGGGACCCACAAGGACTGTGGAAGTCCAACTCCTGGCCCATCTGCACTGTATTTGGTTCCACTGTAATTCATGGATGCCCTCACATTCCTTCATCCATCATCTTCCAAAGAGCTCTGGCTACTGCCTGGATCCCAGAGAGGCCGGGAGTGCCTCCGGAACTGGGGACACCTCACACCTCTCCTCGCCCTCATCCCAATCCATGAGCTTTGCCTTAAACCCTGGAATCCTTTCCTCCCCACACGACCTGCAGTGGGGCTGCCACGCAAAGCACGCCGAAACTGGAGAATCCTGTTCCCCTCATCCGGCATGGACGTGACGATATCCATGAGTAAGGAAGAAGTGTGAACTACTGATTAGGGCTTCATATCACTCCCGGTTTCCCAATCTGCGCCAAACCCGCCCCACAGGGCTCACGAGCCGCAGGTGTAGGCGTGAGCACAAAGCCTGGCTGCAGCTCCTTTCGTTCCCAAAGCTCCCGATCCAGTTCCCTTCGTGCTGATTTCGATGAGGAGGCTGAAAACCTGGAATTCCTCGGCTTTGCTCGCCCTCCGCGTCAGAACAAAGCGGGTGCTCCCCGAAATTCCGGCTTTGCCCCGGGAATGGGAATCCTGGTTCTCACCTTGTGCTGCAACCCCCAACTTCCACAGCACCCAGCCATTCCTGCTCTCCTGTTTTGCACCTTCCGGGTGTAGGACACCGGTTCTGACTTTATGGAAAACGCGGCAGGAAGGAGAAGGAAACGAAGAGGAAGAAAGGGAATCCTTGGATTTCTCTCATCCCACCCGGACAGGCCTGAGCAAGGCACAGAAACTTTTCGTTTTGGAGCCTGGGTGGGATCGGGAGAGGAAGAAGAGAGACAGGAGAAGGACGGGAAAGGTAAAAGAGTGGAAATTGAAGAGCTACGACTGCGAGGGGCTTGGGATGGAGACAATTCTAACGAGGACATGAAAATAAGTGGGTTACCTAATTATACCTGTAAATTGGACCGGTTGCTCCATTAAAAAATTCCATAGATTTTCAGGCTTTCCTGCTCGTAACGACAGGAAGATCAGGCTGGAGATTCCTCCCTGTGTCAGCCAGACCATCAATTCCTGATTTCGAGATTTTTTTTTTCTGTTTGGTTGTTTTTGTAGGGTTTTTTTGTTGTTTTTCTCTTCCTTTTTCTCAATTCCCATTAAGATTTATCTAAAACTCTCTCCTAACAACTGATGTTTCTCCCAAAGCTCAAAGGAGGCGATGTGTGCCTCCAAAACCTGCTGGAGGAAAGTTTTTATCCCTCAGTTTTCAGGAAAAAAAGCCTTGAAAATGTGAGTTTTAAGTATTAATGACCAAATAAAAAAGAATATACCCAGATCCTGCTCATATACGGCAAAATTCTTATTTTTACATGCAATTATTTCTGTTACCATCATTATTATTTTATAGCATGGACATTTATCAGGGACAAAGCTCCCGGGAACATTCCAACACCACACAGGAGGTTCCTGATATTCCTGCATTTTATTTCCTGCTCCTCAAGGTTTCTCTGCGGCGTGGGTGTTTATGATTTAAAAAATTAATTTATTTTGCCGTCCCTGAGCTATTGGGTCCAGTGGGAGGTGGCCCCGCCGCTCCAAATGGGGTGATCTGAGAGGGCCCTTCCAACCGGAGCTCTTTTATGGTTCTGGGATTCATTTTCCAGACCTTTTAAGTTCCGGGTCCACCCTGGCAAGTGATGATCCCGCTGTAAGGATTACCGTGAACACCTTTTAAATCTGTTTTGCCTTTCATCCGCCTGCCTTTGAGGCAGGATGTGCAGAGAGAAGGTGCGGCCTGAGAGGGAGAGGGGCCTGCAGACCGGTGACGCCGAGGGAACCCTACAGGGGACACCTGGAACAGGCCAAGGCCGCATCTCCTGGTCTCCTGCAGACCTCGTTTCCCTCTGGCACGCGGATCCAGGCTCTGTTTCCATGGATGATGAGCGCTCAGAGGGCTAAAACAGGCGGCAGAGCCCCTGATTTCGGTCTGGTGGGCCTTGCTGGGCTCCTCCAGCCCCAGCCGCGCCCACCGCGGGAGTTCCGCCAGTTTTCCTCAGCAACGGCCGCTCTTCTCCTGGAGATGGTTTTTTTTTGGGAGGTGTTGAATGGGTGTAGCTTCACCTCACACCCCTCGCCCTCTGCTTCCCTCTGGAGCTGCTGTGCTTCATGCCCAGGCCCAGCTCTGCTCCACAGCATCCCACGGAGGTGAGGGATCCCACCCAGAGGCACAGCTTCGGTTGTGCCACCACCTTCGGCGTCAAAGCACAGCCCCGGGAGCTCCCCGACGTCTCCAAGGATTCCAGCTCGAGGAATCCGAGCATAGACAGGGATCCCAGCTCATCGAAACTCATGGAAGCAGAGCAGTGAGGGAATCAGACATCATCGGATCCGCTTCATCATCGGATCCGCTTCACCTCCGGGAATCTGAGCCCTCAGGTGACCCCTGCCGCCCTCACATGAACCGCGCTCAACTTCCCCTCCCTGGCTCTTTATTTACGAATTCCCGGAGGCCCCGATCCCTCATTTTTCTCCTCGAAACCCTCCACATCCACATCGGCGCTTTGGCAGCAGAGGGCACTGCCCCCTTGTCCATGTTTTCCCCCTCGTCCCCTCCCCGCCGCCGCTCCAGGGCTGGGCTGGCTCTCGGTGAGCGGTGCTGTCTGTCTGTCTGTCTGTCTGTCTGTCCGCGGGCTCGGGAGACTCGGATTTGTCTTGGCTCCCGGCTCTGACATGCCTGGGAAGGGCAAGGAAAGGAAATGGGTGGGAGCTCCCATCTAACCACGAACTTGTCTTGCCCCCTCCTCCTTTTCTTGCTCTCCCCATCCCCGTCCCTCCATCCCAGCCCGAGCGAGGATTGTGCTGCATCGCTCGGAATCGCTCCGGAACTTTGGGGTTGGGATTTTTTTTTTCCTCCCCTTTTTCTTCTCTCCCAGACGCGTTTCTCCTGTTTCCCTGCTCTCACGAGTAAAGGGGGTTGTTGTTACAACAGCGTGTAAAGGGAGGTGCGGCGCGTGTTCTCCTCCTCACGCGTGTGTGGGGGTGTGGTGAGAGGTGCTTTGCACTTGGAGCAGGCTCTTGGAAATATTCCTGCATTTTATTTCCTGCTCCTCAAGGTTTCTCTGCGGCGTGGGTGTTTATGATTTAAAAAGTTAATTTATTTTGCCGTCCCGGAGCTATTGGGTCCAGTGGGAGGTGGCCCCGCCGCTCCAAATGGGGTGATCTGAGAGGGCCCTTCCAACCGGAGCTCTTTTATGGTTCTGGGATTCATTTTCCAGACCTTTTAAGTTCCGGGTCCACCCTGGCAAGTGATGCTCCCACTCTAAGGATTACTATAAACACCTTTTTAAATCTGTTTTGCCTTTCATCTGCCTGCCTTTAACCCAGCCTTTCCATGGGGTCAGAACTGGAAGGTTCTGAGGTCTTTTCCAACCCAAACCGTGCTGTGATCTCCTCGCCGGGGAGCTCCCGGGGCTGTGTTTTGACGCCGAAGGTGGTGGCACAACCGAAGCTGTGCCTCTGGGTGGGATCCCTCACCTCCGTGGGATGCTGTGGAGCAGAGCTGGGCCTGGGCATGAAGCACAGCAGCTCCAGAAGGAAGCAGAGGGCGAGGGGTGTGAGGTGAAGCTGCACCCATTCAACACCTCCCAAAAAAAAACCATCTCCAGGGTCTTGTGCCACCAACAGCGGCGCTCAGGGAATGTGTCAGGAGGGAAACCTCTGGTTTTGGTGCCGGATACCGATTCTACCACTGTCCATACCCCATCCTCACCCCCTGGATACAGAAGAGGGAGGAAAAAGGTGGAAATGTGGGAGGAGAGAGGGTCCAATGGGCCTCTGAGGGATTCCTGCCTTTCCCCACACATGGCATGTGTTGATGGGAGTCAGGTGTCCCCCTCCTGCAGCCACCTGCACTAAGGGGCATCTCCTGCCAGCTGGAAAATGGGATCTGGTGATCCACCCTTGTCTTCCCAGGGGAATCCAGCACAGGAAGGACACAGGAGTCCCGAGGAGGCCATGAAGATGATTAGAGGGATGGAATACCCCTCCATGAGGAAAGGCTGGGAGAGCTGGGAATGTTCCNCAGCCTCCCTTTATCCCAAACTCCCGGTGCACTCTTCCTTTCCCCACTGCTGAGGTACCAGGGAGGTGCAGCATTCCTGAACCTCCTGCCCCATATCCCGCCTTGAACCTGTCCTTTTCCCCCAAAGTTCACAAACTCAGCCCTGTGCAGCCCCATTTGGCTGTTTCAGGAGCCAAACTGGAAGTGGGGACAGACACTGAGCCCCATCCCAAAGCCGTTCACACCCATCCCCTCGCCCATGGCATTGCTTGGGAAGACACCGGCGCACGTCTTCCCTGTCACTCCCAAAATCCCTGCCCATCCCGGGATTCTCTGAGAACACGGGTTCCTGTTGGAAGGAGAAAGCCCTTGACAGCCCAGCTGAGCTTTGAGAGCTCTCCTCAGCCAAGGCTTTTATTTTTCCACCTTGGCTCTGTAGCAGCGTGCAACCGCCGGTGCTGCCCCTCTGTCCTGCTCCCTTTGAAGCCACCTCAGCGGAGAAGGGAATCTGGGAAGCAGCCAGGCTGTGGGTTTTGTTTTGCCAAGTGTGGCATCCTCAAAAAGGATGGCAAATGATGGGATGGGGAGGGCGGTCCTGAGCTCCCAAATAAAAATGAGGCACAGGGGAAGGAAGAGACGAATACACAAAATAATTTCCCCCGGTTTGGGAAAGGAAATGTGGAAAACTCAGAGGCGCGCAGCCCCGGCTGCGGCTTTGGGGGGAAGAACGCGAGCAGCCGCTTTCTCATCCTGCTGCTGCCGTTCCAAGGCTTGTGTGAAAAGGCCGATGTGGAGTCCCAGCCAGCCATAAAACAACAACAACAGCAACTCTGCCCAGCGGCTGGGATGTGCCAATCCCGAGCTTTCCGCACCTACCCCGGCACCGGGAAGGACGGAAGCCTGCAAACCATCGCCGCTCCGAGCGCGGAATCCTCGCCGAATGTGATCTCACCCACGGGGGCCGCCTGATGGACGGAGTGTTACTTGTTGTTCCAACACCATGGCGATGTCTCCGGGAGGAATACAAATCACTTGGAGCGGGGAGACGGAGCCAGCTGAGCAGGTACCAGGAATGTGGGAGTTGCTGGTTACTCACCCCCGGGGCGGGGGGAAGAGCTGCCGCTTGGTTTTTTTTTTGATTATATTTTTTGCTCGCCCCTGCTCATCGCCCCCACACGGCACCGCCGCTTTTTATAGCGGGAATAACAAGATGGAGCCTGACCCGGGGAATACCGAGCACATCCCGATTTTCTGCTGGACGTGTGAACCAGGTGGGACTGCGGTGCTGGCGGATCTCCGGCCCCACCGAATCTCAGCGGGTGCAAATCTGCTGGAGCCAGTGAGGGCTTCTCATCCATCACTCGTTTTATTAATATTGCTCTGTCTGCAAGTCCAGGCTCTCCAAGAACACATCTTTTATTTCACTGCCTCTCGTCGAAGGCAACGTGTGAGTGCTGATTTTCCCGGGGCTCAGGATCAGCTCCAGCTCTTTCATTGTTGCTTTCTTTCCCCTCCCTCTCTCTCTCTCGCTCTCTCATTTTTTCTTCTTTTTTATGGCGGCGTTGGAATTGCTGTCAGGTTTACAGTGCAGTAATAATCACCTCATTATTATTAATAACCATGGCAACAGAATGGAAATTAATCACTCCACTTCTGTTTATCCCCATGGAAATGGAGCCAAAACAAACAAGCCCCGTCCACAATGCCTGTTCCTAGAAATCAGACAACCTGCAGAATTCCCAACCGAACAAACCAGCAGCTCCAACTGCCCGGGTTTGCCAGTAGCACCCATGGAGAGGGCGAGGATATTCTGCCATGGACGTTTCCTCAGGTTCAAATTATCAGGGAACAAACATTTTCAGGAATTTTGCTTGGTTTATTGGTTGGTTCTACTCTCCGGCTTTTGCCCTGGTGGCTGAGTGCCGAGACACAGCGACAGCGATCCTCCTGCTTCCCATAAAAATTTGGGCTTCCTAGAAGGATGGAAAGGGAATTTGGATAAAGGCCTGGAGTGATAGGACAGGGGAATGGCCCTAAGACGAAGGAAGGCAGGGATAGATGGGATACTGGGAAGGAATTCCTGGCTGGGAGAGTGGGGAAGAGCTGGCACAGGATGCCCGGAGAAGCTGTGGCTGCCCCTGGATCTCTGGCAGTGTCCAAGGCCAGCTTGGATAAAGCTGGGATCACCCTGGAATAGTGGAGGGTGTCCCTGCCTGCGGCAGCAGGGTTGAAACCAGACCATCTTCAAGGTCCTTTCCCAACCCAAACCGTTCCATGATCCCATTACAAGCAGGATTTAAGCGGCCAGGGATTGGAAGGGAGGCTTCGGAGGAGTATTCGTTCCTGAAAAAACTCCGGAGACAACACTTCCTCCCAGGTGCCAAGCACTGCAATGGAGTTCCAGCCCAGCAGAGAGGGAAACATTTCGGCAGAGCGAGGACACAAACCCCGAATTTCCTCTGCGTGCTGTCACCCTCCTTGCCTGCAGGAGGAAAGGGGGTTGCGGCCCTCACACTCCACACAGAAGTGAAACTCCAGGACTTTTTCCACAGGAAAATCCCCGTTTTCTCCCCAGCCATTCCTCATTCAGACTCAGCAGCACAGCAGCCGCCCTGTCCTCCCCCTGCCCTGCCCTGCCCTGCCCATGGCGGTGTTTTATTTAGGCTGTCACCAACAGACAATCTGAGCTTGCATCTGCTTTTGCCTCCGGCTTAATGACACGCCCGAGGAGCGGGGGGGACACCACTTCCCAGACTTCCAGAGGAAAGAATTCCTCCCCCAGCCGATCCTGCAGTCCCAGCGATTCTGCTGACTCTTATCTGCAGATGCAGCAGCGCAGATTAGGGCTGGTGAGGAAAGATGAGAGAGGGAGGGAAAGTAATGATGATTAAAACCCACAACCCTGCGGGGAGCCTCTTTCTTTTGCAGCAGGATCTTGCTCAGCCTGGAGCCCTCGGTGTAGCTGGGACCAGCTGAGCGCTGGGAACGTTTGTTTTCCATGGGAAATAAAGTGGAACTCCACCACGTGGAGCAGGAAAACGAAGTTGCCACGTCTTCCGAAGCCTCGAGAGGTTTTCGTGGATCTTCTCGCTGGGCTACGGACTCTCCTGCGACTCTGGAAAATCCAAAAATCGACTTCTTACCTCTCTCCCTCAACTAAAAAACGGGGATAAAACAGCTCCTGTTTTCCGAAATAGACCCTTTAAAAAATATCTGTGTGTTATGTACGTTTTTTGGACACCTTATACTCATTTTGGAATTCGTTTTGGAATTCTCTCGTTGTCTCCCCGTCCCGTGGATTTGTACAGATCTCCTGAACCCCGTTCAAATGGAGGAATTAAAACTGGAAATGGCAGAGGGAACAGCCCTAGAACAATCTGCTTTGATATTTAACTGACCTTTCAAGCTTCCCAAAAAAAAGGCAGGGAGAGCATAATTAACTGGGATGAGTCCCATCTGAACTTCCTCCAGCCAGTCCTCCTGAATCCAATTAAACACAACTTTTCCATGTGGAGGTACAGCTGAGGAGAGATGGATGTTGCTGTTGGGCAGGGAAAAGTCACTCTGAAGGGTTTTCTGCCTGCTTTACATGATCCCCTCCCAGAATTAAGGTGGTTTTTTTTTTTTAAATCCAGGGGACACCAGCACTGACAGATCCCTGAAATTCCCGGTCCTGTGTCTCCCAAGGCACCAAACAAGCAGGAATGTGGCAAAGGAATCTGTGCGTTGGCAGTTTTGCACCACAAAATATCGACGTGGTCTCTCCTGCCTGTGGAAAAAAAACCCCAAATTTCCACGAGTAGATACGTGGGATGTGATTTGACGGGTTATTTGACTGAAAGCCGATCCCATTAATTGGTGAGGATTGGGAATGTGTGGGCGCTGACTGACGCAACCCGCTTTGGACACGGGTGCTTCATTTCCAGGAGGATGTCCTCCCAAGCCTTGCCTCGGTCCCAGAGGGACCTGGGCTGCCTGGACGTGCTCCTGGGTTGTGTTTGCTCATCCCAGATGCCTTCAGGAAATTTCAGACGGCAGGGGAAACCCGCCTCGAGGTGGCTGATTGGCACCCTAAAACACACAGATATATTTAATTTATAGTAATAAAAATAATAAATAAATTTAATAAGAAGAAATAATAACAAATAATAATAAACAATAATTTAATGTGATAAAATTATATTTATTATATTATTATATTATTTAATTAGATTAATCCAGTCTGACATCTCTCACGAAGAGCAAATGAGGATTAATTGTCTTTCAACATTCACATCAAGGTTTCCCAGAGAGGACATGGTAGAAGTTGCCTCCATTTATAAAGGAAGCTCCAGGAGAGCTGGAGAGGGACTGGGGACAAGGGGTGGAGGGACAGGACACAGGGAATGGCTTCCCAGTTCCAGAGGGCAGGGATGGATGGGATAGTGGGAAGGAATTCCTGGCTGGGAGGGTGACAAGGCCCTGGAATGGAATTCCCAGAGAATCCGTGGCCTGCCCCTGGATCCCTGGCAGTGTCCAAGGCCAGGCTGGACGGGGCTTGGAGCACCCTGGGATAGTGGGAGGTGTCCCTGCCCATGGCAGGAGGTGGAGTGGGATGATCCTGAAGAGGTCCCTTCCAGTCCAAACAATCCCCATGGTACTATGAAACAAATCTTTGGGAACCTTGGGAGAAAGACTCTCTCTCTAAAATCCTCTTTTTCCCACCACTGGAAAATAAAAGGAATTACTTGACAATCCCTCCTGGAGAACTCCAGCAGTTTTGCCAGGTAAAGGTCTGATTTTGTGTACGGGAAGACCATTAAATTCCAAGGTGCCACAAGCAGGTGCCCGTTCCGTTTAGGAATTCCCAAACCCGTTGTTGACCCCACAGAAGTGTTCTCACCGTGGGGGTGTAGCACGAGATCCACAACAAATCCCTCGCTTCAGGGCCTGAGTTATTCCCGAAAATCTCGCTGAGCTTTCCCTGGGATGAAACGGAACTGGCAGGCAGTGCCTGTGTTATCCCAGCTTCCAGGAGGGAAGATTCCAATAAAACATCGTGAGAGCGGTAGGGACTGAGTGCTGAAGTTGCCTGGGAAGTCTGTGGGAACTCCTTCATGGAGAGGTTTGGAAAAACCCGATACGAGGTGGTTGTAGGGTGGCTTCTTTCCCGCAGCAGGAATTCGGTGCAGGTGACCGTGTTCCATCTTCCTCATCCCGTTTTCCTGCGTTTCTTTGGATAGATCTGGCAGCTCCCTTCGAGGAGTGGTGTGCCCTGATCCAATATTTTGTCCGTGAATTTCGACTTATTCGCCTAAAATAAACCGATAATCTAAAATTGATAATCGCACTTGGGAGGAGACATCTGGAACTCGCCCAGCCAAGGAAAAAACATGGACAAGCTGGAGCAAGTCCAGCAAAGGGCCACAAAAATGATTCAGGGAGCATCCGTCACATGAAACGAGGCTGGAAAAACTGGGAATTCAGCCTGGAGAAGGGAAAGTTTAGAGGGTTTTTATCGGTGGGATAAATTAATTACAGAAAAGGAATAAAGGACACGGAGTCAGATTTTTCTCTGTGGTGAACAGAGAAAGGAAAAGGCAACAGGAACAAACCGAAACACGAAATTCCATCTGAACACGGGATTTATTTATTTTTTGCCGGGAAGGTGGTTGGACACTGGGCCAGACTGCTCAGAGAGGTTGTGGAGTCTCCATCCCTGGAGATCTCAAACCCCAGCTGGACTCAGCCTTGAGCAATCTGCTCTGAGCAGGGGTTTGGGGGAGATGGTCTCTTCCAACATCCAGAATTCCGTAATATTGGGGTTGTGCGGTGAGGAACGGTGGCTTGGACTCTTACGTCAGAGAGAAATCTCAGTAAATTCTCAGGTTTCTAGAAAACCATAATTCCGTTTGTTAATTCCTGTTTATGTGTGCTCACTGCTCCTCCTAAAATTGGATTTCCTTACGAAAGTCCTGGGTTTTACAGGCCCCTATCTTTGTTAACACAACCACTTTTAATAATTGATAATTTGAAATGTTATCCGTGAATTATTTGAATGCAACTGATGTTTTTTCCTGTTTGATATTTGGGGTGGCTCAGCTTTGACTTTGTCACTTGGGCAGAACCTTTCCAGATCCTCATCTAGCACTCCTTTGTTCCAGCACATTGCTGTTCCTGTCGGGATTTCACTCCTGTTCATCACCTCCCATATTCATGGGCAAATATCCTTAATTATTCCTCCTTTTTAATCTCAAACTCTTCCCAGTAAAGCTCCGTGGAAAATGCTTCAAAACCCATCACCGGACCTGGATGAATTCAGGAACAAGGAGTATAAAACCTCAAGGAAAACAGAATTATTTGGCTCTGGAATAATCTGGGCTTCTTCCATTGCTGCGTTTGAACAGCAAAACTCTCCTCACGATGGGAAAGTCTTGACCTCCCTATTTTTCTGAGTCGAAAATAAATCATCAGGGTTTGTGTCCTGGAAGGAAAAGAAATTGCAGAGCACTTGAAAAGGTGAATTTGTCAATCAGATGAGTGAAACGAGTCACAGGCTTTGCAAAAAGTGGGATGGGGATCATTAGTTTCGAATCCAAAGCAGGATCCAGCCCTGATGTCCTTCCTGCTCCGTAGTGGAGTTACAGGAAAACAACGTTTTTCAGGAGAGGGCTGCCAACACAAAGTCATATTTTATACAAAAAGGCGTCCACCGACAAACTGTGACCTTTAAAATGTTATATAAAATTTTGCCGAGAGATGCAAACCTGTTTTTAATGTTAGAAGGGGCAGCGAAGGAAGGAAAATAACTTTCTTCCCATTCTTTGGAGGCAGAGGTTGCCCAAATGGGAACTCAATTATCTGGGGAGGAGTTAGGATTTCAGAGCCTGTAGAGGTGCTCACGGAGTGAGCTTGACACAGTTAATACAAAAGATTTAAACTTCGTAGGGCTGATAATTCTGAGTTTATCACACAAAATTCAGTCAGGAAACCAAGTCCTCAAGGTATCCAACCAATTCTTTCTCTTGGAGTTTTGATGATCAAGGATTTAGATCATTCGCTGATGAGACAATTAAAAAACCATAAAGCTTGGAAAAGACCTCCAAGACCATCAAGTCCAGCCTTTGGCCAAGTCCCATCGTGCCCACTAAGCCAGAGTGCTCCTGAAATCCACTGCAGAGCCCCATCTTTCACTTTGTTCTGGAAAACTTGCTGGAAAATTGTCTCCAGAGCAGGCCCTGAGGTTCTGTATCCTGTTCTCTGGTTCTGTATCGCCAGGTCAGTGTTTGGGTTTCATGGGAGTCCGAGTAGATAACTCAAAAAACCCCGGAGGATAAAAGGCCTGCCTCGTTTTCCATCTTATTTCCCTGCAGGATTTCTTTGGGTTTGAATTCTTTAGGCCATGTTGGACACCCAGTGACCAGGGATTGGATTAAATTCCTTGTGTTTCAAGGGAAGGTTTTGTTATCTGCTCTTTTCACTGATTCTCTCTCCTGAACATTCCCACAAACACAATTCTCGGCCGGTGTCTCCAGACTCCGACGGGTGGACACTGACTGTTCCCAAATCCTCGTATCCCAGAGTGGGACTGAACTGGAGCATCTTCCCACTGACAGAGAGGAGGTTTAGGTGGGATATTGGGAAGGAATTCCTGGCTGGCACGGGGTGCCCAGGGAAGCTGTGGCTGCCTCTGGATCCCTGGAAGTGTCCAAGGCCAGATTGGATGGGTTGGAGCAACCTGGGACAGTGGAAGATGTCCCTTCTTCGTGGAACTGGGATGAGCTCCGAGATTCCTTCCAGCTCAACCCATTCCATGATTCCACGATCCTGTGACCTCCCCATCGCCTCATTGTATTTCCAAGGATTTTGTTTTATTTTTAACGCCGATCTGAAAGGACAAACAAATCCCTTCTCTTGCCATTCTGCATGACTTTGCCATTCCCAGCGTTCAGGCGCACTCCGGATGTTTCCGTGGATTCGGTAGCAAAGTTCAGTGCTCCCACAAGGATGGAAGGATCTCGTCAGGGCTGGAGGGCAGCTGCCAAGTTCCAGCTCTTATCAGCAAAGAAAACAAAAGACGTGGCAGAGGAATTCCAGCTATAATTCCTAAATTGTTTCCCCCCCCCAAAAAAAGCCACATTGTCCGGATAAAACTTGGTTTTGTATCCCGAAGTTCTGGAGCAAGTTCTGGATCCCCCTGCTTGTGATCCCAGCTTATCTCAAGATCCTTGTACTCAGTGCCAAGGTCTAACACTGACCCAACAAAACACCCCCAAAGTCAGGGATGAGGGGGATTTCCCAACTTATCTTCCGCTCAATGTTTTTATTTATGGAGAAACGTGGAGTCAAATCCTACAACCAGGGGTTTTCCTTGGATATTTTTGCCCCAAACTGCGGATAATAAAGCAGGTTCTGGTTGTGCCAGGTGCTGTTCGGACGCAGAGTTAAGACAATTCTACTCCCTAGACTTTCCGTAGGAAATCTCAGCTTCCCGCCTGGAAAATGTGGAAATACAATTACCAGGCCAAAGTTTTTATACAATTAAAATAATGTAATTAAATCCCAGTGACTTTTGTTTCAATAAATAGAAGGGTTTAATTTTATAAATGTCTCATTCCTGCTTTGTTAATGGAAGGTTTTCTATTTCCAGCTCCGAAAATATGTTTCAAAAATATATTTTCGGTTTAAAATAATCCCTTAGAATTAGAGCAACATCACCTTTGTCTCAAACCAAATAAGGATTTTCTGTTCATTAAGGATATTTTGGGGATTTTTGAGATTCCTTCAGAGAAGGAAATATTTTCATGTCTCATTCCCATCAGATGGAAAAACAAAATGCTCTTTTTTTCCCCCATTTATTCTAAATAGGAATATGCTGAATTTCCTCTGTTGAATTAACTCTGTTGATAATTGATTCAATGAAGGAATGATCCCTAATCAAAATTGATTTGTTGCTTAAAAATCCGTTATTCCGACAAAATATAACCTGTTCCAGTGGAAGGTGTCCCTGTCCATGGCCGGGGGTTGGAATGAGGTGATCCTTCAGGTCTCTCCCAATCCAAACCGCTCTAGGATTCCATGATTCTCTGTTGATAGGATAAGCAAAGGAATGGGAATTCTGTCAGGAAACTGTAACAGGAAAATGAATCAGACAACTTGATTTTTTTAGCTCTTCCCAATAAAATACTGGAAAAATTTGTTCCCTGGGGATGCAACTTGGGAATGATCTCTGAAAATAGGGAGACTCCACGTGCGAATGGAATGGTGTCTGGAAACGGGGAGGCTCCATGAAAACAGGGCTGCTTGCTGCAGGGGAAATAAGGGCCCAAGCCTGGCATGCGCTGGTGGGCTGGAAATCGGGCAACGGGGAGTTTTCAGGAATAAAATGGGATTTTGACGTGATGCGAGCGCCAAGGAAAGGCTGGCAGAGGAGGAGAGGATCAGGGGCTGCGCAGGAGGGCGAGCGAGGCTGAGGTTTGGCTGCTCTGGAGGTACCAACGAATTGGGTGGAGCGTGGAGAGTCTGGGATGTGGCTGGGAACGAGTGTGGGAACGGAAATCATCCCAAACTCAGGAATTAGACTTTCATCCTTAGCTGGCTGACGGTGAAGGGGACCTGTGCATTTCCTTCTTTTGTGAATCCCAGAATTCCAGAACGGTTTGGGTTGGGAGGGACCCTGAAGATCATCCAGTTCCACCTCACCATGGACAGGGACAATTTCCCGCTATCCCAGGCTGCTCCAAGCCCCGTCCAACCTGGCCTTGGGCACTTCCAGGAACGGCACATCCGAAATTTCTCTGGGCAAAGCTGTGGAAAGCCATCCAGGCTGGAGGCCCACGGACTTTCTCCAGGATACAGAGTTCATCCTACTGCTCCTTCAGGCGTGGAAAAGCTCCCGAACCCTCAGGGATAATCCCGATGTGTCACAGCGTTCCAGGTTTCGCTCTTCGAGTTCAGCTCCCTCTGATGCTTTTCCACGTCTTGTCTTCAGCTTTAGTCAGCTGCAAGCAATCAAAGCGTTGCTCCAGGATTGGGGAAAAGAGTTAAAATGTTCTGGGAGAAATTCCAGATGGAAATGAAAGGTTGGAGGGGAGGAAGAACTGTGGGATTGACGCTGTACCTGCAGACCACGGGCGGGCTTAGCTGGGCGGACACTACAAGAAACTGAACTTTCACATCATGATTGAAATGCCTTTTTTTTTTTCACTCATTTTTCCTTTTATTCCTCTTGCTGTTGCTCCGAAAAAAAGTTCAGGGAATGTTTCGAAGAGTAACAGCTTTATTTATTTATACGTTTGTTTATTTTTTTTCAGCACACAAATCTTTCCCCATTACGAATCAAAACAAAGAAGTTCTCTCAGTTTGTTGTATTTTATGTATTTCTGGATGTTCCTACGTCAGCAAACCAATGCCAAATAAAGGGGGAAAAAAAATTCCATAAAAATAAACAACACTGGCTCTCGTTGAGTGAAATCAAGATAATTATTTCCCAAAAGATATTTTGAAGAATCCAAAGCTTCCTCAGTGCCTCAGAGTTTATTTATCAATGAAAACCTGTGAGAATAAAAAGAAACTCTGTGTGACATGTTCGGGGAGAAATTTCGATGTCTTCTAAAAATATTTACGTTTTCCGTAAGTTCCGAAAAATTTTTATGTCCCAAATCTGATTCTTGATATTCTAATTCCTTGTGTTCAAGTGCTGCAAGTGAGAAAGCTGATAGAAAACCAGCGTGTTTTATAGAGGTTCTGGAAAATATTCCAGAATAGAGAATGTGCAATCAAATACGGAATTTTTTTTTCCCTCGGAAATCAATCCCGCTCATGAAACAGAAATGGACTTCTTAAAACGGGACTAAAACTCCTCGTATTCCTACAGGAAAATTTCTCCAGCCTGGAGAAAAGAAACTCTGGGGTGACCTCATTGTGATATTCCAAGACCCAAAGGAGCCGACAGGGAAGGTGGGGAGAGGCTCTGGGCAAGGGATGGAGTGAGAGGGTGAGAGGGAATGGCTTTGAATGAAAAGAGGGAATGTTTAGATGGGATATTGGGAAGGAATTCCTGGCTGGGGGGGTGGGCAGGCCCTGGCAGAGGTTGCCCAGAGAAGCTGTGGCTGCCCCTGGATCCCTGGCAGTGCCCAAGGCCAGGCTGGACAGGGTTTGGATCACCCTGGGATAGTGGGAGGTGTCCCTGCCTGTGGAATAAAATGATCCTTAAATTCCCTTCCAACCCAAACTGCCCTGGGATTCTCTGAAATTGCTCCTGTGCTGCCACGTCTCCATTGCCAGGACACGGGGAAATCTGGGATGGAAGGGGGTAAACAATGACTACGTTTAGGTGTCGGTGGAATTTTCTTCCTCCTCCAAGGTGCGCGGTGGCAGAAACCGCCCTTGCAACTCCTTTTATCAAAGCATGGCAGCGATTCCCTAGGCTTGGGGAAGACTTGGGGCGCTCTGGAAAAGTTCTGCCGAAATGATGGAGCACGGACAAGAACAACCAAGGAAACTGGATCTTATTTCTCCCGGGTCAACGTCAAAAGGGACTTTTTGGACCACCTACGATGACGCCCGAGACAACACCAGAGTTCCGGGGCGTAGGAAGTGATTCCCATCTCCTCCTGCCTCATCTCCGAGGTGCTACGGGGTAATACAGCCCGGGAAGGGGAGAAAATTCCTTGCAAAAATTCCCTGTGACAGGTCCCAGCGCTGGTGTCCATCCAGGTAAAACATCCCATCTGAAATGCGGCTCTCGGTTTTTATGGGGATCCTGTTGAGTCACCAGAGGATAAAAGCAATTCCCTGAGGAATTTATGAGAGGTTTTCTGGAACCAGAGCGGGAGAGGCCTCGTGATTTCCCCTTTAACTGGATCAGATTGGAAATAGGCTGGAAGTTCACTACATCCCAAAGAATAATACAATGGTCTGTTAAAAGGATCGATGGAATTCTCGTATTTATTTTGTCAACTAAAATTGAAGGCAAAGATATTTCGTTTTTCTGATTGTTAACACTCCCGCAATGTTTGCCAGATGTGACCTTTCACTGAAGAAGTGGAAAATTTTCCTTTAAGAATTAAAGGCTGCAGTTATCCAGGGCTCTGCAGAGCTGGCTCCTCCGCTCCCACTTCTGTTTGGTTTGGATCCTCCTGAGTTTCTTCATCAGGTGCTTCCCAGTGTCCTCCCCGCTGACGGGATAATCACCGAGCGTGCACGGAAACCTTTTCCAAAGGGGAGCCGGAGATTTGGGGGAAGCAGAACTGAGAGTCTCTATATTCTCCTTCCTAAAGGAAACCAATTATCCCACGGTTTTCCAACGCTGATGCCTTATGGAAAGAAAGTGCCTCTTTATTTTGACAATTTTTTTTTTTTTTTGCTGCTTTAAGTACAGCAAAGGAGACCTGGCTGCCTCTGAACTCCCAGGTGGGGGGTTTTTAGCCTCTCCCCTTAAATCTCTCTTCTTTCGCAAAGCAAAATTAATTAAATTAATTAATTTCATCATGGATTTGAAGAGAGGTTTCACTTGGGGAGGGACAGCCCGTACAGAGCTGGGTTTGGCTCTTCAGAGACGTCGAGATTCGGATTCCACACAAACAGAAAAGGGGTCGATGCTCCGCTGCGTAAATCAGAGTAAATTCAGCCTTAATTTACACCAACTAAAGAACAACCCCAGGCCTTCATCAAGGGCCCCTGAGCTCACCCAGATGCCCAGACAGAAACCCCACAGACACATCTGCTTCCTGCCCTCCCTGCTTCCACCACCACCACACCCGCTTTTATCTGCAGCGAGCTCTGACTCACTCCGAATCCGGAGGACACGCTTTCTGCTAGGCTTCAAATTGAGAAGCAAGAGGCAAATTGTTTTCAGGGCTCCCTGGTGGAATCTTGGGTGGAGAGCTGAAGTCCCCTGCAATTTATTATATCGCAGGGATGATGGAAGAAAGTTGTTCATGAGTCGTGCGCACCTCACATCTCGAAACAGCGTCAAGGGCGCTCGTCAGAGGGAAGGACGAGCTTTTGATGTGGCCCAAGGAATAATAAACCGGGATAAATAACCCCGGCTACGTTCGCTCCCGGATCAGCCAAGGGGAGGAGATCATGGGATTTGCCTGAATTTCTGCAGTACTTCTGCGTGGTCACAGAACAAACAAAGGAAACATCCATCAGGGCCTTTGAGATGTCAAAGCCATCGGAAAACCCGCGGCTCTCTCGCTCAGGCTTTTGAACCCGACCTTTTTATTTTTCACTTGGCCGGATCCGCTGGATTTGGCAGCCTGCGGAGCACGCACGGCTCCTGCCCCAGTCCCCACACAATTAATGTTCAGGAACAAGCAGAGGAAAGAGGGGAGAATTGAATAAATTAGGCCACACCCCTGGCTTTTGAGGCCCGACGTCGCGGTCCTTGCCAGGGCAGAGGAATGGTGTGGGGAGGGCCAAGAGGAAAAATCAAGGCACTCAGGGAAAAAAAAAAAAAATCAGCTCTGCATCAAGGGAACTTCTCAGCCCATGGAAGGTTGGAGGTTCCCCCAGTTGGGAATGATCAACGTCGCCCGATGGGTGATGCTAGATCTGCAAACTGCCATAGGAGGGGAAATAAATTCAAAATTTAAAAAACCCATTTAGAATCCCTCTCCAAACGTGAACGAGTTGCTCTGGCAAACTGAAATCTCTTGTCTAACAGTAATTTCTGGCTGAAGCTTTTTTTTCACAGTTCAGGCACCAGAAACATCCCTGCTCCATCCAGCCCAGCATCCAACCTCAGCACAAACCAGGATAACCGGTAACACTTCTACAGCATCCCCTGCACATCCCGACCTAGGTGTGCTCCTTCCCAAAATTCCACCCAGGAAAGAAGAACATTTTCCCCTTTTTCCTTACTTCTGGCATCGTTATCCCTCCCTCCTCTACAAATTCCTTGTTACCTCGCCACCAGCCTTCCCTGCTCTGAGGGAACCACCCCCCGCTAGGATTGCTTCCAGCCTCCTGGAACCGCTGGGAAGGAATTTAACCACCTTCCCAAACGATAAGAAAGTGGAGGAATGATGGATGGATTTGAGGCCAAGGGAGAGCCATGGTTAGAAGTTTAACAAGGAGTTGGCTTCTAATCTGGGCCCTGTCCGTGTGAACAAAGCAGAACACGAGGAGTTTTAATTCCAATTGCCGCTCTTGTGTTTTCTGGGCCGTAACAGGCAGGGTATTCCACAGGGCACATCTGAAGCTGATCAATGCAGAGACATCTCGCTGGAGAAATGTTCTGCTCCACATGCATGGATATACCTTCCGTGAGAACCTCCAAACTCCTAAATCCAAAGTCTAATCCACCCAAAAATGTTTTCTCCTTTATGGCTTCCGCTACGTGTCCCATCCATCCTGTACATTTCTTCCAGGACACAGGGGAATGGCTTCCCGCTGCCAGAGGGCAGGGATAGATGGGATATTGGGAAGGAATTCCTGGCTGTGGAGGTGGTGAGGGCCAGGAATGGAATTCCCAGAGGGGCTGTGGCTGCCCCTGGATCTCTGGAAGTGTTCAAGGCTAGGTTGGGCGTTGGGGCTTGGATCACCCTGGGATAGTGGAAGGTGAAGAAGCTGGAAAAGAGGACCCTTAAGGTCCCTTCCAACCCAAATCATCCTGGGATTCTGTGATTGCCTTAAACACTTTTATCTCTCAAAAACGGGATGAGGTCAAATGACAAAGATTTGGGATAGAGTCCATCTTAGAGACCCCAGAGGAATTTTCTCCCCAGCTGTGAATGAGTATTTTAATGCTCCTGTTTGCCTTCCCAGCATGGCAGCGACATTCCCGTGGGTCTCACGTCCGTCTCACCAAAGCTAAGATTAGCTGGAGGATGCTGAAGGCGTCTGATCAGAATTCTAATTATAGTCACGATTACAAGTCTAGTTCTGGTGTCACAGAAACTTTATCTGGGTTTGGATGACACATTCATGGGAGTTTCCCCGCTCTCTGCCTCTCCTTTTCCTCTCTGCTATCTCAGGCCTGGAAAAGTCTATTTTGGCCAAAAATCCATTTATGAGCTCTATTCCAGTGTTGGGAGAGGGAAGCGGAGTGTGGAATTTTTTCACATATGCTTCCAGATCCTTGGAGAGATCCATGGATTGCTGTTCTGTACCTGCCCAGTCATTAAAGGCTGAATTAATTGCATTACCACATCCTTCCTGACTGAGCCTTCCCTGGCAATGTCCTGATCTCCCAACCTTTAGTCCCTCAGGGAACACCTAAATCAGGCTTAGGCTGGGAATTGCTGGGCAAGGAGAGTCCTGGAGCTCGTCTTTGGACGAATGGGACATTTGAAGAGGAGTTTTTTCATGAGAATGAGACAAAAAAAACCTGCCTAGGCCCTTCCTTTACTAATTGAGCTAATTAATTGCTCCTGCACAGATGCTACAACTGCAGTAACACTTGGTAATTATTGATTACTTGTTCATAATTCAAAAATTATTTAATTTCTTTTTTCTGGACAGGGAAGGATTTGGGAAAAATACCCAGCTCCTCATCTTGGCTTTAAGCACAGCCCGGTTTTCCCTCCTTATAATCACTGATTTTTTTTTAAACTCTTTTGTTTCGTTTTGTTTTTTCACGTATCTTCTGTCCTGTGAGATATTTCTGCCAAACTTTTCCCACTGCTCTCCTCAGATTCCTCTCACACCTGGAATGTCATTATTTAGGGGTGGGCAATCCAATGTGTGGTTTCAGGTGAAAACGAGTGGTGCCTCGATGCCTGCAGTGAATCTGCAGCAGGATTTAGCTCAGAGAGGTAGAAAAGAATTCCCTGATTTATTCCCTTCCTTCCCAGCACAGGCAGATATTCCAGGAGAGGGTTTCTGACACGTGAAATTGAGTCCATGATGATCTCCCGCGTCACAGTCTCTCCTAGCCCACAGTTAGGTTGGATATCGGGAAAGATTTCTTCGTGGAAAGGGCTGTCCAGCCCCGGCACGACTGCCCAGGGCAGTGCTGGAGCCCCATCCCTAAAAAGTCGTGCAGATGTGGCAGCTGTGGTCAGTGGTGGCCTTGGATCGATGGTTGCTCTTTGGTTTCAGAAGCCTTTCCCAACCTAAACAATTCCACGATCCTACAGCTGGTCACCTCAGACAACTCCTCGTCCAGGTGAAGCTTTTCGAGGCCTTTTGGATTCAGCGTCAATCCCAGCTCAAACATCCCTCCCATCCTGCTTCCCTCTCTCCTGCCCTCAAGTCAATCCCAGAGCTCTTCCTGCCCTCCAGCTTTCCTGACCAGGCAGTGAACTCCAACAAGGAGCTGATCCGGAGGCAAAAATAAATTCTGATTTTTTTTTTCCCCCAGGTTCTTTTTCAGCTGGGTCGGTTCCTTGGTCAGGTTCAAGGAGTGGCCACACAAACTCTGGTGTCAGAGGAGGGGAACGAGAGGAGGTTATGGACAAAAGGGGCAGAAAACGCCAAGATTCGGCTTTGCAGCAGCACAAAAATTACAACCACAGCTTCCCTCGCTTATCCGATCGGCTTTTCCATGAATGGCTGGAGAACTGGAAGGCTCCAAAGGCACTCTGAAAGCCTGGGTTCAGGATGACAGCGCCTGCAATCAGTGCACAATATACACAAATACGCACAGCGTGAGCCTTTGTTTCCACTGAAATAACGCAGTGCAGAAATGATGAATATTTCCTTATCTTGGCTGCCTTCCTGAAACTAAGGAAAAATTGGCTGGTACAGAAGGGAACACCCAGGAAAACATTTCGTGGATAGCCTGGTTATTCATTCGCATTCATTTACGTGGTTGTTGAGATCACAAAGGGTTTTGGTTTTGTTTTTTTCTTTTTCCAAAGGTAAAAAAATAAAAGGATGAAGTCAAAATTTAAAAAATGAAAGACTAAGAAAATGTCATTTATTTTCCCCCACGCTGCTGGGACAAAAAAAAAAAAGCCCCAACAAATAAAAGGGAACATGTCATATCTACCGAGAGAAAAGCGAATAACTGAACAATAAATTATTTCACTTTCCGTATATATTTTGTGAGCCAGCCCTGGGGATGAGGGAGCAGCCACTTCAGATTGAGTGGGAAAGGAGGGAAAAACAAATAAATGCATTTAATAAAAGCCAGTGGGGTTGGAAAAATTACTGAGAAAAGGGAGAGGCAGTTTTTGTCTGTGGTAACGCCCACGGGCGACACGGAGCGAGCGAAAATCAGCCCTGGGGATAATTCATGGACCCTTTCTGAACCCCCACTCCAGGCCCAGAATCCATACGGTAGGGAGTCAATCAATAGCAAACAAATTCCCAGAGAAATATTGTGGGAGAGATGGAAAGAACCATCTCGGGAAGGAAAATCTCATGCAGAAGAGCGGCCAGATGTTGACAAGCACTGTTGTTCCCTGTTGGCATTCCATGGAAGCGGGAGGTCCCATGGACACAAATGCAATCCCAGTCCGAGCCAATCAATGAGCAGTGGCCAAAGATTCCCTTGGCAGGGAAGACTGGCACGTTCCTCATGGAGTTACTGGTGGATCTGAGCCTTTTGGTCCGTATAAACATTCCTTACAATAACGGCCATCTCAGGAGGCCGCCTCCGGATCTCCCATAAAAACGGGCTCCAAGCAAATTTCACCCCGTAATCCAAACTCTCATATTTTAGGTTTATTTGGCCCGGGCAGAACAAAATGCTCAGCAACCAAGTCCATGACAAAATTCCCAGGGTCTCCCTATTCCTGACCCTAGTGTGAACTTTGTATCCTAGGAAAGTCCCTCCCAGATGAGGAATTCAGCTCCTCCAGGCCATCTGCAAGGAAGTGTTGAGCCGCCATCACTGGGTCTCCAACATTTCCATTGAGGATTAACTCCACTGTGTAAATGAGAGAGGTTGAAGCCACCTGAGATGCAGAAGTCTCACCTTTCCCAAAATCCAGAAGCTGAGCAGAGAGGCCGGATCTCTTACATCCCGTCACGGACCACAGCCATGGGATTCACCTATTTTAAGGCCAAGGTTCATCCTGCTTTTCTGAAATCTGACTGGTTCTGCCATCCTGAGTGGACATCTCCATCTGCTCATGGGGTGTGTCAGTGCAGCCACTGGTAGAACCTTCTGGTCCGTGTGTGAGCTCCTCCGTGTCTCCACTTTTCCAGGTCTGAGTTTTCCGCAGCTCTTGACGTAGATTCCGGCTCCACACCAACAAATCCAAGCTTTGATTTTGATTTATTCGAATGCCTTCGTACAGGTAAGTGTCTTCTCCACGTTCCTTGTCAGCTTCTTTATTTGGGTTATTAAGGAGGATTTGCTCTTCCGGATCTGTCATCCCAGTGGTTTTGCCAGCACTAAATCCCTGAAATGTTGGGAACAGCCATGTTCTGTAGGAGCGAGGAGATTTTATCGTCGTTTTTGTCCATAAATGGGCCTTTCCAAGGACCACAGTGAGGGAGGATTTTATAACACAGGGACAACTTGAAAACAGCACAGCTAAGAAACCAGAAATGTAGGAGAGACACGGATTAGGATTTCCTCCGATCGGATACTGGTTTTATTCCGAGCTCTTAATTTTCCAGGCAGCTGTTCAAGCAAAGGCATGTCTTTGAAATTCCCCTACTTTCCCAAAAATATCCCTAGTACTCGTAATTTATCAGTGCAAGGTCTCAAACAATCTCTGGTCCAGACAGGATGCAGTGCTTGGCACGTGGACAAAACGGAAAATGTGGGGTTTTCCCAAAATTTTATTATTTTAAGCTTTGATAGTGGGGTTAGAGCACAGTGGGGGTGCACGGGAGGAAAGGGGATCTTCCAGTGGAAAGAGGGGCAGCTCTTTTAGGGGATTTGGGAATGAGAAGGGGATAAAGGCATGAGATTTAGTTTGTCCCCCTCCAAGAGGGAGAACCAGGGGCTCTTTCCAGCAAAGAGAAGTTGAATCAGCTCTTCGCAGCAACGCTCAGATTTCTCTTGAGATCCAAGGAAAAAAAACCGAAGAAGTCCAGACGGTTTTCCAGAAATGTTGTGTCTGTCCTTCCATTCCCATTGCCTTCAGCCAAGGATCAGCCAAAGGCTGTCCCAGCCCTGGCCCAAACAGGAGCAGGAAGGCAGGAGGGTGTTTCCCTCCCTGGAAGTGTTGGCGTCGGGATGGACCTGTTGCGTTTCTCCACCAGGACGGAGAAGCCGTAAACCCTGCCACGGGGTGGTTATTGAAAAACCCAGGGAGTAACACTAACCCCCAAAGTGAGCTGGATGTTTCTCTGCCTCCAAAAACCTCTGAGGCAGTGGAAATAAATTCACCTGAACCTCAGCCGCAGACCGGCTTCCTTTAGATCCGGATCCAGGTTGGAAAAGTCCTCGGAGAGCATCGAGGCCAATCCTCAACCCAGCAGTGCCAAATCCACCATAAAATCACATCCCTAAGTGCCTCCTCTCCACATCCTTTAAGCCTCTCCAGGGGTAACGAATCCAGGTTTTATATATCCTACAGTAGGTGCCATGAGCTAAATCCAACGTTGCCACTCTGGATGTGGCATCTTTGCTAAAATTCTCTTCATGTTTTACAAGGGAGCGGAATGGTTCAGAGCAAAGTGCTCGTGGCTTTTGCAAAATCAGAAATCTTACAGATTTTTGCTGATCGGCACGACTTAAATTGCAGAAGCGACAGTGTCACCCCCATAATTCCACCTTCCTGGAATTATGCACAGTTCACGGAATGATTTAGGAGAGCAAAAAATAAATAATTTTAAATGCTCCTTCTTTTGCTTTTGTAACTTGGGAAAGGTTTTTTTTTGACTCTTTGTCTGCTCGTTTCAAATCTGTAATTTCTGTTTGGGTTACAACAGCTTTCCAGGACCTTGATAAACCATTTAATAACCATAAAACACAAGGATTCTCTATGTTTTGACAGGTAATTTTCCTTTTTCTTCTTCCATCTGCCGATACCTATTGATGGCTTTAAACTCTTCACGGTCAGATGTTCTGTTTTCTTTATCAACAGCTTTTTCCAGGCTGGAATTTGTCTTGGAACCTTTGATTGAGGTTTTTTCATGCCCATGTTTCAAATTCTTCTTCACGGCTTAAAATGAAATCACCACGGCCTTCCCATGACTTTCCTTTACAAAATTACCTGTGCTGTCACTCCATCCTCTTGTGCATCTCCGAAAATGCTTTGATTCAGTCTTCAAAAACCAATCTTCCTTCCTTCCTTCCTTGTTCCTTCCTTGTTCCTTCCTTCCTTCCTTCCTTCCTTGTTCCTTCCTTCCTTGTTCCTTCCTCCCTTCCTTCCTTCCTTCCTTCCTTGCTTCCTTCCTTGTTCCTTCCTTCCTTCCTTCCTTCCTTGTTCCTTCCTTCCTTCCTTCCTTCCTTCCTTCCTTCCTTCCTTCCTTGCTTCCTTCCTTGTTCCTTCCTTCCTTCCTTCCTTCCTTCCTTCCTTGTTCCTTCCTTCCTTCCTTCCTTCCTTGTTCCTTCCTTCCTTCCTTCCTTCCTTCCTTCCTTCCTTCCTTCCTTGCTTCCTTCCTTGTTCCTTCCTTCCTTCCTTCCTTCCTTCCTTCTTCCCTCCTTCCTTCCTTCCTTCCTTCCTTCCTTCCTTCCATGAATTTTGTTCTGATGACTGAACAAAAAAATTTCTTTCCCCAAGAATTTCTCGTTCCTGAACATCGCAAATTTGCGAATACCAAATTTGTTTTGCACCTAAAAATCGTGGGATTTCAAGCTCTTTCTCGCATCTTGCTGATCTTCTATTTCCACACAATAATTAGGGCTGGAAAAGAGCCTTTTAAGATCGAGTCCAACCATCAACCCAGCACCACCCTGTTCACCATGAAACCCTGTCCCCCATCCACACGTTTTCGAACATTTCCAGGGGTGGGCACTCCAAACCTCCCTGGGCAGTTCCAAGGCTTGAGCACCCTTTCCATGGGGAAATTCCTGCTGATGTCCAACCTGAGCCTCCCCTGGCCCAGCCTGAGGCTGTTCCCTCTCCTCCTGTCCCTGTTCCCTGGCAGCAGAGCCCGACGCCCCCCCGGCTGCCCCCTCCTGTCAGGGAGTTGTGCAGAGCCACAAGGTCCCCCCTGAGCCTCCTTTGCTCCAGGCTGAGCCCCTTTCCCAGCTCCCTCGGGAAGTCTCCAGCCCCTTCCCCAGCTCCATTCCCTTCCCTGGACACGCCCCAGCTCTTTAGTGGCGGATGAATTCCGTGGGATGAATGTATACCGAGTAAAAAAAATTACTTATTTTTAGCAATATTTTAATTTGCTCTTCTGTGTTTTCCCAAAATAGCCACGACTTCCCCCCAAAATTAATGCCTGGTGCAGCTTGTGTTCTGTGTGTTTATATCCTCTGGGAGGAGATCAAACAACTTTTCCTATAAAAAAAGGAATAGGATAAATAGGAATAGGATAAATCTCCTAAATAAATATATTCTTTCTTCCACCTGATTTCTTTGTGAAAACAACAACAAAAAAATTCCTGATCTATGGAATAAATATTTTGGCCCATAAGGTTTTGCCATGGAAACTTGACGTGTTCCCTGCGAGCTTTTGGCACTGCACGGACTGATGAGGCCGCACCAACTCGTTTTCTCTTTTTTTTTTTAGGGAATAACTGGAGCTTTTCAGAAGGAAAATGGGGAAGGATTAAGGTTAATAACACCCTTGGAGTGAGTTTTGGAATCCCAAATAGTCCCTGGAGTTTTAAATATGGAATACGACAACCTAAGGAAGGGCAATGAGGTATTTGTAGAAACAGGACCCCAAATCTGCTCTGGGTTGTGGTTTTGGGGTTGGATTTTCAAAAATTCGTTTTGATTTTGTCAATTATTTGTTAATTTATATTTAGATATTATTTATGTATTGAGGTATTTATATGTATTATTTATACATTTATGTGTCCACTTGTGTATTTACCACCCTTTATGAACCTTTGAGCAGGGAGGTCGAACCAGGTGACCCCGCTCTGATTTCTGTGGTCTGGGTTGATTTGTTTGCTCGAATTTCTCTCCTCAATTAATAAAAAATAGATTAATTATTTCTGTTACTAATCGTGATTTCAGTGGTGTAACGACAACGGAAATGATGCAATGACTCATTTTGAAGTTACTGTGTAACTGTCTGGTAATTGTGTGTGGGAAAGGAGTGAGAATTTTATGGAAGGAAAAAGAAATGTAGTTTTATGGAAGAAAAAAGCAGATTGAAAATCTGAATTTCTTCATATTTACATTGAAAAAATATTATATATATANAAAAAAAGACCCAGCACCCCAAAAATGGTCCCTGTACCCCCTCAGACGCTCCTCTTTTAACCTCTACGCTATGAGCACAATGCAACCGCCGTAGGAATAACAAAAAAGCAGGAAAATCCCAATTTTTCCTGCAGTTTTATTGCTTGAATTCTCCTCTTGGTCTGTCTGCAGGGCTCTGTCAACACGTGGTGAGCAAATGCTGCATTAGAAGCAGCAGGGAGGGGCAAATTCCCTTATTTTGTTATTCCTGACATTATTTTTGACCGCGGCCGTCGGAGGGAAATCGCTGAAGGAAATCAATCCAGGATGTGAGCAAAGCAAACCTTTTTAATTCCAGCCTTCTTCTGACTCATTGTTCTCACCACGCTGGCTCTGGCTGCAGGGGCTGTTTGTCCAAGGAAAGTTCACCTGGAAATGGAAAAAAATTCCCAAGTTTTTGCGGCGTCATCGGGTAAAATGCATTTGGCAGTTTCTCAAAGGCGAGGTTGGTTCCAGGTATTCTGGGGGGGGGGAAAAAGGGAAAAGAAGGAATTCTTTTCTATGTTTCCTGGGTATCCCAGCATCCAAGAAATGCTCTTGGAGCGTTTCTCCTGACCTTTCACCTTGGCTTTTGCAGGAAAAAGTGGTTACCTGAGAGACGGCAGGGTTAGATGGGATATTGGGAAGGAATTCCTGGCTGGGAGGGTGGGGAGGAGCTGGGATGGAATTCCTAGAGAAGCTGTGGCTGCCCCTGGATCTCTGGAAGTGTCCAAGGCCAGGCTGGACGGGGCTTGGATCACCCTGAGATCATGGGAGGTGTCCCTGGAAATCATCACAAGCCCAGATCATGGAATCCCGGAATGGTTTGGGTTGGAAAGGACCCTAAAGATCACCCAGTTCCACCTCACCGTGGACAGGGACAATTTCCACTATCCCAGGCTGCTCCAAGCCCTGTCCAACCAGGGACATTCAGAAAAGGCAAAGAAAATCCCAGGAATTCTCTTTTTTGAAGAGCTGAACCCAAACCCAGCTTTTAGGGACCCTTATTCCTTCTCTGAGTCCTCCGTGGAGTTTTAGTGAAGTGATTTTCCCGGAGAAGCAGAAACTTGTCGTTCCTGTAGAACTTTGGAAGGCTGGGCAGGGAAGTCACATCCTTAATAACGATAAATAGTGCCAGGAAACTTCCAGAGGCGCTGGGACTCCATCCCCACACGGTGGAATTGTGCCAATGTCCTTCATCCTCTGCCCAGGCCACTCATCCTTCTCCAGAACAAATTCCTAGGCAGGAGCCGGAATGAGGCAGGAATTATCCTGAGCTAAACTGGGGATGTGCTCATCCCAAAGGACACGGAAAGAGGATGTGGGGGATGCAAACCAGTCTGGATTCGTTGTTTTTGGGGCCAGAAGAAAGGTTTTTAGGGATGTTTCATTCCTAAAATATAGATGGGGTTTAGGATGTTGAGTCCCTGGATATAAAAACGGGAATGGTCCTGGGAAAAGCCAAAAACAGCTGATTAATGAGGAGGGAAGGAAAGGGAAAGGGGAAGGGAAAGGGGGAGGAAAAGGGAAAAGGGAAAAGGGAAAAGGGAAAAGGGAAAAGGGAAAAGGGAAAAGGGAAAAGAAAAGGGCAAAGGGCAAAGGGAAAAGGGACAGGGAAAAGGGAAAAGGGAAAAGGGAAAGGGAAAAGGGAAAAGGGAAAAGGGAAAAGGGAAAAGGGAAAAGGGAAAAGGGAAAAGGGAAAAGGGAAAAGGGAAAAGGGAAAAGGGAAAAGGGAAAAGGGAAAAGGGAAAAGGGAAAAGGGAAAAGGGAAAAGGGAAAAGGGAAAAGGGAAAAGGGAAAAGGGAAAAGGGAAAAGGGAAAAGGGAAAAGGGAAAAGGGAAAAGGGAAAAGGGAAAAGGGAAAAGGGAAAAGGGAAAAGGGAAAAGGGAAAAGGGAAAAGGGAAAAGGGAAAAGGGAAAAGGGAAAAGGGAAAAGGGAAAAGGGAAAAGGGAAAAGGGAAAAGGGAAAAGGGAAAAGGGAAAAGGGAAAAGGGAAAAGGGAAAAGGGAAAAGGGAAAAGGGAAAAGGGAAAAGGGAAAAGGGAAAAGGGAAAAGGGAAAAGGGAAAAGGGAAAAGGGAAAAGGGAAAAGGGAAAAGGGAAAAGGGAAAAGGGAAAAGGGAAAAGGGAAAAGGGAAAAGGGAAAAGGGAAAAGGGAAAAGGGAAAAGGGAAAAGGGAAAAGGGAAAAGGGAAAAGGGAAAAGGGAAAAGGGAAAAGGGAAAAGGGAAAAGGGAAAAGGGAAAAGGGAAAAGGGAAAGGGAAAAGGGAAAAAGCAAAGGTCCAAGCAGACGGAGCAGTGGCTGTTGATGTTCTGGAACATCCTTTGGGTCCCAGAGCTCCCACCTCTGCTTATCCAGCCCCACCACCCCAAGGCAGATCCTGAGCTGCCGGAGGCAGGGAAATCCCAGGGGGGGATTCCCTGCTGCATCTGGGAAGGCCTCACTGGGCTTTGCAGAGCAGAGAGGAAAAGGAAACGGGATCAGGGCCTGCCTGGTTTGGAGCTGAACTGGAAAATGTTCCCACCTCCTTCAGCGACATCACCTTTTTGCCTTTTTTATTCCTTTCCCTTTTCCCTTTCCCCTCTACCATCCATCAGCTTCAATTATCTCCTCACCATTCCCTGTTTTCCGTGCTACTGCAGCTTTGATTTTCCAGGCGTTTTTTCTGGACACTGGGACTGATCCCTGACCCCAAAACAGGAGTAGGAATAAACCAGACACCGGATTTGGCTCCATGCTGGGATGTTTCTGCTCTGGGATGCTGGATCGTCCAATCTCCATCCCCTGGGAATGATCAAACTGATAACGTTTATCAGGGAAGCCAGGATTCCTCGAGAGCCCTCTGAGAAGGATAATGAGGAAGCCAGGAGGAAATTTGGAAATTCTGGAGGAGCCTTCCCAAGGACACAGAGAAGGATCCAAGCCTGAGTTTTTAGGATTTATGGACAACAAACGAAGAGAGGCTGCCAGGGATGGGTTTGCCAGGAGATCTTCCCCGGATATCTTTTGGATCTGATGCAGGATTGGAAGGGAGCCGCTGCTGCTCCCTTTGGTGCTGTGCAGGCAATAAATATCCTTGGAAAAGCTGTGTTTTATTCCGAGCAGCTGAAGGCTGAGGGAGAGCTTCTGGAGCACAGCACGGAAAGAGCGGATTGATGAGGCCTGGGGTGCGAAACTTTCCTAATTAACGCGGGAAGGGATTCCCGAGGAAACACCTCTGCTGGTGGTGTTCATAAATTCACTTCAGATGGATTGTGGTGCTTGTATTTGCCTGAATCTTCCCGGAATTCCTGAGTGGAGGGAATGCTGAAGGTGACTTAAACTTCCCTGGATCTGGCACAGGCAGAAATGTTACAAGGGAAGGGAAGTTCAGGAAAGGGAAGTTCAGGAAAGTTCAGGAAAGTTCAGGAAAGGGAAGGAAAGGGAAGTTCAGGAAAGGAAAGGGAAGTTCAGGAAAGGGAAGGAAAGGGAAGCTCAAGAAAGGAAAGGGAAGTTCAGGAAAGGGAAGTTCAGGAAAGTTCAGGAAAGTTCAGGAAAGGAAAGGAAAGAGGAAAAAGGAAAAAGGAAAGGGAAGTTCAGGAAAAGGAAGGTCAGGAAAGTTCAGGAAAGGAAAGGAAAGAGGAAAAAGGAAAAAGGAAAAAGGAAAAAGGAAAAAGGAAAAAGGAAAAAGGAAAAAGGAAAGAAAAAGGAAAGGAAAAAGGAAAGGAGAAAGGACATGGAGTCCCTTTCCTCTTCCTCTTTTCTCTTCTCATTCTTCTTTTTCTTTTATTTCCTTTTTAAAGTTTTTCTTTTCTTTTCCTTTTTCCCCCCCTTGCTCTCCTTCTCTATTTGTCATTTTTCTCTTTCCTTCTTCTTTATCATATGGGGCAAAGCTTAATAATTATCTTTTTCCTTTCTCTTTTCTCTTTTAGCTGTGTTGATTATCCAGGTGCCTGAAACCAACTTTTAAATGTTTTATCCCAAAGATTTATGGATTTAAATTTTTTTCATCTTGAATTTCACTGGCAGAACAGGGGGAAAAGCTCTCATGGTATTTTTTGGAAGGGACACCTTCCACTACCCCAGGGTGCTCCAAGCCCCGTCCAACCTGGCCTTGGACACTTCCAGGGATGGGGAATCCACAATCTCTCTGGAGTAATTAACTCCCTGGTTTTTATTAATAAACCACGGTTCATTACCAGGGTGCTGACAGTTGAATAATCCCACATGATGCCATAAAAATCTATTTTAAGGACAATTTTCGTATTCCAAGCATTGTGACCTCTGGAAAATCGGGCAATCTTTAGCTGGCAGAGCTGAAACTCCCCTACAGTGACACCACGTCCACGGCACTGTGATACGAATTAATTAATGTTAATATCATTGTTATTTTTATTACTCCAGCACCAGCTCAGAGTCTCTGTATTCCAAGCACACTTTGGCACATGTGGAATACAGTAGCACTTGAGCTTGACAGGTCCCTCCCTTTTTTCCATAGCAATTCCATGACGGAGCACGACTGGACTCCGATCAACGGGACAGATTTAATTGGAGCTTAATTTGTTCTCCTGACAAGCTCTTAGATACAGGGCTGGAAGCTGAAAAGAAAATAGGAGTGCTCTGGTTCTGACCTCCACCCTCCCAGGAGATAGAACGGAAAAAAAAAATAATCCTGGCTTTTCTGTCTGCTGGAGATCCAAATCTTTAGGGAACAATTGGGTGGAAAATAACGGGAATAAATGAGAGTGAAGGAGGTGGTGCCAAAGCCCCGTCATCCACCTCTCCCTCGTTTCCATGGGAGGGAATTCGACTGGAGAACATTCCCCTGCCTCCCCACCCTCCCCATAAAGCAGCCAACAAGCCACGAGGGACCAGTTAAGGGACTCAAATCCCAATCCATCGAGTTTTCCAGGTTAATTCCTTGCCACTTAAGCCTCGGGGAGGGCTCAAAAAGCTGACCCAGTGAAAACCAAACCGCAGCAAAGGAATCCATGGAACAATCACTCCTTACACGGCACCTTCCGTCCCAGAGGATTTCAGGGCACTTTATGGAGCAAGGGAAAGCGGAGTTCTGCCACCTGCTCCGCAGGGCCCAGCGGTTGTTAAATGTGCAGGAATTTTCTTCCCTGGGTCAGGACATGAAACGGGGTCTGGTTGAACCTGATAATCTCGGGCTGTCAGCTCCTTTCCTGAAATTTATTTGCCTGGGGGAGATTGCCTCCAGCTCGGAGAAACCCCACGGATGGATGTCTGTGCGCGGAAATATCCAGGACAGAAATTCCCAACACTGCTTGGAGAAACTTCTCTTCCTCCATCCCTCTTTTTTTTTTCCATATCTGGTCCAAACCCGGCTTATCCGAAAGGCTCTTCTTTTAGGAGTTACGGAGTGAGAAAAGGAATGGCTTTCCCTGTCTTCGTGTGGAAATCAGGATGCCTTTGGCGTCTCCCACCAAACTAACGGCTGGATCCAACCATGTTTGGCGGGAAGGGAGCAGAAGGATGACATCACTGAGCAGCGGAGCTCCAGTTTTCCTCGTCATTCCCAGGCTCCATCCAGACTTTTACAGGAAGAGCCCCTGTCCCGCCAGCGACCTTCACGCTGTTCCAGAAGATAAACCTTTCCTAGGGGTGAGGAGTCCTGACGTAGCCAGTTTAGGTCAGCCCTGGAGCTGCCAAATGTCTGCTCCGGAGTAATTAATGAGGCTGTGGGTCCTGCCAAAGCCGGGACTTGCTCTCCTGAGGGGGATAACTCAGAGCTGAGCACCAGCCACGGGCTCCAGAACCTACTGAGCAAAGAGATGGGCTTGGGAAGGAGCAAAAAAACCCCTTCCAGCCCCCAATCCAGAACGAGGTGAGCCTCACACGTTACCTTTCTGTCTGATTATTCCTTTGGAAAAGAAAATTGGATGGAAAAGCCCATAAGGTTGTCGAGGAGTAACAGCATTCCTGTAACGAGTTCTTTGGTGTCTGTCATGTGAACTGAACCTTTCCACTCCAAACACAGCAGAACGACTTCATTCGGCCCACAGACCTGTTTTGTCTGCTGGGAACCCTAAAATGACACCACAAAGTTCACTTTTCAGTTCCCAGAAAGAAAGAGAGAGAGAAGGGTAGAAAAAAAGAAAAAAAAAAAGAAACAAAAAGGGAAAGGGATGTGTCTTTGCCAGACAGGAAAGTATAAAAGTCAACATTACCATGAAGACTAAACAGGTGGGAACTAATCAAGGCAGGGAGAGGGAGCAGGAGAAGGGAAGGGAAGGCTGAGGTTCAGAGCTAATTCTGCTCGGTTTCAGGTTGTGCAGCTGCCTCGGTAGTGGGGTTTACGAGCGAGGTCAAGCTGCTCATTCCGTCTGCCTTGGATCCCGAACAGCCCAGTAATGAAGGGCCGTGTGTATGAGGAATAAAATCACCATAAAATAAAAGTGAAACCTGACAGCTCTGAAGATTAATTCTGTTAATCGACTTGGCCTGCAGCTCTCCTTCTGTTCAGCCTCAAGTCCAGCCTAACTCCTGCTTTTCTCTGGCTTGCGCGGTGTGCGGAATCCTGTGCGTGTGGAATTCTCTCTCCTCATCCCCCCCCTTCTCTTATTTGGATTAAAACCCAGCTTGAAATGAATCTTGTGGCAAAACGTCTGCCTGAAATCAAACTGGAACAGGCTGGGGGCTTAACTCCTGAATTAATCCAATATCGTGAAGGCTTTAATAAATCGGGGGATGGGTTATTGGGGTTTAACTGGTATTCAAAGAAGGGATGAAGAGGTCACAAAACTGGTGAGATTTGAGAACAATCAATGAATAATTGATTTGGTGGAGACCAAAGTTAGTTAATAAATAGTCCAAGCGTGGTAGCAAAAGCTGTTCTTCAGAAAATAAGGAATTCCGATTCAATAAGCCGCGGACAATACGTTAAAAAGAAAGAGGGAAGGGAAGCACGTGGCTGGTTTGAGCCTGCTTTTAAATAAAATCAGTGTCAGGGTATTAATTGGGGTAATGACAGGAGGCTATTTGCAGAACCATCTTCGTTTTCCTGTGGGGGTGTGGAGACTGTGTCCATAAAGTGAAACCCGCAACAAGCGAAAAGACAGAAATATCATGGAAACCGAGGGACAGAAAGCCTGGCAACCACGGGAAGAGGGATGAAGATCAAATTCCTTCAGCAAATCGCTTTGGAGATGTCCCCAGAAGGATAAAATTCCTTCTGTCGAACAGCAAAGCTGAAGTGGGGGAACCTTGTACAAGTCTGGGAAGAAGGAAGAAATGGAATAGCTCTGTTTTTATTGAGAGCCACGTGGTAAGAAGTTCACAGTCCTGGCAAAAAAGAGCCAGATTATAAAACTTCAAACTCCACGGGCTTGGAGCCTGAGTCTTGAGTGGTTCCTGAGAGACACTTGGGGGCTTTGACTCCGTGGTGACCTCGGAGGAGCTCCTCAAGCCAACAGAGAAGGACTGGGCTGAACTGAACCAGGTTTATCTTTGGCACCGTTTCCAGTCTCGGAGTAGTCAAGATTTAATCACTGATAGTGAATGTTGATAGCTGAAGTGGCAGGTTAAGGACTTCCAGACCGAAAGCTCTTGTAAAATAATCCATAACACGCTGGCAAAGGGACAAGTCCTCTTTATGTCTGGGCTCTCTGCTTAGTTTTACTGTGACTTTTCAGAAAGGGGCTGAAAACTCACCTTTATGAGCTGTTGGGTAACGCTTTTGGTAGCTCGGTTGTCAATCCGATAGAACAAAAATAGAATAAAAGAACTTTTTCATCTGTGGGATTCGTTCTGTGCATTAAAGGCAAGACAAGAATGTCCCCAGGAAGTCTCAGTTGTGTTTCTTGGTGGGTAGGGATGAGTTTCTTAAAGCAGAATTGACGAGAGAAGAACCCACCCAAAAAGATGTTTAAAGGATTTAAAGCCCAGAGCTGTGAGTTTGAATAATCTGAGTCTGCTGACATTGCCCCACGATCTTGCAAAAAAGTGGGTTTCTGGTTCTAGCTCCCTAAATTTCATAGAATCACAGAATCATGACGGGGTTGGGTTGGAAGGACCTTAAAGAGCACCCAGCCCCACCCCTGGCATGGACAGGGGACACCTTCCACCATGCCAGCTTGCTCCAAGCCCTGTCCAAACCACCCCTGGACACTTCCAGGGATGGGAAATCCACAAGTTCCGCAGGCAGCCTGAGGAATTTGCTGGGAGATGATTCAACCCGACGTCAGTCTTGCCTAAACTTTCCTCCCGTGACTCGGCTTTCTTGGCCTGCCACCACCCTCATTTTACACCATGCCCAAAACGACTTTTCTTTGTGTTTCTCTGCCAAGTGCCTTTGCCAATTCTCCCATTTCCATCCCTGTATTTGGGAGAACAGGAACTCCTTTCCCACCTGCGGCATCCTTTGTTTTGGGACTCTTTTACTGCCAGGAGTGTTTCATTTCGTGCCCTCTCACCCAACAGGCCTTGACAATCCGTAAAAAAGGAGGGAGAGGGACTTTTTCTACAGACAGTGACAGGACAAGGGACAGTGGTTATAAACTGATGGATGGAGGGCGTGGATCAGATGTTGGGAAGGAATTCCTCACTCAGGGGGTGGAGAGGCCCTGGAAAACCTTTTCCAGAGAAGCTGTGGCTGTTGCATCCCTGGAAGCGTCCAGGGCCAGGTTGGACAGGGCTTGGAGCATCCTGGGATAGTGGGAGGTGTCCCTGCCCATGGCTGGACGAATTTTAAGTCTTCCATTCCAACCCATTTTGTGCAAAAAAACTCCCCAAAAAGAACAGATAGGGTGAAGTACCAACAGGTATTTACGTGATCTATTTTGGCTGTATTTCTGTATTTCTCATTTTCTGTATTTCTCATCCCCTTTGTATTTCTCATTCTCTCAGCTGAGGTTTATTGAGGCAAAAATTCACCTGATTTTTATTTTTCCTTCATTTCCTGCTTGCTCTCTCCTCCAAAAGAGGCACCGGGACCTTCTCTGTCACCTCCTGTCCTCCTCAGCCCAGCTATGTTTAATAAACCGCGGTGCTCAGCTTCCCCAGCCCGGTACAAACCTCAACACGAGAATTCCCAAACACCTCCCAGGCTCAAATCTCCATCCGCTCCACCGTCTGGATGACCTCACCCAAAACTTCCCGAGGAAAACCCTTTCCCAGATCACACCAGTCCATCAAAATCTCCGATGCCCAGCGCCTCAATTTCAGGTTATTTATTGCTCTGCTGGACTGCCGGGAATCTCCGTCTCCGGGCGATTTTATCCCAGGGAGCTGCTGTTCCTGGAGGTCCAATTGGGTCGGTGTGCATGAAAAATCCATCTGCAATTCCTCGTGGATATCGCTCCAGCATCAGCTGTCGGCTTGTCCGGCACATGGACAGGCCAAAGGAACTCGTGTCACTCCGGGAACTTCCTGCTGGTGTGTGTGACACACGGAATGCCGCGGGGATGGACATTAATCACTCCCCGCTGGAAGGATCCGAATATTTTGGCAGTTCAGGAACAAGGATCGATGTTTGTGAGGGGTGGGAGAAATCCATGGCATCCGCAGCCAAATATTCCAGCACGGGAGGCTAGAAAAAACAAACAAGATGTGTACTAGCATGGGACACCTGCGGAAAACAAATGCTGAGAATGGGAAATTAGGGAGAAATCCTTCCCTGTGAGGGTGGGGAGGCACTGGAAAAGCTTGTCCAGAGAAGTTGTGGATGCCCCATCCCTGGAAGGGGCCAAGGCCAGGCTGGAANCTGGAAGTGTCCAAGGCCAGGCTGGACAGGGCTTGGAACAACGTGGGGTAGGGGGAGGTGTCCCTGCCCATGGCAGGGCGTGGCGCTGGGTGGGATTTAAGGGTCCCTTCCAACCCCAAATCATTATGGAATTCCATGATTCCGTATCAGGTGGGATGCTCCCCTCAGCCGAGGGTCTCAGCCAGGAGACTACGGAGCCAAACTTGCTCCTCCTTGAATTCTCTATTTATGGTTTCTGGCTGATTAAGACTCAAGAGGAAAAGGGAGAAGGATGTTCTTTTTAGTGCCTCAGGATTTAGTTTTAGAATTTCATTTCTAACCATTCCACTAAAACCAGCCCCTCTCACCACTGTGGCTTCGCATCCTGGGATAGTGGGTCGGGAATGATGAAAGCAGGCTCAGGGCTCAATCACTGCACCCTAATACTGCTCTGGATGGATTTAGGGATTCATCGGATTCCAGTAGGGACAGGATGGATCTCACATAACAAAAATCATCTCAGAACGAGACATTCCAGGCCACTCCAGCCAGCCCAAGGTCCCGTTACAGCAACAGAAGAGAAACAGAAGATCCGGAGGGTGAAGGAGCAAATAAAAGTGTCAGATCCACTCCTGGAATCACACGTTGGCCACCCTGCCTTTAAGGGAAATTCAAATTTGGAAGTCAGCATTCCACATTCCTCAGGTTATCCGTGGTGACTCCCATCCAAAGTGCTCACCTGCTCCAGCCGAGGAGCTCTGGGTGTGCCCAGAGGTGGAATTTTGAGGATTTTAGGGTCAAAACAGGCGGTGCCCAGCAGATCCAGTTGTTTGGCCGGGACAAGTAGAGACACTCGGATTACTTGGAAATTACTTGGAATGACTTTGGTCATTCATACCTGAAATGGTTGTAAATCTTTCTTTCAGCTCCTAAGCCTGCCTTATGTCTTAGTCAGACGTTAAGAGTAATTCCAGATTTATAATCCAACTTTTCCAGTGATTATATATTGCATCAGTCTGAAAATAAAGGCCAGGCTGTCCAAACTGCACCTGAACTGCACCCACGGCCTTCTCCGCGACTGGATGGGTTTAAATCAGCACTGCAATCAATCTCTGGGATTTGCTGCAGGAATTCCAGTCCTGGAGCAGGAATTCCTGCATGAAATTCCCTGGCATGTGTTATGGAACAGGTCAGAGCACACGATCCTAATGGTTCCTCCTGGAGCTCGAGCTCCAGACCGAGGAGTTACTGCCAGGAGCGCCGAAGGGATGGGAATTATTGGGGGGTTTTTATTTATCACCATTACCAGCACCGGTGTCCCTCGGAGCCACCTGAGATTTGTGGTGCTGGAATCGAATTATTTCATTTTGATTGACCCATTGGTTTGTTTTGGGAGTCATGAATCCTGATCTGTCGTCAATTAAACTCATTTTTCACCTCGCTCCCGCACGCCCTCCCTGCCAAACTCAAGGTAAACTTTAACACCTTCCCCCTCCCATTTTTCATCTGGGCTTTGTGATTTATTTTCAGGAGCGAGACACTGAAGGCAGAGTCAGTTTTTCCAGAGAAATAAACCTCTGGAATCTTAGGAAAGAGCAGTCATACAATACCCAGGGTGGACAGGACACAAAATTAATCACCCACAAATAAATCAGGAGTGCGAGGGAGGGCAAACGAGTGCTTTGCTCCTCGGGCTGGGTTTTGTCAGGGAGGGACGTGCTCATTTTTTCCCGAATTTGAGGCCCTTCCTAGACCTCTTTGGGTGTATCCATCCTGTTATGGGGAAGGTCAGGCTGGAGGACCATAATGCTCCCTCCTGACAAAAATCCATGGATTTAATTTATGAATGATATAATTCTCCTCTCCTCTCCTCTCCTCTCCTCTCCTCTCCTCTCCTGAACTTTTCTGAACTTTCCTGAACTTTCCTGAACTTCCCTTTCTTGAACTTTCCTTTCCTGAACTTTCCTTTCCTTTCCTGAACTTTCCTTTCCTTTCCCTTCCAAATATTGAAAATCTGGGTGTTCTTTAAACACTAAATTTATCTAAAAGTATATATAAAAAAAATTCAATTGCAATTTTAAAGATTTCTGCAATTTTTTCTCCAGGAATATATTTCTGATACGCCGCATGAAGACGTTTTCCAGATCCACTAGGAGCATCCACCAACGTGAGAATGCCCTGGAAATTCCTGACCTTAAAACTTGAACCTTCCTTCTTTATTCCTTTTCCTGGATTTTCTGGCCATTCCTGTCCGTTCTTTCCTTTATCTCTTCTTCTTTGACTGGTGAGGTAATGATTTTGCAGCTGAAATTAAAGAGTTCCCGGTGCTGTGAAAGAGTTCTATGCGTTGAGGAAAAAAAAAAAGAAGGATCACGAAATGGGGGGGGAAAAAAAAGGAATTCCTGAGGGGAAAAGCTGCCAACCCTCTTGGTGTAAAAAATGAAGAGATATTCGATGTGTAATTATTTAATAGTAAAACAGAAAGAGGAATTGCAAATCCCAGTGGGATAATGGGAACCATACTGGTCAGGAGAAGACGTGCAGGCAGAATTTGCTCTGTGGTAAATCCTCCAGCAAGAGAAAAAACCCAGATGATCCAATATCTCTGAATTCCATGGAATAATTTTTATCCATGTTCCTGGAAAGGATTGTCCTGCCCAGGGCAGTGGTGGAGTCCCCATCCCTGGAGGGATTAAAAAGCCGTGTGGATGTGGCACTTGGGGACATTGGTTGGGGGGTGACCTTGGCAGTGCCAAGAGAACAGGAATCGAGGGATTTCCTTGTTTGGAAATGTGTGGAAAATTAGAGGACAAGAGCTAAAATTAGTCTTCAAGAGTTTTCAGTTGATTTATTACTAAAAGGCAACCGGAGCTCACTTTCATTTCTCAGAGCTGTGCAGGAGGCACCGAAAAATAAACACAAAAAATATTATCTTTTTATAAATAGGTATGAAATTGAAAAAAAAAAAAACCCAACCCTTTATTTCTCTCTCAACACACGGAAAAATTATCCAGGGAAATCCAAGTCCGTCGAGGCTGCTGTCTGAAAGGAAAGCGAAGGTGGCCGCCGCCCAAACACGCGCGAAGATTAAACCTTCTCTGGAATTCCATCCGGGCACATCCAGAGGGCGTTTGCTCCTTCTCTTCCACGCACAGAGCAAGAAAGGCTTTCCCCAGGCTTTCCAGAGGCTGCCGTTCATTAGAGGGGTTTAATCCCGATTCTTCCGTCAGGACCGGGAAAACGAGGCGGGGTGGGACATCGCGTCTCGTTTAACGGCACAATTTGAGGCCTCGCAGCCTCGGAAATTTGATTTAAAAGCAAACCCACCCTGAACCGCAGCAGGGTTTGAGCTCTGCCTCTGACAGGGTTCTTTATTAGCGAGATTATTTTAATATCCCTGTCCTTGACATTCCGATGGGACAGAGCTTTCCAGGGAAAACGGAGCTGGAGACGGCGGGAGGATGGTGTTTCTCAGGGAGAGGCTGTCACAGAAGAGCCTTTTGATGGGAAAGGAAGGCTCTGGAGCACAGGAAAGGGAAAAAATTTCTGGCAGAAGAATCAGGTGAAAAACGGGATCCTAAATAGCTTTGGGAGTCAAAGGGATTCCTTGGGCGGAGGTCAGACTTCTGCTGGAAACTGTGAAATGGAATGGAATATTAGGAGGGAATATCCGTCCGTCACCCATGGAAGCGCTTCCGGTCAAAGCTGGGAGGTGGCTGATTCATGTGGGCACCTACGGAGTCCAGCAGGCCTGGAAAGTAGATGGAAGTTGTTATCTGAAGGGATTTCATTGAGCATTCCAGTGCTATCCGTCAGGAATCGGTTTGATTCTGTTGACTCCTTCCTTTTTCCAGTGCTTTCTCGCTGCCGTGTCACCTCCCAGATTAAATAAGAGCCACCGTGGTTCTTCGATCCGGCTTTTCCACTTCTCGGTTCTCAATTTCCTAGGGTTCTTCCCCCATTTTTCGTCTTGTCAGGTTTCCTTATTCTCCTGAAAAGTCAGAAACTATCCGAATTTCCTTTCCTGGCTATTTTTGCAGCCCTTTTTCCACAACATCCCGATATGATCATACCCCAGGTGGTTCTGCCTGACAAACACGACCTGAACTAAAAATAAAAAATAACATCTCTCGGTCTCAGTGAAAACCAGAATTCCTGGGAGTTTTCCCAGCCCTCTGACAACACTTGGAACTCGTCTGGATCTCCTGGGAGTGGAGATGAGCTGGAGGAAGGGAAGTGCTCCAGCAGGACCCAGCTGTGTGCTGCTCGTGGATTTCCAGGAGGGCACAGAGGGACATCAGGTCCCATTCTCCATGGGAATAAATCCAGAAGAGGGAGTCATTCCATGATTCTCCGGCAAAAAATAAGGAAAACAAGGAAGATTTTGCAGTTTCTGGGTGGTGACAGTGTCACTGCTGGGAGCCAAAACACCGAAGATAACTTTTTGAGGCTGTCTTCAAATATTTTTCCTGTGTTGTCCAATATTTGTGGATTTCTTTCCTCAGGACACAGCCGAGATGATCCTGCTGGAACAGATCCCAGTCAGCAAATCCAGTGGCAGGAAAATACCTCAGGAATCCAACATTTTCTGCTGGTGTAAAGTGATGCTGAAAATCCATCAACTTTTCCTCTTATGCCTCCTGGACCTCCCAGGTGTTCTGATTTCCAAGTGACAAAACTCGAGGTCTTGGGGAGGACAGCTCTCTGCAGGTGTGAACAGCTGATTAGTAGAAATTCCCTGTTGGAAGTTTAGACGGGATATCGGGGAGAAATTAATCACTGTGAGGGTGGTGAGGGCCTGGAATGGGTTTCCCAGAGAAGCTGTGGCTGCCCCTGGATCCCTGGAAGTGTCCAAGGCCGGGTTGGATGGGGCTTGGAGCGACCTGGGAGAGCTGGAGGTGTCCAAGGGGGTTGGACCAGGTGATGTTTAAGATCCCTTCCAACCAAACCATTCCGGGATTCTCAGATTCAATGGGCTCCACTGGGATCATCTTTTCCTTGGACACTGAGGGAATTCTGTTTCTTTGTCATAAGGCAGGAACAGAGATTTCCTTATTCCCAAGGATATCCAGCCCAAAAGGCCCAGAACTCCAGGTGGAAACCATCCAACCTAAAAAAGCTCCTCTCAGGCTTTTCACTATTTCCTGATTCTCAGAAAATCTGACATTTGCCCACAACACAACCTCACCAGGAAAAGTATTTTGGGCAAAAATGGGAAGCTCCTCATCCTGTGAGTCACTTGGGAACGTGTGGAGCTGGATGTTTAAACCCCAGGCCTGCCATGCTACACCCTGTTCCGAAGGCCTGGGAACTCTGGGAATGCTCCAGGAAAGCTCCAGGAAAGGCCATTGTTGGGCTTGGCAGAGCTCCAGGGGCTGTAATTGTTGTTTAGGGGCCCAGCAAGGAGCAACGTCCCGTTGGGAAAGACCTTCCATGGACGCGGGAGATCCGATGGGATCAGATGCCGCCCAGATTGGTTAATGAACCCTCAGAATATTAATTTTTTTTTTTTTAATTACTAGCGCACCAAGGATTTGTCCTGCAGCCCACCAGGGATTTGGAGAGCGCTTGGCTTCACTTTTCTAAACATGTCCCTCGGGTGAAACATGAAACTTGGTTTTTCCTGAGGGAATGGCAGTGTGGGACACAAAAACGGATCCAACAGGAAGTTTCCAGCGGCCCGTGGAGTGTTTCTTTCAGGGCCGACCTTCAAATACCACCTTTTCCCACTTTTATATAATCTCTATCCTGGAAAAACCCAAATTGTGCCATTTTTTCCCACAAACTCTGGTAATTTGGGCTGCACGTGGAGGGGGAAATGCCGAGGTGTCATTCCAGCCGCCTTTGAGAGTCAGCTCAGAAGATTAAATAACCCCTCAAGGAAGATCTGGAGGACACACTGGAAATTTTTCCCAAAATCCACATTGGGATCCATGGGATGCATTTCAGGACGAAGGTTACCTTGCCTTTGGGTGTCCGGATCAGGCCACGAGAATTCAACACAGTTTTCGAGCAATTCAGAGGAAAATTGAGCCGCGTTAGAATCCACCCTCCTGGATTTCCCACCTGGAAAACACACCTGGACGTCTCTTCCTCAGCCTTCACAAAAAAAATTTCTGTCTGCAGCAGCTCTAAATACCATTATCAGCACAAAAAATAGCCAATTTATGTCAGAATTAATAATTTTAGCAATTCTAGCATTGATATCCCGGTGGGAAATATCTCCCTGGAGACAGCACAGGAGTGATAGTGCCCAGATCCGGGGAATTTTAATCTGAGGGAAAAAAAAAGGAAGGAAAAGATGCATCAGGATAAAGAATCCATGAAACCAGGTAATTAGGAGAAGGCAGACGATGGTCCATGCACAGAAGCAGTTGAATAACTATATTTATTTTTGGATTTTTAATAGTCATCCCAGAAAAACGGCTTTTTGAGGAGGATTTTGAAGGAAGTTTGGGAGGAGCAGCCACGCTATCCTGAACAGAAGCCAGAAAAAACAGCTCTGCCAAAGTCATTTTTCAGTGGCAAGTGGAGTTTTCACCCAAATTATCTCCACCACACACACAAAAAAAAGGGTCTGCTTTCTGGGGAATATTTTGACATTTCATTGAAAACTTCGACAGGGGAAAAGTGAAACGTTTCCAGCTGGGAAATTGTGTCCTGCACCATCACCAGAGTCCTCTGATGGATTGATTTGGGGTAAACTGCCTGGATTCGGTTCCATTTAGGGCCTCCCGTGGCAGACAGCATCTCCCAGGATGCAGACAGCCGTGAACTCCCACAGAAGTAAGGATTATCCTGCTTATTTATAACGGCGCTCAGCCAGTGCTGGACACCAACAGAACCTCTCTCTTCCTGTGGTGATTTCTAAATTTTATTTTATTTTATTTTATTTTTTAATGTTATTTTATTTTATTTTATTTCATTTCATTTATTTTATTTTTTTAATGTTATTTTATTTTATTTTATTTTNCCATTCCAGGATGGATTTTACGATTTTATATCAAGATCCAGCAGTGGAGTTCCAGGACTTTTGGTATTCTTCCCTTGCTCTGAGCTGTTGTATCCCTTGGAGTCACTTTCCGGTCACTTCCCTTCTCTCCCTCCCCATGGTGCCTGCCCAGGTGACAAAATCCAGGGAAAAGGGGCTGTCCCTTTGTGCTTCTTCCGTGTCAGTCATGTTTGGACCCCAAAAATTAATTACCACCTCTGCTTGCTGGAGCCAAAGGAATTTCCTTGCATTTTAAGTGGGTTTAAAAGGGGAAAGGTAAAACTGGGACGCTGAAATTTCAACCACGGGATGCAGAGCCAAAACATCCGGGCCGAATCCGTGCTTTGATGAGGAGACTGCGGCATTATTTGGCTGGCCCAGCTGATGCCAAAGGCAAACGTAGACAACCATCACCTCATAAAACCACAGAACCCTAAAAGAGTTCGGGTTGAAGGGACCCTAAAGCTCATCCCACCCCACGGGCAGGGACACCTCCCGCTTTCCCAGGTCGCTCCAAGCCTCTCCAACCTGGCCTTGGCCTCGCTGTGGGCTTGGGGATTTTTTTACCCGCTTTTCCCTCAGATATTTCCCCCCCTTTTCTCATCCCGTGGATCCCAAGGGTGGGATGAGGCAGCAGGCACCCGTGGGTGGGTGAGAGCCCCGGTGTTGGTGCGCGGGGAGGGACAGGGCCTCGTGGCCGCTGCTGAAAGAGGCCTGGAAGGAAAGCGGTGAGCTCCTGCTCCATCCAGCCTCCAGCTGTGTAAACTCCCGCTGCAGCCTCGTGTGGCCCGTTACTCATGGAAAAGGAGAGAGGAATGGCTCGGCTCCGAGGGATTTGCCCATCAAGCTCTTTCACACCGCTGGGCAAACAAAACTCTTTGAATGAGAGGAAGAAAAAAAAAAGGGGGGGGGGTGGTAAAAAAAAAAAAAAAAAGGAAAAAAAAACCCCAAAGCACTTTTCTACTTCCAAGCTCTAATAAATTGAAGCCCTGCACCTCTCATGGCCTTGGAATGATTACATGGATTTTTTTTTTTTTGCTGCATAATCATCAATAAATCAAGCATAGCCCATTAAACAATAGATGCCTCCGAGGCCTCTCTTCAAATGTGCTTTTGATAAGAGGCAGAGAATTTTTTTCTGGGCTTGTAACGTTTTTCTTTCCTCTGTTTGTTTTTTCTAAGGGTCAAATAATGCTGTTAAAAGAGCAGTTAATATATAGATGTATTTTTCCATATTCCCGGCATGGTGTTTGACTTCGGGAGATTTATGGAATATCTTTTCCCAGTTCAACAATCGTGTGTTTTGTTGTACTAAAGAGGTATTTTAACAGGAGTGGGGATTCTTAATAAGTTCACTGCTGTCTCCTTTCCAAAACAGGCCTTGGCCAAGACAGGGAACAGTGAAAATACAGGAATCTATGTATATTTATATAAAAATATATGTATTTATACATGCATATATATTTATACATATATTTATATAAAAAACACACTCTGTTGGCTGTCACGGGTTTATTTTCACATCATGAACTCCTAAAGGTTGGGATGTCCTGGCCAGAAGCCACTGGTCACCTTTTGGATGGGGCAGGACACGTGTGACGGGGAAAGGAGGAAGGGTTAAGTGGCCTGGGCCACGTTTTGGGATAGGGTCCCAAGGGTTTGGGATGGAGCTTTGCCAAGAGGGGATGACCTGACCTGATCCATCCAAATATGCTCGAGATGGCAAAAGTCTCCCCTGAAGGGGCAGCTTCAGCCAAGAAAGGATCCCACAGACTCCTCCGTCCCTCAAATCAGACCTTTCTTCTCACCAGATTTAAGGTGCAACCCTGGTTTGTGAGAGACGTGCAGGAACTGCTTGGTGTCGTCGTAAAACCCCAGAAGGGTTTGGGATCAAAGGGACCTGAAAGATCACCCCATCCCATGGGCAGGGACACCTCCCACTACCCCAGGCTGCTCCAAGCCCCAGTGTCCAGCCTGGCCTTGGGCACTGCCAGGAATCCAGGGGCAGCCACAGCTTCTCTGGGCACCCTGTGCCAGGGCCTCACCACCCTCACAGGAAACGATTTCCTCTCATGTCCCATCTCACGAAGGCTGGGCCTGGCGTCCCAGGGAATTCCAGCAGGATCGTGCCTTCCTGGGGGGGTTTTCTCCTAGGGAAGAGCGAGCCGGTCACAGCAGAGCAGTACAAACCACCCCTTCCCACACGACCCTTCCGAGGCGGTGGGGATGGGGGGAGGGCTTTCCCCGGTGCAGCCTAAAAGGCAGTGGAATATGCCCAAAATAATGGGAAAACTCCTTATCCCAGGCAGCAGAGCAGGGCACGGTGCTAGTTCAGCACGCAGAAGCGGGAACTTTGTCTTGTGAAGAGTAGTTAGGATTCTTCTCCTGCCCACGGGGATAAATAACTCGGGCAAAGTGTCCTGTAAGGAAACATCCTTCCCTTCAGGACCAGATTTAGGACACTAAGCGCTGCCTGGAAGAGCTCATAAGCCCCTGGTCTAGAAACCACCCCTCAGCCCTTTCTTCCATGTGCTTTTCCCTCCTCAGAGCTGTCAGACAGGACGCAGAGGTCGGCTTTCCTATTTTTAAAAGCTTTGTTTTTGGACGATATTCACGAGTTTTCGTTGCCGGGGGCGAGCCCTGGCGTCGGCGGCCAAAAGAAGCAGCTGCGGTGCTGTTTGCCTGGAACACAGTCTGCTTCTGGAGAGAACTCCCAGGTGGTTCAAGAGCAAACGAGCGTCAGGAGATCACATCTTGTCCTTCCCCGGGGTTTTATTTGTTTTCCTCTCCATCTCTTCCCCCCGCCCGGGCTCCTCTCGCTCCTTGGATGATGCCGCGCCCTCGTGTCCCGCGAGCGCGGGGTCGGAGCTGGGTCGGGCCGCAGAATCCAAACCTGCAGATTTCTTTGTGGGTTCGAAAGAAATAAATGTTGCAGCCCTCACGGCAGAGATCTTTAATTCCTCTTTTCTTCAAAGCTGAGAGGGAATTCCGGGTTTCTCCTGGGGCAGGGGGGGGAAAGGGAGAAGGATGTCCGTGATAAAACATCCTCCGCTCCGCCAATCAAGAGCTTCGCTGCTCCTGTCACCAACTTCCTTCAGATCAAGGTGCTCTTTTGGGTTCTGAACGGAAACGCCACTGAAAGATGAGCTTTGAGGCTGATTTTTAGGTAATTAATAGGAAAAAAGTCCACCTTCTGCAGATGCCAACAGCGGGAATGGGACAGAGGGATTGTGATTTTAGCTTAGAATTCTTTTTTTTTCTCCTGCTAAGTGCAGCAGAGAAAGCCCAGCCTGAGGTCACCTTTCAGGTGTTCTCAGGCCTCTAAACCGAAATGTTCCTTCCCAGACACTTTGGTTTTAATTTGTTCTCCGTGAGAAAACAAGCGGAGGGAGCAGTAAGTGAGGTGGGACTGGAGAAAGACCATCAGCCTTCAGCAGGAATTCGCTGCCGGGGATCCTGGGGCAGGGAGCAGCGAGGAAACGCAAAGTAAAAATTCCTCATGTATAAATCGTGGCAACTCCAGGCGCGGCGGTGCCTCCTGCTTTAATTAAAATTAATTTCTTTCCACTTTCTTCCTGCCTATTGCAACCCCTGTCATTAAGAGACCTTAAACCATTGCTGGCTTTGAGGCACGGGTAGAAAATAACCGGATAGATATTTTCCAGCCGGGAGCAGGACACCACTGTGGGTTCAAATGCAACCCGGTGAGTTTTACAAATAGCATTCCACTGATTTGAGCAGGCACCCAAACCCCCACCTCTCGTCTGTGGGATTTTCTTCTAGATCTTGAAAATCTGTGATCGACAGATCATTCCATTTTTCCAGAAAAAAAGGGAAAGGATAGGAAAGGAGGAAATAAGAAAAGAAGACGAAGAAATGGAAATTTCACGGGGTTCAGATCCAAGTGCAGCTTGGGTTCAGGTTTAGTTCAAAAGTGGATGTCTAGGTCTTGTTTTTCCTGACACACTTCCCTCGTCCCAATCCAAACTGCTCTGAATTTGTCAGCGGGGAGCCTGAGGAAGAAACGGCTCTGTTTGGGTTGAATCAGAGCAGCAGCTCCGCCGCCGCCTGCCAGAAATCCTGACCTTTCCCAGTCTGAGGCGAATTGTCCCGAGTCTGTCCCGTTTTCCAGAAAATCTCCGCTGGCATTTCTGCTTCCAACCTCCTCCGTGAAAAACCGGCTTAGGTGAGTTCGCAGGTGTTTCTTAACGCTTTCCATCCCATCCTTTTCCCTGAATCCTCGGGGACTGCACCAATTAACTCAGCCTGAACTTTGCAGGAGGTGTGATCCTGGTAGCAATTTAAAAAAAAAAAATACATAAATTAAATATATTTGTAAAAGTTTTACATCTGCAGAGCTTGCGTGGAAACCGCTCCCCTTTCCAAGAGGGATCTCCCGCGGCTGCTGGATGGAATCTGGTGCAAGCCTCAGTGACCTGCTGCTTTCCTCTGGGAGTCCCCTGGATATTTATGGAGCGTGGAGTCCATCAGCTGGAAACGGCTTTATGGAACCTCTCACTTCATTATTTCCAGGGAAAGTGCAGCTTTGTGTCCTGATGCTGGAGCGTCAGGTGCGAGGGGAAAACCTGAGCAAACAGGGCTTCCATGCTCCTTCCCGAATAAATGAGCTCTCTGTGGAGTGCATCTCTTCTAATTACGCCCCGAAACGCACTTTGGGGGTCATTTGGAGTCTGGATTAAATCCACTTGCAGGAGAATCTTTCATGGATTCTCAGTTTTCCGTTAATCTTCAGGCACCTCTCCCAGGGGGCTCCGAGGGGACGGGGCTGGATGGCAAAGGAGAAGGAGAAAGGGGCAGAGAAGGGATGGGTGGGGAAGGGATGACTCAGGAGAAGGATCAAGGGTCAGGACTATTTTAATTCCTAACCCCAAACCAGGAGGGAAATCGTTCCAGGGTGATGGATACAGCAGCAAGTTGGGATTTCAGCCGCGTGGTTCCCATTTCTTCCCTCTCCTGCTGCTCTGCGGTGCGACCTCGGGTAACTTCTGGCTCCTGCCTTTTGTCACTCCCTGGTGTTTGCTCAGGCTGCTTCCCGCTGGGAATTCACACCGTGGAGATTTCCATCCTTTTTCCACCAATCTCATCCCCACAGGATTCATGTTTTCGACCAGAGCCGAATACGCTCACCCCAGATTTTTGGAAGTGCTGCTGGGATGGAATTTCTGGAGGTGACCCGCACTCATCCCATCCAAATTTAATTTTCCTCAGAGATCCATAGGAAAGGAATTCGTGGAGAACCTCGGATTATTCTTCTTATTCAAACAGCTGAGCTGAATTCCTGACTTCTGCTTTTTCCTCGAAAAGCTTGAAATAGGGAGAACTCCTACACCAGGCACTTTGGAATTCCAGTAGCTGGCTGGTCGTTGCCTTGAAAACTTCCACGGGTTCTGGAATATCCTCCTGGCTTCGTGTGTCGGGAACCTCCACTCTGCCCTCCTGCTACAAAGATCTCCGTGGTGAGCGGTGCCAGGACAATTCCTGAGGATTTCAGGGGAGTTAAACCTCACAGGATCCGGGGAATGGGAGAGAGCAGGACGTTTTACAGCCATTTAAACAATCCCGTTTAATTTGGGATGGAGACATAAAGTTACGAGGGGACTTTCATGATTCTTTCCAAGCCAAACCTCACATTAAGAGCTAAATAACAGCAATAAAAAAGGTTTGTTAGGCTGCCCCTTTCTCTCCAGCTCTTCATAAATTTCTTGGTGGTTGCGTTCCAAAAGGTGAATTTTCGGGAATAACATTCAGGGATGAAAATTAAATAATTTTGTTTCTCAAAAAAAAAAAAAAACCAAACAAAAAAAGAAAATAAAAAGAGAGAGAGAAATATAAAAATCATAAATAATAGAAATACGGTTTTACTGAGTTTTTGCTTTCTCACATTAGATTAAATTACATAAATTTAGGAATGTACTGTTCGGTAATCATGGAATCACGGAATGCTTTGGATTGGAAAGGGCATTAAGGATCATCCCATTCCACCCCCTGCCATGGGCAGGGACACCTCCCACTGTCCCAGGCTGCTCCAAGCCCCATCCAGCCTGGCCTTGGGCACTTCCAGGGATCCAGGGGCAGCCACAGCTTCTCTGGGAATTCTATTCCAGTGCCTCCTCACCCTCCCAGCCAGGAATTCCTTCCCAATATCCCATCCAACCCTGCTGTCTGGCAGTGGGAACCATTCCCCCCTGAACTTCCCCTTTAAATCCGGCGTTCTTAGTTCCAGCTCTTAGTTCTCAGTTCCGGTCTTAGTTCTTGCCATCCATTTCTGTAGGCACCGAAAAAACCCATGGAAAATAAAAGAGAGAAGGAATTGCAACAATTTTTAGCTGCATTTTTCTCCCCGTTTGGGCTCAGTTTCTCCGGAAGAAGACGGGGAACACCAGAAGCTGCACTTCTGCTTTAAATCCAGCGCTGCCGGTTCTGTTCATCCGCTTTTTCCCCCCACGCGCTCTCCCAGATTTTACCCATAATCCAGCTTTTCCTTTCGATCCAGGATCCTTTCAGTTCTTCTCCCCGGCCCACACAACCGCCACCAGCTGAAATCCAGTAGCACAAGAGCTGCTACTGTTCCCTGGATGGGCTGGAGCTGCGGATTTCCCCTGGCGAATCCTGAGACAATGTTTGGAAGTTGTTGATTGGGAGCCGTTGAGCGCATTAATCACGGAACAAACGCACTCCCCGGGGCCTGCCAGGCCTAATAAATCTTCCCAGAATTCCGCCCCCCGTCATAAACACATTCGCAAGCGCTTAAGCAATCCCTGGAAGATGAGCACTAATTCCCTGATTTGCTGAACCATCCGATGGGGATTGAGCAGGAGCCGAGCTCCCATCCCGAGAGGGAAGTGTGGGATGAATTCCCGCGGCCAAGGATCTGGCGGAGCAGCCTCCCAAAGAGCCGTTTGCACGTTGTAATTGCAATTAGTGCTGAAGTCCTGCTGCACGCCAGATTAGAATTTTACTGTGCTGAGCTCCGGACTAAGTCTGTGATTCCCAACAGGCCATGCCTGTCCTGAGAAGCTCCTGAGAAACTCCTGAAAAACTCCCGAAAAACTCCTGAAAAACTCATTTCTAGAGGAGAGGAAGAGCTGCCTCAATCAGGAGTCAGAGCAGGAATTAAAACCACAGCCAAATGTTAAATAATTTGCATGAGATTAGTGAAGAACACGACGGATTCAGGAATTCAGAGAAGATCTTTGAGATTCTTTCCAGCTTTCTGAGCATTTAGCAGGATCCAACACTCTTGTGGAAAAATCAGACCCATGGAAAGTTATAAACCGTAAGGAAGCTGCCACATTCCTCAGATTTTCACGTCTGAGCCGAATTAGATCATTTAATTGGAATTAGATCATTTAATTGGAGCTTCTACTCCTCCTTCATTGTTTTATCTCACCCAAACACCTTTTTGGACCAATCTTTTAGGGACAGGCGCTGATTCCGTTCTCTCCACAGCCTTGAAAAGAAAATAATGACTCCACCCCAATGATTCTTTGATTTGATTTGGTTTCATTTGATTTGATTTGATTTGGTTTGATTTCATTTCATTTTGTTTTATGTAAATGAGTCTGTCCATCCAACCTGCTGAGCCGTGGAATCATGGAATGGTTTGGGTTGGAAGGGACCTTAAGGATCATCTCATTCCACCCCTTACCATGGGCAGGGACACCTTCCATGATCCCAGGCTGCTCCAAGCTCCATCCAGCCTGGCCTTGGGCACTTCCAGGGATCCAGGGGCAGCCCCAGCTTCTCTGGGAATTCTATTCCAGTGCCCTCCCAGCCAGGAATTCCTTCCCAATATCCCATCCATCCCTGCCCTCCATCAGGGCAGTGAATCCAGACTGATTTTCAAAACTTCTTCCGACTCTCATGTGAAACAGGGCGAGTGGGAGAGGTGGGGGTGAGTTTGGGGTGGGGCTGTGAGGAGAGAAAGGAAGAGGGAAGCACCCGTCCATGGGAACGAGGAAAAGATGGATTCATCCCCTGCCACGCGCTGAAGCTCAGCAGAACTTCAAAGGAAATAACTCAAGAGGAGGAAAAACAGGCAGCCACTCTTCTCTAATCCCTCTCTCATCCTTTTTTTTTTTTAATTCCAGCTGCTGTCCAAAATTCCGTTGTAGTCAGAGAACTCGTGGCGGCCAAATCCAGGGCGGGGTTTCATCCATTAGGTTTTTTCAACCATTCCTTTTGGGAAGAAAATCCCTGGGCTTTGGAAAGACGAGCAGGAGATTCGTGTGGGGGGTTCTTTTGGCAAATAAGGGCAATTCCGCCAGGAATCCAACAAGCTTTTCTCTGGAAGAGTCAATGCAGCAAAGGCTGGAAGTTGGATCAGGGAAATTAAGATGAGGAAGCTCCAGTATCAGCTCTTGCCTAGTCCAGAAGTACCTGAGATATCAATTATCAGGAGGGCAGAAATCTGAGTGTACTAAGAGATGCGGGTGGGATGGAAATGTAAAATAAAATTCAGAGAAACAGCAAACTTTGGGTCAGAAAAGAGAATATTTACAGAGAGAGGAGCAAAGTTTTGGGAGGATTCCCTAATGGTAACAGAGGGGGGAAAGGGCCTTTAATGGTTTTAAATGGATCTGGATAAACGCAGAGAGGAATGGAAAGATTATTTTGAGGAATCTCCGGGGAAGTCTGTGTGAAAAGTCAGCTCCTTGCACAGCATTCCCGGGATTTTTCTTTCCTTTAAGTAATGTTTCGTCTGTTGGCTGCTGTTGTGTTCCATCAGCTGTATCTAGCAACCAACTGATTTGCATTTTGAAGCGGCTGGATGAAGGGGGGATCAGGATTCCCCTGACGGGATGCAGGATTAAAAACGGGAATTCTTGGCTCGCGGCATCACCCACCTTTCCTCCATTCATCCTGCTTTTCCTCATTATTATAACAGGGTGCTCCTCCAGCAACTCGTTCCTGTCACCAGGAAACGTCCCTTGATTTACAGCCTGATGACGAGTTCAGACCGATTTATTACAATTATTTCCCCTTCGGTGTTTTAATTGTCTCACGAACAAACCCCAAACTCCTCTCAGTCGATTGCACAAGACAAGAATTCCTGTGTCATTCCAGACACTCTCCACTTCCAGGGAGTCCAATCAGTCCTTGCTGTGCTCCACCGCCTGCAGGAATTCACTTCTTCCTTCCAGGAAGCCCCTGGGCTCCCGGCACATCCCAACAGGAAGGTTTTTCCCATATTTGAAGTGCAAGGAATTGAGGGTTTGTGTTTCTGGGCTTGAACTGGGAATTTGTGTAGGGGATCTGTATGGAAAGGGAGATCCAAAAGTTGCCTTTTCCCACAGGAAAAGTTTCCCGGAGTTACACGCAAGTGGAATAATGACCCCACTGTCCAGACACACCTTGGAAATCGAATGAATGGAGCTGACAGGAATGATTTGGGAGTCCAGAAACAATTTGTCATCAAGGGATTAAAAACGGGAAAGGCTTGGATTACAAGCACCAGCAGCAATCCCTTTCCCACCGTGTGCTGCTGCCGAGGCCAGGATGTGTTTTACCCCCGCAAGCAGCACAGAATTCCCATCTGGATCTGTCCCGGGGCTCTCCCTGAGTCCCAAACAATCCCTGCCACGCTCTTTGAACCCCCGGAGCAAGGTCGCTACTGGAGATTAGCTTTGCTTAACATCCCCTCCCTTCCCCACCCAAGAATCTGACGTCGTTTCTCCCATGCAGGAAAGGAGAGGCCGGAGGACGACGATCCGGTCGGGATGGGAGAGGGAGCTGTATCCTGATATCCAGGGGCGCTGCTGGGATGCCGCTGGCAAAATCCTGGCAGTCGCAGGTCACTGATTTTGAAACCAGCAGGCAGGTGCTGGGCATTGTCAATAATCCAGCTCGTGAGAGGAGGGGTATTCCTGCAAAAAAAAAAAGGGTTCTGCAGGATATCCGTGACCTCATCCCTTATCCTGAAGCTCCTGGCTCTTTGTAATCCCTGAATGTCAAAGGGAGACCGGGAAAGACCGAGCTGCTCTTCCTTGGATCAGCCAAAGTGCTGACTGCCCAGTTTGTTGTGTCCTGGGATATTTCCTGGAAGAAGGAATCTCGTGTTTTATAACTCCGTGGCTCTGATCCATCCCTCCGGGCTTTCGAGCAGCTCTGGAATGACACAGCCCATCCACATCGGCTGCTTTACCTGCTGGGGTTCTCCCCGTGGAGCTGCCGGGCTAAAAAATCGCCAGAGGGGGTTTGGCTGAAGTCTGGGCACCCTAAAGTGAGGATATTGATTGCTAGAAGAGGAAATTAATTAGCACTGATTGGGTTTGTGGGTGGTTTTTTGATAGGAATTCCACACGGAGTGGGAACAAGGGAGTGCTTAAAGCTGGAGTAAAAACGCTCCTCCCTTTACGCCCTAGGCGGAGAAATCACCCAAGAAACACACCCTCCTTCCCAGAGCTCCTCCAGACACAGCCCCTGTGGGAACACCAGGCTCTCACGAGACCCCAGAGGGGTCTGTGAGATTTCAGGAGAGAATCTTCCTGCTGCTGGAAGAGTGGGGAACATTAAAATGGGTTTCCTGGAAGGGATGTGGGGTTTCCAGCGGTGGAGGAGAAAGTGGGATAAGCATCTGTCCCTATTAACAGGGGCAAACTCGAGCCTGACTTCAGGGAGAGCCCTCTGGGCTTGGCGTGAATCAGGCACAGGATTGAGGGGAGTCTTGGAGCACCAGGTTTTAAGGAGACAGAATTCCTGATCACTTCGTGACCACATCATGTCCTGCCCTGGCATTGTGATCTCAGCCGGGCTGGGAACACCTGGAGGTCATGGCAAGGCCAAGGAATGTGTCCCAGCCTGGCTTTTATTCACCTGAACCAGGTCAGAGTAGTCCCAGAGGATGGGAATAGATATAAAATTCCCCAAAAAATCTTCATTTGTGATCAGCACGGTATTAACAGCGCCTTAGGCAAGGATGTTTGAGCCATTCCTTGCCTGATTTTATTCCACGGATCCTGTTCAAACCTCCCTTTCAGGAGCTGAAACCTTCAGATCCGGAAGCAAATGGATTTGTGGGAAGGAACTGTGGCTTCTCAATCCCTGGAATTTTTCCAGGGCAGGGTGGACAGCACTTGGAGCAGGCTGAGATGGTGGAAGGAGTCCATGCCCATGGCGGGGGTGACACTGGATGATCCGTGAGGTCCCTTCCAGCCAAACCCATTCCATGACACCTAAAGAAGTGCCAGGGATCCAGGCAGAGCTCCAGGAATGGCTCCAAGAGGCCAAGTCCGTCCCCCAGGACACGATTCCACACAATTCCACACGGACTCTCTCTCTGCTTCCCTTTCAGTGTATCCCCCCTGCTTAAGAAATCCGTATCCACACCCTTTTCCGGGCTTCCCAACCAGGGTTAGGGAAACAATCCACGTTTTTCTTGGTCACCTCAGGGCTATTTTTGATCAGATATGAGGACGAGAGCAGGCATGACGTAATTACCCCCCCAAACCAAAATAATAATAATGAGGAGAATAATTAATGATTATTTCCCTTTGTGCATCTGCCCATTTTGGGGAGTTGATTTAGCTGGAGAGGGACATGTTTTCCATTAAATAAAAATGGGATTTCAACTGGAAAGGAATTAAACCAGGAATTTTCATCCCCGAGGTCACCCGCTCCTGGCGGTAGCGGCCATGTGTCGGAATAAAGCTGGGTTTAGGTTTTAAAGGATTTGGAAAAGCCACACTGAGAGTTGCCTGTTGAAACTGCAGTGCATGGAGCAGTAATGGTTTTCCATTGGTTTCCAGGTGGTTTTCTGCACCTGGAGAAAAGGAGCTTTTACAGAAGGAAAGGTGAAAAGATAAAATCAGGAAGTTCATGCTCAAACTTCTCACCAAATTTTTGGATTTAAGGAGAAATTCCTGTTGGCTTCTACACTGATGCTTGTTACCCCCTCATGGACAGAGCCATAACCCGTTCAGGGTGCTACCAGTGCAGTTGTAATTTAATTAATTCATTTTAAATTAAACAATTTAAATTAAACTAATACATTAATTAACCACTTAGAACATGGAGTTAAAACTAAGTCCAGAACGGGCTCCATTTTCTTCGCCTGTGGTCAGGTTCCCAGAGCAGCGAGCTCCAGGATTTTCCAGGAGGCTGAACTAACTGGGAATTGCTTTCCAGCCCGAAAAAGCGTCTTCCTAAGAGTTGTTGGCTTTTTCCAAGGGGAATGGAAGCTGCAATTATCCAGTGAGTGGGATCAGGCGTGAGGGACCACAGCCTGTGCTTGACTCGAGCAGGGAATTAAATCCCAGCTGCTTCCAGGTTTGCTCCAACAAAGGGAGATGGATCAATAAATCGGTGGGGAAGTGGGAAAGATGGGGGGTTTTTTGTTTATTTGGGTTTTTGGGATTTTTGTGGGGGATAAAACCCAGCCCTGGTGAAAGAGTCTCACAGGGATTTAGACTCAGAGCCTCGATAAACCATGCAGTGGCTTAGGACAGGTTTAAATCCTATTCAAACCTCCTATTTAAATCCAATTTAAACTGATTTATGCTGCAGAGTGTCACCGACCCGGGGTACAGCTGACAGTGAAATGTCCTTTGAGTAGCTTGGAGCTACTGCCAACCTCCTCCTCAGAGTGGGAGACTCACCCAATTTATTCGGGATTTATTGCCCCGTTCCTGGAAAATGAACAGGAAGATCCCAGCCCTGTGGAGCACCACGGGATCCTGCTAAAGGGGCTGTTCCCAGCGGAGCAACCTGGGATGGTGGGAGGTGTCCCTGCCCATGGCAAGGGTGGAGCTGGAGGATCTTTAAGGATCTTCCAACCCGAACCATTCCAGGATTTTGCGATCCCATGGAGAAAAGGAGGTGTTTGGCACCTTTAACCTCCCACCACGACTCTTTTCGACACCTGCTCTCCCAGCTCCAACTGGATCCTTTATCCATGGTTCAGTATCCATGACCCAGATATCCTGGTCAACAGCATCAGCTTTTACCCCAGAAAAAACCAGAAACTTTGCATTTTACAGGCACTTTTTAGGCTCTGCCCGCTAAGAAAAGCCCCCTGATCACCAAGCCGTATTTCCAGTATTTACTGTGCATTATTTCTCCTCGAAGTTTCAGTTACCACCGCTCATCCAGAGCTTCGTATCACTCCCGTTTCTGCTTCCATCTGGCTGAGGGTGCTGGCAGGGAGGTCATCAAGCCAGATGCAATTTATTATTATTGCCTTCTCCCTTTGTCCAAACATTTTTCCGACCCGCGGAGCTCTCCGGGATCGATCGTCGCGGACGATTTTCCTTCTGCCAAGTGCTGAGCTAAAAACGTCTCTGCTTCATCAAGGAAACGTCCGCAGGGGCTTGGCTTTGGTATGGAGTGGGATATTGAGGGCTTTTGATTAAAAATGCGGGGAAAAAAAAAATTTAGAAGAATCTGCCAACTGATAGCAAAGTCAGGCTCTGGTTACAGTAGTTTTACTCCGTAAAATACGACCCTTTCACATTACAGTGCATTTCTCCAGGATGATTGGAATCAGATTGGGGTTTTCTTCCCTGAAATTCGTAGTTAGAGAAATGCCATGCATCCATTTTTCCATACTGAACCAGCTGTGCTGCTCCTTGGAAAACCGACGGAGCAATTGGATGTTGAGTCTTTAAATCCCAGGTCTTGGTGCTGAATTCTGTGATTCTGTGAGTTGTGTTTAAATCTGTGGCAATTTTTCAACTTGAAATTGTTCTTTTTTTTTTTTTTGCCATTGAGTCAAAAAATAGAGGAAGATCTCTGAACAATTCTCTTGAGTCCAGAGGAGGCCCCGGAGCTGCTCCGAGGGCTGGGAGAGCTGGGAATGTTCACACGGAGAAGGGAAAGATACAGGGAGAGCTCAGAGCCCCTTGCAGGGCCTAAAGGGGCTCCAGGAGAGCTGGAGAGGGACTGGGGACAAGGCATGGAGGGACAGGACACAGGGAATGGCTTCCCACTGCCAGAGGGCAGGGATGGATGGGATATTGGGAAGGAATTCTTCCCTGGGAGGGTGGGGAGGGGCTGGGATGGAATTTCCAGAGAAGCTGTGGCTGCCCCTGGATCCCTGGAAGTGTCCAAGGCCAGGCTGGACAGGGATTGGAACATCCTGGGATAGTGGGAGGTGTCCCTTCCAACCAAACCATTCCATGAGTCCATGACTCTTGTGGGGGACGTCCTGGGAAACACGGTAGTGAATCAGCCTTCCTTTATAAAATTAATACCTCTTCATTTCCTCGGATCCAATTAAAAAAGGTTTACAAAACTCGTCTAATAAAGCTTATTTTGGTCACGATTTTTTTTCTGTGATTGTGTCCTTGTCAAGAAGCTGGAATTGCCTTTTTTTTTTTTTTTTTAATAAAAATATCAGTTAAAATCTGAAATACTTTATTCATGGTTTTAAGCTCATTCGAAACACAAATGTAAACGGCGATGAAATACATGGACACAGTGAAAAAAATGGAATTCAAGGCAAGGAAGCAGAGGTGGATCGGGATTACAGACAGGGGTACAAAAATCCCGAAATCCTTTTTGCACAACCCGGTGGGATCGGGAGGCAAAAAGGCAGCACTTCCTCACATTCCTTCCGGAAAAAGGGAGCGACTTGTGATGTTCCTGAAGGAAAACCAGGAGTGCACAGAAACAGGGCTAGGCCACATCACAGGGGAGAAATCCAGCTGGGAATTAACCCGGATTTTCTGGAGAAGTCTATAAAGTGCCTTGCCGAAAGCTGGGAGGGTGTGGTGGGGAAAAGGAACTCGACACTGCCTGAATTTATGCAGCTTTTCCTCCTGCACTTCCCAGCCCTGGGTCGGAGAGAGGATCCTGGCCTGGGATACAGCCAGGTTTGGAAGGCCTGCAATCCCTGTTAACTTGAGTTTATATGATCTCATGGAATGTGCAGGAAAAATTAATAGAAAAACTGGAATGTTGGTGTAGACACCGATCGGTCTTTATGAAAATATTTCAAATTTTTCGATATTTCAAACACTAAATTATTGCAATATTTCAAATTATGATTTTTTTTTTCTTTTTTGCTTTGGAAGCCACAATTTAATGTGCTCACAACAGAGAAAGTAAAACAAGTTCTGGAATACAAATGAATACAGAAGTTGTTAAAATTTGTTTATTTTTTTCAATTGTCAATGGAAAATATTTTCGGAAATTTGAAGAAATTAATTCCATTTTTTTCCCCCTGAATTTATGTGTCTTGACTTAAAACAGGTTGAGAAATTAATGGGAAAATCAAAATTCCCAATAATGTCAACTTTCTCCCAACAGAATAAACAAGTGTATGATTTTATATTTCAGGAAAGGCTCTTTCCCAATTTATTTCAAGTCTGGAAAAAAGTCTTTAATGCTTTTTTCCCTGCTCACTTCCTTTAGGGAAATTTCATTTTATGGAAATTGGAGGATTAGGAAATATTTTCTAATAAAAGACAAAATATTTTTCAAAAAACCACCTCGATGAGATTTTTTTTCTTGCTTTTAAACCCAAACTGAACAAATCCATAGGGTTTGACCTCAATAGGGTTAAAATAATCATAAAATAATTATAAATAATTATAAAATACTGATGAAATTCTCTTATTAGCAAACAACAAAATAAAACCAAGACCTGTGTAAGTATTTTAAAGCACTTCTTAAAATGAGCTAAGATAATATCCAGAAAATAAAGGCATGGAAATCCAATTTGTGTTTATATCCAGTAAAATATCTTGCCCTGGGATTGATCCAGCATAACATCCAGGAGAGCAGGGATTTTGCCAGGATTTTGTCCCGGAATTTATGGATGACCTGACCCACTGACAAATCCATCTAAAATTCAATTCCAGATCTCCGTGTTCACACGGGTGAGCATGACCCCCACTGAGATCCAAGATCAGTGCTGCTGGGTGTCCGTTTTCCGAGCCGTTCCTCCCCCTGTTTTCCAAGAGAAAATTCACCACGTTTCTTCCGCTCACGGGAAAACTTTCCAATCACGCGGCAGGCGTTCCGCTGGAACGCGGTAAGAGCGAAACCGACGGGCGAAGCACTCAGCAGAGCTTTCCTCCCCGCCTGCCCCTCCGTGGGCTTCTCCGAAACGCAAGGAAAACGTGGAAGCTGTCCAAAATCCCCTTGGAGAGGTCTGAGGTCATTCCACGCTTCAGCTGCTCACCCAAGGTGACCTCATAGCCAAGAGCGTGACCGTATTCCCGTTAAGTTGATTAATAGCGGAGCAATCAAAGGATTCCAACGCTCCTGCCAGCAAGGGACGCCTTGGAAGCACGGGGTGATTCTCCAAGGAATTTTCTTCACAAGTTCCTCACTCCCTGGGTTCTTGGAGATGGATTTTTTTTTTTTTTTTGGAGGAAAGGGCACGAGGAACAGGAGTTTGACAAATCCACTTCCAGCTGCCTGGAAAGGATCAGTTGGAAGTGTGGGATGAGCTGGAGGAATCATCCTGGATTGTGTGATCGGCCTCTCTTTTCAGATGGACCTCGTGGTTCTGCCTGATTTATTGGATTAAATTGATGAATTAATTGATAAATAGATTAAGAGTGGGCCTCTCTTTAAATTAAGAAGATTTCAATCCTCCTGCCAGCAAGGAAGACCTTGGAAGCACGGGGTGATTCTCCAAGGAATTTTCTTTACAGGTTCCTCATTCCCTGGATGCCTGGAGATGGATTTTCTTTGGAGGACAGGGCACGAGGAACAGGAGGTTGATGAATCCACTTCCAGCTGCCTGGAGAAGTGGAATGATCTGTTGGAATCATCTTGGACTGTGTGACTCGGCCTCTCTCTCCAGGCAGCTTTCCTGGTTTTTACAGATAGCTGGGGAAAAAAAGAGAGGGAGGAATTGGGGTCGTTAATATTCTTTTCCTCTGCTTTCCTCCAGTTTTCAGTTGCAACAAAAAACGTTCAAGGAATGAAACTTAATGCATCCAAATTTGTACGAATTCCGGGTGGATTTCATGGACAAGCCGGACACTCGTTCCGAGCAAATTGTTATGAGCATGGCCAGGAGAAAATCACCAAAACTTAAAAATCCCGGTTTCTCCTCAGTTTTCAGGGAACGACAACGCTCCAAGGACTGCAATTCTTCTTTCAAACAACTTCTTGCATTTCTGCCCACGAAGGATCCGGCACAGGAGGTGAATTCATAAAATCCCAGAATGGTTTGGCTTGGAAGGGACCTTAAAACCATCCAGTCCCACCCCCTGCCATGAGCAGGGACACCTCCCACTATCCCAGGGTGCTCCAAACCCCATCCAACCTGGCCTTGGGCACTTCCAGGGATCCAGGGGCAGCCACAGCTTCTCTGGGAACTCCATCCCAGCTTCTCAACATCCTCCCAGCCAGGAATTCCTTCCCAATATCCCATCTAACCCTCCCCTCTGTCAATCTGAAGCCATTCCCCCTTATCCCGTCACTCCGTGCTCTTGTCCAAAGCCCTTCTCTCGTTTTCCTGCAGGAACAGCAAGGCCCCAGAGCCTTCTCCAGGCTGAACATTCCCAACTCTCCCAGCATTTTTCCCTTTTCTGCTTTTCCCGTGAAAACCTCTGAAGACAAACACGAAATCCTGGCTCTCCCTTAAATCCAGCGGAGCAGAACCGCTGGGCCCATTCTGTTTAAAACCTCTCCTTTGGATGAATCACTCACTAAATCCATTAAATTCATCTTCATCTAGCAATTATCATTAACCAAGTTGATTGGCTTGGATATTGCTGCCTAGAAATAATCAGATCAATGTCATCACTAATTATTTTGAAGGTTTAAAAATGTCCTCATTGATTATCACTACATCTACTAAAATAATTTAGATTTGATAAGGCCCAGTCTAATTAAGCGTTAACTATAATTATCAAGCAAGCTGCTTTGTTTATTTTAAGCTGGTTTTAAGGATTGTTTCCTTATTATCGCTCTGTTTTAGGAATATCGAAAGGCTTTGTTGCTGTTCTGTGGGGGTTTTAATAGCTAAAATAAAAATATTTTTATTTTAATTTGATTTCCGGGTTTGATCGAAAATGTTCCTTTTATTCATTTATATTTCCTAATGTTCTCCTTTTCCTTTGCACCATCAGAGAACTTTTGCTCTGCATTTAAATTTTCTTTTTGTTTGCGGCTTTTTTTTTTTTCCTTTGTTTCTGATTATTTTAAGAGAGGGCACTTGGAGGGACTAAAAAACCACAACATTACTCCCCAAGTTCCAAAATATTTACACAATATTTTTGCCTTTCGTATAGTTCTGAAGCACTTTTTAATCTGTGGATTAAGAAATCTCTCTTTGAAGTCATCAAAATGTAAATGCAGTTTTGTTATTTTTTTACCGGAAAACGGTACCAGGGCACCCAGTCCAAAATATAGAGCAGGAAAAGGTCATGGAGATTCCTCTGGGAAATTTTATTTCCTCTGAGGTTTTCTGCTGCTCTTTCAAGTCCATTTTTACACACAGGTGAAGCTTTTTTTTAAAAGATTATTTAAATGAAAACGGGATTTCTAAATTAATATCTCCTCCATAAAAGCTTTATTTGTTATTCTCCTGTGGCTTTTTATTGTTATTTTCTCTTCAAAACCTTTCCCTTTGTTCCCTTGCCTCATCAGAGATGAAATAACCTCAGCCTGACATCCTCCATCAACAAAAATCCAGTCTTTTTGAAGGAGCCGAGAAAAATTGAATCCATTAAAATACTGATAAAATACAATGGAAATATTGTAGTATTTCCTTTTTGAAGGTAAAACCTACTTTAAAGTGTCGGAAATTTCAGTGGGATATGGAAGCATCTGGAGAAGCTCTTCCAATGCTTCGGGGCAAAGTCTGCCAATGGTTTCCACAAAAAAGATCGGAGCGTTGGGAGGTTTTATCGCTGCTTTTTATGGGATTTAACCCTTTTTGCTCCACTGAGAAATCCCAGATCTCCAGAATGGGTCAGGTTGGAAGGGACCACAGTGGGCAACTGGTGCCACCTCCCTGCTGCAGCAGGGCCATCCCAGAGCACAGGGCACGGGATTGTGTCTAGACAATCCTGGAATATCCCCAGGGAGGAGACTCCAGCCCCTCTCTGGGCTCTGCTCAGGGCTGGGCAGCGCCCAGGGCAGGAGTTCTGCCTCCTGTGCAGGTGGAACTCCCGGGGATCGGTCCCTGCCCGTTGCTCTGGTGCCCCTGGAGCAGAGCCTGGGCCCTGCTCGGAGCCCTCCCTGCAGCCAGGGACACCCAGGGACAGCCAGGGACACCCAGGGACAGCCAGGGACACCCAGGGACACCCAGGGACAGCCAGGGATAGCCAGGGACACCCAGGGACCCCAGATACAGCCAGGGACACCCAGGGACACCCAGGGACAGCCAGGGACACCCAGGGACACCCAGGGACAGCCAGGCCTGAGGGCCCCTCTCAGCTGGGGCTCCTCTCGAGGCTGAGCAGCCCCAGCTCCCTCAGCCTTTCCTGGGCACCGAGGTGCTCCAGGCCCTTCCTCAGGAGCTCCGTGTCCCTCCTGAGCTAAGGAGCTCGGAGCTGGGCGCGGCACCAGGACGTGGCCTCAGACCTTTGGGAATTTCCATCTTCTGCCCCATCCAGCGGCAGATGTGCTCGGACCAGGTCTGCAAAGCCTGGTTGGTGCTTTCCCTGTGGCAGTGACTCATCAAGGTAGGCACCGTCTGGTTTTCCAGGCGTGCCACGGTATCCGTAAGTACTTCCTAGAAGTCTTTCCGTCTACTTGTCTGGAACCCGAAGCCAGGCAGATTGGAAAACGAACCAAGCAGGACCTGCTGTTAATTAGGGCTGTTAATTAGCCAGAGCTCTTGCCTGCCTTTAATGCTGGGTACTTTTGACGTGATCCATTGGAACAGATGCTGGCGGCTGCCGTGCTTTGCGCCCAGCCAAGCCTCAGATGCTTTCCGAGCTTCCTTCCAGCACCGTGGGGTCGCCTTTATTCCTGCCGAACGGCTGATAGCCAGTCGTGTTATCAGATGTGAAGGCTGATAAGGGGCTGTGAGCAGAAAAAAGCTGTTTCTCATCGCTGGGGTTGTTCAACAAACGCGCTGCAACACAAGCTCGAAGCCTTCGGCGTCCAAACCCCAAAGCATTTCGCTCTCCTAATCCCTTCCTCCTGCCTCTCCCCTCCTGCAGGAACAGAAGGAGGTGATTTCCAAGGTCAGCACGTCCCCTTTTATCCCGCTGCTTCTTTGGAAGAGAAAGAAGGGAAGAGGCACATTCGTCTTGACCTGTGAATTCCAAGCTCAAAAGGACTCTGCTGAACAACCCTCCCCTCATCCGAAAGGCTCGTCTCTAGCATACCTGGGGAACAGCCAGATCTGATAGGGAGCATCACTCAGGATTCTTTCATGTAGCTCGTTTCCCAATCTCTTTGCTCCATCGCTGGAAGGTTAATAGGAAAAACAACGAATGGGAATATTGCTGCAATCAGGCAAAAACCCCAACCCTGTTTGCATGGTCACACAGTGTTCGTGGGCAGACAGCAAACAGATGGCTCCCTGAGCAGAAAGACACCTACACTCGGATTTTTTTTTCCTTGCTGGGATATAATTCCCTCTTCCACCTTGTTCAGTGATGCCTGGAGGCCAGCAGTGGGGTGAGGGAAGTGTCACCCAAGGCGCCGCAGGGATCCATGGCGAGAAACCCCAGAGAACTGAGAATTAAAATGAGTCGTAACATCCCCACGTGAACAAAACCAAGTGCGAGGTGTGTTATTGGGTCAGGATAAACCCTGGGATCAGTCCAGGCTGGGGATGGAGGGATTGAAACATNCCCTTGCTGGGATATAATTCCCTCTTCCACCTTGTTCAGTGATGCCTGGAGGCCAGCAGTGGGGTGAGGGAAGTGTCACCCAAGGCGCCGCAGGGATCCATGGCGAGAAACCCCAGAGAACTGAGAATTAAAATGAGTCGTAACATCCCCACGTGAACAAAACCAAGTGCGAGGTGTGTTATTGGGTCAGGATAAACCCTGGGATCAGTCCAGGCTGGGGATGGAGGGATTGAAACATCCCTGAGAGAAGGACTTGGGGGTGCTCCTGGGTGAGAGCCCTGACCATTTTCACCAGGACCCAGAAATCCAGCTGTATCCTGGGCTCATCCCACAGCCTGGGCAGCGGGGAAGGGGGGAATTCTACCCCTCTGCCCCTCTCAGGTGAGGCCCCAACCTGGATCCAGCACAGGAAGGACCTGGAGCTGCTGGAGAGAGCCCAGAGGAGGCACCAGGATGAGCAGAGGGATGGAGCAGCCCTGCTGGGAGGAAAGGCCGGGAGAGCTGGGAATATTCAGCCTGGAGAGGAGAAGCTCTGGGGTGACCTCACTGTGGCCTTGCAGGGCCTGAAGGAGCCAACAAGAAACACGGAGAGAGAAAATTTCCAAAGGCCTGGAGTGACAGGAAACGGAGGAATGGTTTCCCACTACCAGAGAGCAGGTTTAGATGGGATATTGGGAGGGAATTCCAGGCTGTGAGGGTGGGGAGGCCCTGGCACAGGGTGCCCAGAGAAGCTGTGGCTGCTCCTGGATCCCTGGCAGTGTCCAAGGCCAGGTTGGATGGGGCTGGGAGCACCCTGGGATAGGGGAAGGTGTCCCTGCCCGTGGCAGGGTGTGGCACTGGATCATCTTTTAGGCCCCTCCAACCAAACCCACTCTGGGATTCTCTGAAACACCCGATGGTGAAGGAGAAGAGGAGACGGAACCAGGAGCTTCTCAGTGATGCCCAGAGCCAGACAAAGAGGCAAACTGAAATACAGGAAATTCTGTGTGAGCAGAGGAAAAACTCTCTTTTCTGCTGTGAGGAACATCGGGACAGATTACCCAGGGAGGCTGTAGAGGTACCCAAACCCAGGAGCCTGTGCCGGCTGCTTGATGCCGGAGGAAAAGATGGATCATCCTGCCTGGATCAGGCTCCCCGCTGCAGGAAAACAAATCCCTGGGAGGCAAAGGGCAAAGCAAATCAAAGCTCCTCATACCTCACCCTGGAGGTGAGAATGCAAGTCCTGGATGAAAGCCAAAGAGGAGGAAATCCCGAGTGGGAGGGATGGGGAACCCCTGGATGGAGAAAACGCTGAGTTACTGCTGCTCGCCGAGTCTCGGGACAAAGCGGAGGATTTTTTTACTCCTCCTCTTTACTCTCACTGAGTTTCAGCATTTCGGGGTCAGATTTGGGATGACGTTGATTTTTTTTACGGCCTCACAGCTGCTGGGTGGTTTGGAACAGGACTAAAGCGGGTATAAAATATCCCCAAGGACAGATCCGGGTGAGCACTTTGCCAGGCTATCAATGGCGGCATCAAATTTTGCTCGGAAACGGGAAAGATCTCATCCAAGCTGTGCTGAAATCAAGGGAAAAGACTTTCTCGGGCTTTGGAATGGTTCGGTCTGGCCTCAGGCACGGCAATTAAAGCAGATATTGGACAGACTTTGCTGCAGGGATCACCAGGGGGAATTGCTAATGCATTGACAGCACCACCCCACACGTGTAACCAAAAACCAGCACAAAACCCCTGAATATTTGCTCGTCTCCATCACTTGGTCCAGCCTGAAAAGCCTAAGGATTAACAGATTTCGGGCCGTGAGGTTTTGCTCGTGTAAATTAATTTTCAACGCGAGGAGAAACAACTGGGCGGAACAGGAGCTGGTTTTATCAGTTCTGGGTTTATTTATTTGGTTTTTTAATCAGTTGTTTTGGCCTGATTTCTCCCCACGCTGCAGGATGATGGAGCAGGAATCTCTAGGATCCAGCCCCTGGAGCCAGGAGCTGGAAGTGTTCAGGCAGCCAGGCATTCCCGACTCCCTCAAACCCTTGGCTACGGATGTTATTTTTTTGCTGCTGTCAGAATTCCCTCAAATAACTTCAATTTTCGCTACAAACCAGGGCACTGGGGCTGCAAAGGAGACGAATCATGGGAAGGTTTAGCCAGGGTTAAGGGTTTAACTTGGACTTTCGAATGGCAATTTGTAAAACATGAGAAATCCTCCTTTTTTTTCCCCTTTTTTTTTTTTTTTTTTGGTGCAGGTGAGCCTTGCTTGCAGAACCATTCAGGAAATCGGTACCATCCACTTGAGATAAATAAAGATGTATTCAGACACGCACAAATGCACGCAGATATATACAGATCCGTAGGGATGTAAACAGATGTATCCAGACCCACACCCACACGTGCCCGGGTGAAATCTCACACCGACGTTTTCCCTCTCGAGCGAGACACGCTTCCCTTGCCTCCTTCCCCCGCGGTTTTCTGTATTTATACCGGCATTAAATGTAATTTATTACGTTTGCAGCCCTGACGGCGCGAATACGCTGCCGTCTATCAGGCGTTGGCGAGGCGTTAGAACATCTGGCTCCCGAGAAACGCGGGATTTTTCTGGCGCTTTCGTTCCGTTAGATGGAATTACTTCGGGAAAACCTCCGGAGAGAAACCTCTGGCTCGACAGCTCCCAGCCACATTCCTGCAAGAGCCCTTGGCATCGGCAGCAGGGGAAGTTTGGGGGTTGCTCTTCTCCTAGGCTGCAACATCCAAGGGACAGCGGGGAATAAGAGGGAGGGAAGCACAGGAAAAAAAAAAAAAACTGGGAGAGAGCTGGGATCTTATCGAGCACTGCCTGAGTTTTGTAGAATCCCGGGATCATTGGGGTTGGAAAGAACCTCCAAGATCGTCAGCCCAACCTTTAACTGAACACACCCATGTCCACTAAACCACGCCACAAACGGCCACATTTATTCATATTTTTTTTGAACGCCCACCTTGTGTCATCCAAATCCGTGGGCAATTTATCTCCGGAATTCCCTCCCAGCCGAAGCCTGACTGATGGGGAGGATCCGAGCATGTGGCAGCTCCCAGCAGAGGTCAGGTGTGGGAGTAAGGAAACCTGGATTTGCTACATCTGTACGAGGAGCAGCCCCTGTCCTCCGACACAGAATTTTAATCTCAAAACCATGGGAAAGTTTTTGTTGGATGTCTGTCAGTCTCTTGTCCAACCAGCCCATTCCTTTGGAAGAACGGTGGAAAAACTCCAGCAAAACCTGTTCAATCCTAAAAAATGCCCGAGGACGGAGATTGCGCTGCTGTGGAATTCTAGGAAGGACACTCGGGAAGGACAAAAAACCTGTCCCAAAGTTGACAGACTTGGGATGAGAACTTCCAAGTGGCAACAGGCCATAGCGGAGGAAAAAAGCAACCCTTAAAAGCCGATTAGCATTGAACCAATGTCAAATAAAATCCTTCCGGTCAGCTCAGTGAATCCAAGTGAAACAATCCCGTTTCAAGGAATGCTGAAATATTTTTTTTTTTTTTTTTTTTTCAAAAAAAATAATGCTGAAGGAAAACATTTTGACAGATGCGTTTCCATTTAGTGGAAGAAGGAAGAATTAATCTTCTCGTCCTAACTGGGAACGAAAGCAGATGGTGCAATCTTTGAATCCACCCCCAGAAGCCAAAATCCAAAAGTTCACTGTAAGGAATGAGGGAAGTAGATGGGTAAAGTAGGTCATAACAGGTCTCCTGGAATCTGGGAATCTATTCCATAGCCTTGCACATTTAAACATGCACAAAAATAACCATCTCCGTGCCCAGAATTTTGTGAAGGAATTGGATGGATTCCATTGATTTCAAAAATCCCAACAACTGAATCAAGTCCACGCTCTCTTTCCCGAAGATAACAATTTTAAATGATGGCAAAACCAGAAGCAGCTTTTTCCTTAAAAATCTTATATCGATCCATGGGTTGTTCTCCTACCTTATCTGAGCTGGAATTCCCTGCTGCATGCTGGGAATAGATGCCTTCACCTTCATCAGTCTGATTCCTGCCGTTTTCCAAGGTCCTGGATGTGGTATTTCCTGATATTGATATTTCCTGCCATTGTTTGCTGGGTTTTCTCCCTTGGGAGCAGACCAAGCCTAAAATTCTGGCCTAAAATCCCCTGGGAGCTGTGGAAACCTACGGAGGACTTACAAAAAAAATGGATCTACATCAGGCAGTGTAGATGCCTTTCTTTTGATGATGATTACATTGGTGGATGGGCAGACTTAAAGAATTCCTGGAGCCAAAGGAAGTGGGATTCTCGTGCCATTTCTGGTCCCTTTCTCTTTAAATTCACTCCGAATTTAAAGATTAAAAAATGAAAACTTTCTAGTCAGTGACTATTCAGAAAAAGCTGGAAGCCAACGTGTGCAACCAGCAATGTCCTCCTCATTTCCTTCGTCATCAGGAGCTGTGAAAAAGTCCTTCGAGCCAGGTTTGGGGGACAAACCAGAGCATGCTCCGGATGAAAATAGTTGGTATTACCCCTTGGTGTGGCCAGCCTGCTTCTGCCAGACTAAACTGAGGGCTCTGTAGGTAAAAACAGGCAGAAAAGAAATGGTTCTGGTTATGAAGAGTCCGTAGAGCACTCAGGGCTTGGCTTCCTGCTCCTCGGCTCCAGCAGGGAATTGCACAGAGGTGAAGAAGGAGCCGAGATGGGAGCGGTTGATCTGCTCCGATCCGAGAGCCACCTAGAGAAAGAGAGGGTGGAACGGAGGGCTGGAGCACCTCTCCCACGAGGAAAGGCTGGGAGAGCTGGGATTCTTCAGCCTGGAGAAGGATCTGAGCACTCCTTATTGCAGCCTTTCGATACTGGAAGGAAGATGGGGACAGACCTCTTAACCGGGGCCTGCTGTGACAGGACAGGGGGTGATGGTTTTAAGCTAAGGGGGGGTTAATTCAGACCAGAGATAAGAAGGATGTTTTGTGATAACAGTGGAGAAAACACTTGCACAGGCTGCCCAGAGAGGTGGTAGATATTCCACCCCTGGAAATATTCAAGGTCTGGCTGGACAGGGCTTGGAGCCACCTGACCCCGTTGAAGATGCTCACTGCGGGGATGGGGCAGCCACAGCTTCTCTGTGGCCTCACCACCCTCACAGGGAGCAATTCCTTCCTAACATCCCATCTAAACCTACTCTCTGCCAGCTTAAAGCCATTCCCCTCGTCCTGTCACTCCCGTTCCAGCCCCTTTCCAGCTTCCCTGTAGCTCCTTTAGATCCTGGAAGCTGCTCTGAGGTCCCCACGCAACTTTCTCTTCTCTGGGTGGAACAGCCCCAGCCCTCCCAGCCTGTGTCCATAGGGAAGGTTCTCCAGACCCCTTATCCACTCCGTGGCCTGCTCTGGACTTGCCCCGACAGTTCCATGTCCTTTTTATGTTGCAGGCACCAGAACTGCCCACAATATTCCAGGATCTGGCTGGTCAGGGCCAACGGGGACATCACAAACACAGGACCCGGTGTGCCCCCCTGTTTCAGCAGTGCCCTGTGGGTCACCGGGCCTCGTTCCTGGGCCTTCCAGGAAAAAGGGATAAGCAGAAGGCACACAACAATCGCTGGAAAAAGAAGGAGAAAGCTTCCCCTCTGGGCTGTCCTGTTTGAGGCACGATGTTCCTGCCCAGTGATGTTCACTGCGAGGGGCCTAAGGTCACAATCCAATAAATTAAATAAATTAAACACTCAAGCCTGAAAGAACTCGCCCTCAGGCAGGGTTATAAAACAAAGCCTACACACCCTCACACGCACACAGACTGAAGCTTTATCTTTTATTTTCCAGCATAAAGAGCCAGTCATGGAGCCCTCTGTGGTTCCAGGGGGAAGAGCCAAAAAGGCCTGGAAAGCAGATTTATCTCGTGTTACCGGCGGTGGGCTGGCCTGGCTGGAGGAAGCTGAGTCCCCCACTAGCACAAGGGATGACTGCAGGAACGTGGCCACCCTGCGTGCTGCTCTGACTGCTTTCCAAAGCCCCTGGCAAGCGGGAGGACCGAGGGAAAGGTGTTCCAGTCCCGCAGCGGTGGGTGCTTCAGCTCAGGTTCGGTACAGCAGGTACAGCCTGGGTGTGGAGTTTCCCTCCCCTCTGCTTCCTCTGGTTGGGCACACAATTCCCTACGAATAATTTTGGAATTCTGCACGGATCGCTTTGGGCTCTTCAGGCCACTTGCAGAGCTCTGGGGAGGTGAGATGTTCTTATCTAAATCTTAGCACTTATCTGGTTGTGATACTACTTGCAGATGCTTATCTGCATGGCCATGGAACACGGAGCAAAACATCCGAGCTGGTCCCGTTCATCCACGGCTCTTTTCAGGAATTGCTTTCGTGTTACGAGAGAAAAAGGCAAAATAATCTGAATTTTGAATGAATTTTGGCTTTTGAGAAGCGCAATCTGCTGTCAAGAGCAGACAAAGCTGTTTCTAGCTGAAAGTGGAAATGTTTTCCTGCAAGTGTCTTCTCCGAAGGCGCTCATTCGATTTTAATTCCGAACCGAAATAGAAACGAGCTCGGAGGCTGTTGTGGGTCCGGTCACATGAGAATCAGTGACGATGAGGTGCTGCTTGAATTCAGCATAAAGTGAGAGCAGTGGGTGAAGTGGATTGGCTCCAAGCAAAATCCATCAGCGCCGTAACCTGTTTGGGATCACGGCCAGCAGGATTCTGCACGGAATTCTCCGAGAAAACCCGAAGCACGGAGGGATCGCAGTCCCTGGGCTTCTGACGAGAAACAGCTTCGGGGGAAATCCTAAAATGCGTTTGATTTAATACAAAGCTGGCTCCATCCCATCTGGAACAGGGGAAAAATCCCAAGTACGTGGGTGATTGCTCCGTGTGCTGCTCAAAGCCCCGGTGTTCAGGGGTACTCTGGAAAAAGGCAGGGATTGATCAAAAACGAACAGGCAGAGCCAAACGATTTCTGTGAAGAGACACGAGGAAAGGAAAAATCAGAATTATTATTGCTGGCGAGAGGCTCAATCTGTCCTGAGTGATAAAACAGACGAGGTTGGGTTTCCTAGAGCACAAGATCTTTCCCAAGGTTAATTTCTGGTGTGTTTGTCTTCCTGCTAAAGTTCGGATCAGAGGAAATCTGAAATCAGGTGTTTTGTTCGATCTCCTGCCTCTGCAGACCCCCTTAAGTGCTTAACACGGGTAAGTCCAAGTTTTATTTTGGTGCAACACTCACAGATTCTCTTTCTCAGCCACACTTTTCCTTCATCACTGCAGGAAGCTGGAAGTTAAACTGTTAGACTTGACGGCAGTCGAACAAAGGACTCAAAAATATCGCAGGAGGAAGAATTCATGATCACTGCAGACTGCATGGACGTGGCGCAATCCGCACGAATTCCTCAGGATTCCTGGGATAACATTTCTGCAATTATGAAGTCCTGTAGTTCCAGCTTTGTGCCATCCACTCTTCCTTGCACAAGGGGATTTTGATTCCAAAACTCTTCCTTGCACAGGGAATTTTGATTCCAAAACTCTTCCTTGCACAGGAAATTTTGATTCCAAAACTCTTCCTTTACAAGTGATTTTGATTCCGAAAATCTTCCTTGCACAAGGGGATTTTGATTCCAAAACTCTTCATTGAGCAGGGAATTTTGATTCCACAACTCTTTCTTGCACAGGAAATTTTGATTCCACAACTCTTCCTTGCACAGGAAATTTTGATTCCAAAACTCTTCCTTTACAAGTGATTTTGATTCCGAAAATCTTCCTTGCACAAGGGGATTTTGATTCCAAAACTCTTCCTTGCACAAGGGGATTTTGATTCCAGAACTCTTCCTTGCACAGGGAATTTTGATTCCAAAACTCTTCCTTGCCCAGAGGGTTTTGATTCCAAAACTCTTCCTTGCACAGGGGTATTTTGATTCCAAAACTCTTCCTTGCACAGGGGGATTTTGATTCCAAAACTTTTCCTTGCCCACCTGTCAACAACGAAGCCAAATCAGCCAAGATCCATGACATCTGAGCAGCCTGTAACTTCCCCAGGAGATTCCTTCCAGGGATTCTCGGCATGTTTGATTCTACCCGACAACGCCAGGAGTGCCCAGGCTGAGCCAGCTGAGGATTGGCACTGGGATAACTCCTTCACCCTAAAAATCTTCCCAAATTTACCTTGCGGTGTGGTCGCCGTTGCAGCACTCAGGGGTCTCCTGAGGGTTCTTCAGCGCTTCCTCGAACGAGGCCAGCCCTGACAAATCCGACTACAAACCATTCCTACACTCCACATAACCTTTTGAAGACAGACACACACGGTCAGAAACGCTCCAGCCTCTGCAGAGGAGCTTTGGAGCGGGTGGAAGATCTTCACCTGGAATAACAACACCGGCACAAGGCTTTAGCATAGGAATAGTTTCCAGCAGCAGATTCCCGTTGCCTTCTTTGACGTGGGATTCGACAGCTGATTTTTGCAGGGACACTTTCCCCCGTAAAGCACCTCCAGGCTTTGAAAGAATCTCCAAATTCTTGGCAGAATTTATAATCCAGATGCGACTTCAGGTACTCAGACCCAGGCCAGGCTGGGTTACGGTGCTGAGAAACATCTGCACGAGGAGTTTTGATGAGGAAAACGCTGTTCCAGCTCCAGGATTAGTGTTTTATCCTGTCTTACCCTGTGCTCTGCCTTCTGCATGTTAACAACCCTTTTAATGCGCCTTTCTGGTGGAATAACCGGCCCATTAAGGGATGAAAGGATTTAAAGTTATTATCATTAGCCCGGAACTCTGGCAGAAAGGAAAGATGAGACTTTCTTTGGCTGTATTTTAGGACAGATCGAAATTCGGAGTGCTCCTGGGAGTTGCTGCCTTGGAGATTCCTTGTCCTGTCCTGTCCTGTCTCGATTTTGGTGCTTCCATGGAGGATCAAATCTCCTGACCTTCTTTAGGCCTCTCATAAGCCAGTTATGGGATGAACAGAGGCTGGCACTGGTGGCCAGGCGGAAGCTACCCCCAGAATATTCCCCAGAGAACGGGAAAAAGCTTAAACAGCATTTTATGCTGGCCCTGAACTAGTCCCCGTGTGGTCACCTTGAGGTTTGACTCCACAGCATAAATGTGGATGGACAGTCCAGCAAATTCTGGGATCCCTCCCATGGTTTTGCACCTCTGTCTAATTGTTTGGGATTTTTTTTTTTTCCCATCAATATTTCCCTGCACAGGTGAAATTCGCAGTTGTGTTACAGTAGCTCCTGCTTGAATCAAGACTCGAGAAATCGAATCTCATCCCAATATTTGGGAATGATTTCTCTGCCTGTTCACAAGTCATTCCTGGTTTCTTCTGCCAGTGCCTTGGGGTGGCAGATTTCGAGGAAGATCCCAGTGCTGATGGAATACAGGAGCAGGGAAAAGACAAAAGTGGAAATTTTGGTGCTCTGCCTCTTCTGGTTTACGGACCTCTCAAGGTTTTCGTGGGGAGTCAAACTCCCCCATCCTTTGGTGAACCTAAAAGCATTTTTGGGGCTTTTGCTGTGGTTTGCTCCTCGGCTTTTCCAGATCAGAACCCATCACAGGCTGACAACCCCAGCTTTGGAAAGGTTAGAAGAGTCTTCTTCACTTCCATCCAGAGCTCTCTGACCTCAGCTGTGAGAGCCGCTGAGTCAAGCGAGGGCTTTGGATCAGCCCTTGACAGCTCTCTAGCTTCCATCATTCCACGTCCCAGCTCTCCCTCTTCTCTCCCGTTTGTTGTTCCTTCTTTCCACCCTGGCAGATGTTTTCCAGGATCTTGCTTCGCTGGGAGCCAGAGCCAAGCTCTGCTGGTCCTGCACCGATTAATTCCAGTGGGAAAAGCACCTCTGGACAACCCCAAGAGGAGAAGGAAGCCCCTTCCTGCCCCTGCTTTCACTTCTCCTGGGTTACCCACCCCAAAAATAACAAAAGAGAAAAGGAACCAGACAAACCCTAAAGCAGGGAGAGGGAGAGACTCAGTTTTATCCCTATCAGCTTCCGTGTTATCCCAATGAACCTCCACGGGAATGAAACGAAGGATGTGCCCCGTTAGGGTGGGCGTCTCCTTTGGGCACCTCGTCACTCTTTCTGCTCATTAACCCCCTAATTAGAGCTTATTTCTCAGTGATTTTTTTTCCCCTCAGCTACTCATGCTCTGATTCTGGGTGGGATTTCTTTGCCTGATCCCAAAGATCTGGGCTCCAGCCGAGCAAGACCTCCTCCACATCTTCTGGGACCATTAAATAGGGCTGTAAAAGAACAATACTGGATACACCAATAAAGCCATGGATACATTACTCAAGCCATGCATTTATTACTCAGGCTATTACCACAACTTTCCACCAGCATTTTATATCTTTTCATTTCTTATCCACCTCCCCTCCACCCAAGACTGAACAGTTTTCCTGAAGGGAGTTTTGTTAAATCAAATTACATCCTCTATTTCAGCTAAATAACCCCGTTTTTATTTGCGTGTGTTCTTCCTCGTTTTTCTCTTCAATTTTCCTCACAGAGAATTAAATCAAATCAAAATTTAAAAATCAAAATCACAGAAAAANGTGTTCTTCCTCGTTTTTCTCTTCGGTTTTCCTCACAGAAAAGCTCCAAGAAATTTTCTAGGCACTACTTGCCTCTGGCTGGTCACTTGAAAGGGAACCCGGAAAAATTGCAAAATAAAAGGTTGATATTTAAAAAAAAAAAGTTATTTAAGCATCCAACTCCTTTTATCTCAAAAGATGAGAGTTTGTTTTGCATTTTCGTTGTGTTCTAACAAAGAAATCTTCATCTGTCTCATCCAGTGGAGTGGGTTTATTCTTCCTGCAGGGGAGCCATGACCTTTGTTAAAGAGCCAGTATTTTCTCTCAGACTGGGAAAGGGATCAATGGAATCATCCCTCCTGATCCCAGTTTATCCCAGATTATCTCCTGGTGCTTTCCAGTATTCCAGGCTAAGGAACGATCCCAGCAGCGGAGCGGACTTCACCACAGGCCCTCTCTCACCTCCGAGTCGAGGCTAGAACTGGACAAAGCCGAAACTTCAAAGGAATACCAAGGAGATTTGGGATAAAACCACTGATTTTAAAGCCAGCAGCTGAAAACCAAGCTGCTGGTTCATACTCAGGACCTGACACTCCCCAGGACCAGGCAACTCTTCTGCAGAGCCAGGTGCTCCCAGCCCAGGAGGACTTAAACCCAGTTCCACAGACCAGGATTAAATTCTGTACCCAGCCACTGTTCATATCTGGTTGGTTCTAAGCAGGAACTGTAATTTAAATTCTATGATAAAAAAAATCCCTTTTTTTTTTTTTTTTTTTTTAACTTAAAAAGGAAGTTAAATAAATCTCTCTGAGTTATTTTTAGGGGATGAAAATAGTTTACGTCAGGGTTCGGAAGAGCTTTGAGATGATCACAGAATCATGGAGTGGGTTTGGTTGGAAGGGACTTTATGGATCTTCCAGTTCCACCCCATCCATGGGCAGGGACGCCTCCCACTGTCCCAGGTTGCTCCAAGCCCTGTCCAGCCTGACCTTGGACACTTCCAGGGATCCAGGGGCAGCCACAGCTGCTCTGGGCAAACCTTTCAAAAATTGCGTTTAAACCCCTTTTTTGTAAAACAGATCGAACATTTTTTTTCAATTTCATTTCCTCCCTCTTTTGTTATACGACGGTAAAAAAAGGATAATAAATTTTAAAGGACCGCCCCCCCCCAACTTCACACCAAAGCAATTTATTTATTTTACTTCCATATATTTAAAAATCTGAAAGAAATAAATGTATTATTAATTTAAATGGGTTTTTTTGCAGGAAGCCTCTGTCAGAACAGGTCCGCTGGTTCCAGAGAGTCTCAGGCACCTTCTTTTAAGAGAACCTTTCTGCTATTTCCTTGGGCTTTAGCTCAAATTCTGCAGATTTCACCCGAAGTCTGTTGGAATCCTAGGAAGAATCCTATGGACTCTGATGGATCAAAACTTCCATGAACGAGGAAAAACTCTTCCAGATGAGAATTTCAGCTCAACGCCGCCCGGGCATCCGAACTGGGAAAACTGCTGGAACGCTGCTTGAGGGAAATCAAGCAAGAAAAGAAATTACCGAGCCTCAATCCAAATTAAAATTCCCTCGGGAAAACAGCAAATAAACTTTGCCATCTGGGGCTGTCTCGTTTTCCACAACATTTTTATTGAAAGCAGCCGCGTGCTTCCCCTGCTTTTTGACTGGTTTGAAGAGGGAGAAGATGTTTATTCAAGGAGAAGATGTTTATTTAAGGCTCCTAATTTGTTTAGAGCTGGCAAATTAAAGCCCTGGTTGTGCTGGAGTTCTGAGCTCGTTTAAAGGATTGCTCTGTTTAAAGGAGGTTTTGACGCAGATCCATCCGAGCCTGTCCCAAAATGGGAATCATATGCCTGGAGAAATCAGAGCTTGGAACTTCCCCATGCTGGGATTTGGGAGCACAGGGCTGAAACTCTCCGAACTGAAAGAAAAATGGGGGGCAAAAAGAGATTTTGCAACGTTTTCGAGGAAATTCTTCAATTGGTTGTCGATCAACGCCATAAAAAGCTCACCAATTAGCTGAGATCTGCGTTAATCACGGGGTGTTAATCATTTTTTAGCCACTCGAAGGATCAGAACAGGAAACCAACTGTTAATTTTGGGAAGGAGAGGCCAAGGAAAGCCCGTAAAAAAGCAGGGAATTGGCCAAAGTCGCTACTGTCACTTCTATTCCTAGAGAAAAGCAGGAATAATTCCTTGGCTTTCCCCGCAGATCGCTGCAGGCACCAGACTCCGGCTGTGGGCACATTCCTGAACATTCCCAGCATCATCCAGGTGCCCAGGGAAGGTGGTTGACATTTCCACAGCTCAGTCTGCGCTCTGTGGGATTTCCAGCGGTTTCCAGCTCCCTGAGCCAGCTGCTCTGGCGGGATCCATCCCCCTGGAATTAATCTGGGAAGCAGAGCAGCGATCCTGACGGATCCACCGCTCGCAGGAACGACCCGGATTAACGAGGCTGCAGGGAGAAGCAGCTGAATGTGCAGAATTCCCAGGGGTGGAATAACTCTCCCATGAGGATTCATCTTCCACTCCCAGGATGAGTCCTCCATCAGCTTCTCCCCTCAACATTCCTTTCTCCGCCTGACCAGACTCCCGATTTAGCTGCTCTTAAAAGTTTTCTTTCAGGTTCTGGCATCACCCTGAATTATTATTCCATAGGGATTTCCAGTCATCCCTGCTTCCCAAGGAAGCAGCAGGTTTCCTACAGGTTCCTGATGGGAATATCCTGTGCTTTAAATGGGGGTTTTTCTTTTTTTTTTTTGGTTAAGTACCTCCCTTCCTCATTCACTTTTCTTTATTCAACTAATTTGAAGCAGCCCTAAGTTTTCCAAGATTTTCTAGACCAGATCCTTGTAAACATTCTGGTCTCAGTTACACAGGGGGGAAAATTAAAATATCCCAGGAATATGAGTAGAGTTATCCTCAGCTTTTCCCTGGATGTGAGGATGGGTGCCGGTGACACGAGGGTCAGTTCTTAATTTTATTGCTTTGTTTTGCAGTGAGATTTTTTGAAGCAGACCAATTCCCTTTGGACCCCATCTATTCCCTTCCTCTTCTGAGTATTTCCTTGTCATTTGGCCATTAAATTTCACCAAATTAATTTAGAAAAATTAAAGCCCTGTCTCAGTTCCTAGAGCCGAACTGAAGGGAACCTGTGTTGTTTTTCCAAAATGCAGAGAGAGCATTTTTATCAGCTCCTTTCCTTCAAATTTTGTTGCATTTTAGGTCAAAATTTATATAATATTTGCATTCATTATACACCTCTCATCCTCATCAGAGTTAAATGGCGAATCAATACGAGGACCAATATGATTTTCTAAGAAGTGACCCCAAAAACTTGGCAAATATTCTCTCCCAGACCTTCTGTGCTTTCAGTGCTATCACAGAGGAGATCTTTGCACCTCCCCATTCCCAATCTCTCCTTAATTCTTTATTTTATTATTCCTTAATCCAGGACTAAGTAAGAAACTATTGGTTTGATATTTTGGGGTTTTTTCTTTGTGCAGTACTTTCATTGAGCAGCCATCTCCCTGTTCCCCAAATCTCCTCTATTTAATTTTCTCTCTCTTTTTTTT
>VZRR01005615.1:1464522-1536544 GCA_013398015.1 Oreocharis arfaki | reverse complement strand
ACTCTAAAGATACAAGTCTCTCAAGCACCTTTTCCATTCTTTCTACAGAGTCTGCTGCTCCAAGAACAGAGGGAGTGAGTGCTGTGTCTTCCAGGATGTGCATTTGGTCACTAATCAAACACACAGTTTGCAAACACTACAAGATTCTGAATTTTAGTGCCAAGGTGGTTTTTCGGTGCAACAGCTGCACTCTTTTCTAAGCCAGCTGTTCAGCCACAACCTGGTATGAAAGCTGCTCTAATTCATCTCTTACACTCTAGGGGGAGAAGAAGCAGAAGAATGAAAAATGTAATGATCTGGATCTCTCCTTTCAGTGCTCCGGTTTCTGTTCAGAACATTGCAGATAAGGTGGTGGCAAGGAAAAGGAAAAGCTACTGCATTCACAGAAGTATTTGCCTCTCGAAACAGTACCCCATGCTACAGGTTTTTGACCCTACAGGAACTCTTTAATTTTACTCACTTCCTCTTTTTTTTTCTTTTTTTTTTTTTTTTTTTGCTTTGTACACTACTGCGTTATTCCTTTATTTAACCTTCTAGTACTGCCTTCACATTAGTACATCAGCTGTCTCCCAGTGCAGGTATTCTTCACTAAAGCTTTTCTTAAAACTCACTGAAAGAAATTAATCCTTGACTTCTCTCCATGGAAATTCTCATCTGTGTTTTAGCTCGTGAGGGCAGAAAATGCAAGTTGCTCTGTGTGTGGGACTACAAATACACAGCTTGGGAACAATGCAAAATGATAAATACAGATCCAGAAAGTTCAAGGGCAATAGTGACTCATTCTCTATTCTGAGAACTTTTGCTGCATAATTCAGGCCATCACTCCTTGCTTCTGCTATGACTAAGCTTGAGAGACGTTTCACCCACTGATTCTCTCCCCTCCTCCCACTGGCACAGGTACACCAGAGAGCCTTAATCTAAAGACAGATTTATTTTTTTTTAAATTTAAAATGAGCCATAAGAAATGTAGTAAAAATAGCATCAGAAACACAACCTTCTGCTTGGGAAAAGTGTTATACATTAAACCTGTTAATCTGACACTGATTTTTGTATTGATACAGATGTTAGACTGGGCTTTCCCATATCCCAGTGAAACCTCCTTTAGATTTCTCCTTTGAACAGAGGGATATCGCTCATCTCTTTGGAAGGAGAAGACACGCCATCTGCTCTGCCATTCTGTGTTTCACACAGTATCCCAAGAGAAATAGAAAATTACAAAATGGTTTCCACACAGTGCAAAGAAATTTGAAATTAAAATTCCCCATAGCTTTTATTTTGAGTTGGTTACACAACCAGCAGTAACCATAAGCCAATTATTCTCTTTTTAATTTACTCAATTATACATGTTCTTTTGTAAGACAAAAATTATTTGAATTTAAGACAACAAGGTTCTTCAGGAAAGAAAAAAAAAAAAGAGGATCTTTTAAATAGGCATTATTTTATAAGTATTTCCCTTAAGATGTATTGTAGCAAAATATTCCTAGTATAGCTCTCTAAAAATAATCCATATTTCAGAGGTTTTCCTTTCTAAAAGGGGCATAGCAGCATTAATCTCCTAGGAGAAAGGGCTCTGAAAAGCAGGTGGAAAGAGGTCTTCTCAGTTCAAGCACATACAGTGGTAACAGCTTTCAGGAAGGTTAAATCCTCCCATCAGATCAGCAGGGCAGATCTCAGATAAGCAGCAGAAATTAAGGATTATCTTGACTACGACATGAACTGTTTACTTTGCTATTTTAAATGGTTATGTTGGCTCCATTTCATTTGTTGCTGGGTAATGCTTTCCAAAAGAGAACTAAGGACCAGAGACAACTATTATCTATTCAAGTATTTCTACCAATTCTAGCAGCAGTTCCTAGGAATATTTTTTCTTTTGTGAGGCTAACTTGCTGCACCTTTAAGTAACATTTTTATATTGATTCAAGTGAAAGGTGCTCAGTCATAAGAAACGCTCCCCGTTGGATTGTACAGAGGATATGGAACAGCTTCCTCTGAGCACAGAAGGCTAAGCAGTAAATAGTTACTATTTAATCTAAGAAAATGAATGTTCAAATGTTTGGGCATAATAGCTCAGAAATCCAACAAGGAGGAAAACATTCAGAGGATTTATTTAACTGGAAAGTAATGGTTGAAGGAGTGACCTCAAGTGAAAAGCAATAAAAATAAAATCAAAAATGCCCTCCCTGCATAGTGCATCGATGAGTCAATAGCTCAGTAATGAGCCCTCACATTCCAGGCAAAGAGAGGCAGTGAGGAATTAATTCAAAGGGAAGAGTATTTGGAGGATTTGCTGAGACTGACATGAAAAGAGACTACAAGGGCCTGGGACATTCCTAGCGTGGTTAACAGACAACATTTGATGTGCTCTAGTATATGTAACAAGAGCAAGCAAATCACAGAAGTAGGGTTATTGAGGATGATCTGCAAAGACTGGCACAGTTTTCTCCTATCACTCTACTTGTTTACCTGCTTCCTTTCATCTTGGTTGGTAAGACAGCACCATCGTTCCTCATGCTTGTTATCAGTCGTAGCATTTCTCAGATGTAAAATTCTTCACACGTCAGAACGTTCACCTTCAGAAGCCAGCAGCTTACCCACCAGAGAAGCATTCCTTGCTGCATCCAGCACACTGCATGTTATTCGCACTTCAATATACCTAAATCATACTGTTACATACCCCATGCATTCCACCCACAATCACATTTAATACTTAATTCTGATGACATCTCTTAAACTGCAGTCCAGGTCTCGATATTACAGGAGGCCAGGGAGCAGGAGCAAATTTCGATCTTCTGTTTGTATTCCCACTCCTCAAATATTAGCCTTGGTAACCTTGTGCAAGCAAACAGAAAAAAGTGACATCATCATCCAACTGCTGCATCAGATACCTGAGATGAGTGTGCATGAGGGAGCTCAGGGGAGCCCATGGGCTCATGTCTCGCTGCTCTTGAGAGCAGGCATGGGAAACTGGTGCCAGCATTTAGCAGAGGTAGGAGCACTTGGGGACCACAAGCTGACTCGTCAGGTACAAAGCTACACAGCACTGGGCAGTCAATGGCTTACCACTAACATCTGAGATATTAGGCCCCTAAAGGGCCCTAAGGAGAGATGGGGAAGGACTTTTGACAAGGGCATGCAGTGCCAGGACAAGGGGGAATAGCTTCAAACTGACAGAGAGCAGGTTTAGATTTTGGTATTAGGAAGAAATTCTTCATTTGTGAGGCTGATGAGGCCCTGGCACAGGTTGCCCAGAGAAGCTGTGGCTGCTGCATCCCTCGAAGTGTTCAAGGCCAAGCTGGATGATGCTTGGAGCAGCGTGGTCTAGTGAAAGGTGTCCCTCTCCACGGCACGGGTTTGGAGTGAGATGATCTTTAAGGTCCCTTCCAACCCAAACCTATTCCATGATCTGCATGTGCCACCTCAGCCCTGAAGTAATGGAGAAGCCAGTGCATGCTGCAGCCTCCCCTTGTCCTAAATTGGTTGCTTTTAGCTCTGAATTTCAGCACATTAAAAAGACCCTTGGAGAGGTGCAGGCTTTCAGGCTAAAGCATTAAAGTGCATCCCATTTAATTGTCCCATGTAGGAAAAGCCCTGGTTTTACCCATTTACAAATTCATGAATACCTGTGGCCATGTAGAAGCTTAAGATTAACAGAACACTCAGACTGAGGAGGAGGGCTTCTCATCCTGCAGAAAAACAAAACAAAACCAAACAAGGTAAAATGAAGCAAGAAAAACAAGCCGTCAGGCTGTAATGGAAACTGTCTCATCGTAAGTGATAACCCAAATAGTTCAAAAGTCTTCAAGCTCCAGAAGGCTCCTCTGGACTACATGGAAACCAATCTGATTTGGGTACAGGGTATAATGCCAGCACCAATAAAATCCCACTACCTCTGAAACGGCAAATTAATCAGCAAAACTACATGTTTCTTTCTGCCCTGATATTTTTGGCACCCTCTCATTTCTGTTGCTGCACTGAGGGAAGAGGAATGTACACTTCAGGTGATTCAGTCCTCAGCCTTCCTTTGCAGCTGCTGTGAGTTGCCAGTCTCCTTCCAAGTTGCAGGAGTGTTTAAGTCTCCTGTTGACTTAAAAACAAAAGGTCCCATAAAGACTAATGAGAAAACAGATAATTTTTTTTAGTTCTTGAAGGATGTAACCTTGAAAAATTTCCCTCCTTCCCCCACATTTAATTCTCTCTTTATAAACATGTAACTTTCTTAAGGAGGTGAAAGGGAGAAAGACCAGCAGCCCTTGCAGTAGCGCACAGTGTACCAACACACCAAGGGTATTTAATGTTTATCCAAGGACTTTTGAACAGTTCCACAACAGTAGGCCAGGGGACCGAAATCTGCAAAACTGAATTCCAAGATTTAAAAAACAGAGCAATCAAGTTTGTAAAATAGCCTGGATTAAGCACATGTTTTTGCTAATAACTAGTCTACTGCTTAAACATGTGTATGTTCATCCAAAATTCCAAGAAGAAAAACATTCAAAATTTATGAAAGCCAAAGATCTGTGCTTCTTTGACATTAACTGCTGTTGCAGAACTTCTTCAAATCATTCTTAACTGTTCCATAACGCTCCATCTTTTCAGACAGGGCTTGAAACAACTCTCACTGAAGTCAGGAGTTGATGGGAAAATGTACAAGACAAGAAACTCTACCTTTTAAATAGTATTTTTAGCCCTCAGCATTCTTTCCATAGCAGTATTAGACCCAATTATTTGAGCTTTTACCTCAGCTGACTGAGTTGTGATGTGGAAATTGGTAGTGTTTCTACCATTACCTGATCTCTAGTGGCAGCATCACTCATTCCCACACACATGCCATGGCTTGTCACTCCCTCACAGCTGTCCTGGGACAGCTATTGAATTGGGTCGCGCCGTAAAACAGAAGTGAAACAAGCTGGGTTACAAGTTGACAGGTCATCATTCTCTGCTTTGAGAAAGAGGAGTTTCACATAGGAAATCTGTGAAACATGCCTTGAGGTGCTTTGAATTAACATGCTGTAGGAGGGCTCAGAGGAAGAGCAGTAGCCAAGAAATGCTGATAATTTTGTTTCTCTCTGTACACTTGGCCTTGTACCACAGGAAAGGGATGTTGTCAGACAACTGACTTCACAGCCTTCCTGTCACAGGCAGTTTTTAAATGATGACCACGTGCTTGGATATTTGGAATGTTTAGATAAAGTTTCATCTGGTTCCTTGATCAACAAACGGAGCTTTGGGCAACTAGATACTCCTATAATAAAGCATAAAGCCAAACCGGTTGTCTGAATAATAAAATTATATTGATTTTAGGAAATATAAGTTCTGGAATTACCAGAACATCCCTTATTCTTGCACAGAAAGTAACCTTGTAATTCCCTACACTAATTACCCAAGACATCGTGGGCCCAATTTGAGAAGACATCTAATAGGCCCTACTGTAGTCCATTCAATAGGAATTTTTGTCTTCAGGCTCTTTGCTATACGGGCTGTGTTTGACTAAAGTCTCATTGGACACTTGAGGATCAGCTCTGCTAAAACAGAGTCAGAGAACAGTGGCATAGTTGAGCAACCCACCTGTGGTAGGGAGGATATTTTCAGCTAAAAATACTTTAGGACAACAAATAAAAAACAAACTATATTGAGTATTGCGGGCCAGAAGGCATGCAGAACAGACACATGTAATTATTCATGTATTTATGGTTAGGAAAACATCATCCAGCCACCTTTCTGTTTCCTCCCCAGCTTTGACTTACTGTATCATGACTGCAGGAGAGTTACAAACTCTTAAGTTGGGAAGACACATGCCCTGTAAGTCATGTTTAATCAAGAAGTTACATTTGTTTCATTTCTTGGACTTTCTTTATGTGTGTTTTCATGCAATTCTTCTATCCAGTTTATCTCACCTTGCACATTTCTGCAAGTTTTTATTCTGGTTATCCACCTTTTAAGCTGTATTTCTCTCTTTTGCAGGGAAAGCATAATCTAAGAGAAAAAAATAGCTTAAATAGTGACTCATTTTGTTCTGCTTTGCCTGTTAGTTACATTGTTCGATATGTCAACATGTTTTCTTAACAGCAAAGGTGAAATTCAGAGTTGAAAAAGCACAAGCAGTAGAACATATTGCCTTTTTACACAGAAGTATGGTTGAAGAGAAAGGTAACTGCTCAGCAGAGCTTATTTAACCTGCCTTGGTGTAAAGCCAAATAAATTCCACCCTTTGAAATAAGAAGTAATTCGTAAACTACCAGTAGTTGTTAATGATTGCTAGAACTGGAACTAACCAACCAAAGCCACATGCTAGTGAGTAATAATGTTCTAGAAATATCCTGAATATAGAGATTATACCCTTTATTTAACAGATAAGAGGGAAAAGGTTAATTTACATCTCAGTACTAATTTGAGTAACAAGAACCATTAACTTAGAAGTTAATGAGCTGAAACATCCACCAGTTCACTCCAAGGACCCTGTAGTTCAGGACAAGCAGAAGGATCTGTGTGGTGGAATGCCGCTGATCATTTCCTGAGGATTGGCCAGGCTCTGGATGCCTGGCACAGCCCACCTCAATGGCATTCAGTCTGGCTCAGGATAAATATTCGTATGGAAAAAGAAAACCGTGAGGAACAGTGCTCTTCCCACACAGTAGTTCTGAAAAAAGGCTGGTAGCCTTTTTTTGCATCCCCAAATAGATGGCACAGAATTGGCTCCAAAGCTGCCAAATAAACATTACAGGAAGGAGAAAAAGAATGAGCACCTTTAATAGCATTACAGCTGTGCTTTTCTGCCTGCTTATTTCATCTCTTGCATACTTCTGATGTCTAGGCCACATTTACTGGCACATTGAGACCTCCACCTTAAAAACTGGAAGAACACTGTATGCATGAGATGAAGGTAGAAGCAGTATAGTCGCCAGGTGGCTGTCACCCAGACAGACAGTCACAGGCAAATTTTGAAGCTGAGTACTGCTGAAAGTCCATATTGGGAACGCTGTGCTCCAAAGGGAGCAGCAGCAGCAGAGCAGACCGGCTTCAGCCCGCCTGGAGCAGGACAGAGCCGGTTTGTCCATACCTCTTACCTCCTGGTCTCCTCAGTTCAAGGGCATGAGTAAGAGGCAGCTGTGCCATGAAGTTACAGGTGTAACCTTTAAGTGCCTATTTCAGAGTACACGTAGAAAGTCAGCTGCATCTTCCAGCCGGAATTTGGACTGCTTAACCTTCAGCTCTCAGAGGCTTTCAGACCAGAGCTGCAAATGGATGAAGATTATTCCCGAAATGTCTGGAGGTCTGTTACACATTACCTCGAAGCAGAGTGAGCAGAAGGATGTCAGGGCACTCTCTCTGGAGCATAAAGGGATCTCCTGGGAACAGTCAGTCCACTGGGTCACACCTGCCTGTGTGCAGAGGCTATGCCATGGCCCAAGAGAGAGGTCATTTATATAAATCTCTTTCTCACAGGTGTCACACAGCTGTCCACTGAAGACACTAAGAGCTCAGTGCTTGAAATGCTTTAGAATTGGACTGCATGAGAATAAAAATATTCTTAACTGCTTCACTCTTCCTTCCTAAAGAATTACATACTTTTTTAACCCTATAATAATAAAATGACAAGAAGAGATAAGTGATGAGGAATGACGCTACGGGTAATCATGAGGTAAGCATACTTAATGAAGCTAATTAGTTTTGGGGTTATGAAAAGAAAAAAATAATTTTAAAAATTTTGTTAAGTTCCATAAGTGATCCTATAGAGATGAACTATGCCACATTCTAGTAAAAAAATCCAGAACTCTGAGTGCAAGCTTACACATGCAAGCAGCTGTTTAAAGAGGTACATTTTACTAAGAAAATAATCTGTTTATTCTCACTGTTGAATGAGAACATTTTTGGGTTTTTAACTCATATTAGTGCACCAGATTGAACATACCTTTGCATGGGAAAGGTTTCTCTCCATAGCACTTTATGAATCCTCAGTAGAATTGGCTATAGCACAGCATGTTGTAGTGGCTCTGCCAATCTGTCCAGCATTTGTGTGACACAAGGCAGCAGACGGGAGCAGGGCTCCTGGCACAGCCACTGGTGCTCTGCCTGCTGCCCTGAACAGTGAGAAGACAGGCATTTGGAGCTCCCTGAACAGTGAGAAGACAGGAGTTTGGAGCTCCCTGAACAGTGGGAAGACAGGTGTTTGGAGCTGGTGTCATGAGCAAGTCAGAGTAGAAACTGTTTAGCAAAAAGCCAAATGCAGAGGCAAGGCAAGCTTATCATTTTTATAATTGTCTTTTAGAGATAAGCCTCATTTGAAGTCACTGCTCTGAGAACAAAACAAGAAAAAAAGAAAAAAGAAAACTACAAAACAACTTCTAAAAGCCTGTTCTGCCATGAGGAAGTTCATCTCTGAAGAAACCTGGAGGAACAGATGTTACCGTGTTCCCAGGCAAGTAAAATCTGGAAGGAAATGAACACTATTATCCAGGTAATGGAAGTGATGGGAAGCAGCTGGGACCTGGAGCCTGCTGGCTCCCCCTGGCAAGTTCTGTGACTGTTGTTCATTCCTGCAAAGAGGAGCTTCGGTGTCCCTTTAATTTCCTTTACACTGTCAGGGACATCCCCGTGGAGGCTGGCTGCCCCAGCCCCACCAGCATACTTGAAGATTAGTTCAGGGAAAGTGTGGATGTTGTCCTAATCCTGTGTTGAAGCCATGATGGATTGAGAGCCCTGTGTTACACAACAGGATCCCTTCTCTGACTCAGTGGAAAGGATTTCCTGGATGCCCAGGGCAGTGTGGATCACACACAGGGAGGATATGCAAGGGAGTGGGTGCGAGGCTCAGTCAGTCAGTCACAGCACAGACATGACCTATCCGAGCATTTGAAATAAGAGTTGCTGGCACATTTCCACACTTCTGGGCAGCGTTCCTGTGTGCAGGACTGACATACTCACTGTGAACCCACGCAGATATTCAGATATTTGTCTCTAGCCCTAGAGATTAAAATAGACACATGCACCCTCCATGCTCTCAGGTGTGCACAGTCAAGGCCTGCATACCTGTGCTGCGTGCCCAGCTCACAAAAACATCCTCCCCAGCTGCTGCTGGAAAGGACTGCCATGATCATTCTCACCTCTCAGCCTGGCTGGCGGCCATTAGCACTTCCAAGGAGTTGAAGATAAATGAAGCAAGGGCTTTCAGCAACCTGATAGTGCCACAACTGCACAAAGCAGCTTCTCCTGCCCTGACAAAGGTGCAGGATAAAAGAGGCTATAACACTATAGCCACAGTATTATATAAATACTTACACAAATGCAATGCATTCTGTCTGGAAAGCACTTGCAATAATATGGGTAGCATGTTTGACCACTTGCATTTTTTGATATACTAAATCATCCCAAGAGCTCTGACACAGGGCAAGTGGAAGAGATCCTTTTCGGTCATCTGAAGGTGAGTCCCACCCCTAGCCCTTCACAATTATTTCAATGCTCAAGCTCTGCTAGAGGACTGAGAGGACTACCAGCAGTCAAGTGCTTCATCAGCTGATTTGGGACATGCAGATGACAGCAGCCATGGCACTGAAGAGACTGCATGACAGTAACAAAGCAAGCATAAGTTATCTTGAGAGAGCTGGCCAGTGCTCTCCAGCTGGCTCCAGGTCCCAGNATTTTCCTCAAACCAGCACAATAATATTTTGGCAGCACAGCACAATATCATCCTGTGAGTCACCCCCTGATACTGCCTGGGTCCAGCATAACTCATGTGGTTTGGCAGCACTGAGGGAAGTTCCTCCTCCTTGCTTGCTGCCCAGAGTCAATGTTGCCCTACAGAGCACACGACACAGTAAAGCCACCAAGAGACAGATGGCAACTTGACCATCTTGTTAGTCATCATCACCTCCTTGAGTAGCAGCACCAGACAAGGTTCATACCACTAACACCACTTACAAGCTGTCTAGAGGAGGTATCAGCACAGCCAAAATACACCTACCTACATCAAAAATAAAGGTTTGAAGCCCAGATCAACTAATTGACCTGCATTCATTGAAGCCTCTGTTTAAATAACAGAATGTGTTCAGATCTTAGCCAGGCTGAAACAACAGACATCTTCACAAAACACTGAGATAGATACGTCGTCTCCACAGCTCTGTGGACTAAGGCCCATCAGGTAATACAGTTTTCATTCAGGGTCCGCACTGCTACACCCTCTGAGTTTACTCCCTAACCAGAGAATTGACTGGCACCCTGACAGCACTAGGATATGGCAGAGTGTCACCCCATCAAACAGGTGCTCAGTCAAAGCCACCCTGTCAAACCACACCCCTGTCAAGTAAATGTGAAAATTACAGTCCCCAGACTAAAGTAAGGCCTGAGTTCCCTAATTTTGGATAAACTTAAAAATGAAAAAAAACCACATACACCAGAGGGAAGACATCGTGTTGCAGGAAAAGGACATGGAGCCTACAAATCAAAGCACAGAAGTGTTGTGAGACAGGACACCCATGGCTTGCCAGGTGTGATTCTATCCCTTCCAGGCAAGAACTGCCAGTCATCCTGGAGGAGCAAATGCCATGTCTGGAAGGAATCTGCCTTGCTGGAGTGTGCAACCACACCCAGCATGTAATTTGTCAACGTAATGACAATGAAAGGATTATGTTAATAGGGAGGTAGCCATAACAAGAAAACAATGACACAGACCATGCACTACATGTTTCCAGATACCAGAAGGGATGGTCATGGTAGTTGAGCTGTATGTTGACTGTACAGACAAGTGTTAGAGATGGGTGCTCAAACACACTGTCTTTCATGAAGAGCAGAGCAATAGCCTTATGGTTTTCTTCTGTCAAGGTGAGGTGTTTTTTCCACAGCACTAGGTTCTAGTGACCACCACCTTGAGAGAAGCTGGGATTTTCCTTCCGCAGTGAAAGAAAATATCTTGTACAAGTCAACATTTAGCTGTCATCCTGTAGTGGTGGACAAAGTCCTGCAAACTGCCAAGGCTGCTCCAGACCCACCAACAGCAGAGCCTCAGATGAACCTATGAGTCAAATACAAGTCATACTGTACACCTGAAACAACACATCTGTGTGACTGTCCACTTCAAAAAGCTACATTGCACATTTAGGGATAGCCACCAGGTAGGGAAAAGTGGTTAGGGAAAGCACAGGTCAGAAAACAGATGCTCAAGAATACTTCTCTAGATGCTGCAGTACTTTCAAAGGCAAAGACGAGTTGTAACCAACAAGGGTTTTAAATAGAAGAGCTTATACCTGTTTCCTGAACTGCATGCTAAAGTTACTCACTAGCAGTTTGAATTCAGGCACAGGGATGTTTGTTTGGGGCAGAAATGTATGTTTGTTTTTAATTTCCTCAGAAGCAGGTAGCTTACATCTGAGGGATATCAACTATTAATTCCAGCCTGAGATGAAAGTGTACAGGTTTAACTTTCCTGAAAGACAGGTACCCTGTGTTTCTAGATCTGACAGGTTCTGGTGTGGCTTGTTCCCACATAGGAGGTAAAATACCAACTTAGAGTGAAGTGATCTCTCTGGGAGAAAGGACCCTGCACTAAGTGCTGATGGGGATACAGAAGGTATTGATTTAATTTAAATTCAAATTTTTACAGTGCTAATAGAGAAAATGTTGTGAAAAAAATATTCATTGTTCATAATTATCCCTAGGCCTTAGGTTTCACTAAAATCTGTCAAGAGTTTTTGACAAGGTGCAATGTTCCTGCACCTGTGCTCAGCTGATGATGTTTCAGACCTCTACAGAGCCACTTACGTGTGTATGTAATTAATGTGGGGAAACAAGCTTGCACTTCTGAAGGCTGCTCTTGAAATGTGACTTCAGACTCCTTCATCAGACCTAATTGAGCTCTTGGTTATCAGATGTCTCTGCACATTTTTTCCGTGCACAACAGTATATATATAAATTTTGGTTGTTTTTTTTTTTTACCAGTTTTTACTGTTGATCCTTTTGTGAGGGGACCTGAGGCTTTCTTTCATTAACACCAGCTTATCATCACTTACACCTAAAAATCACCCCAGCTTTACAGCTAAGTCACAGTAACATCACCCATATCTCATAGCAGCAGTGGACGGTATGCAAGTGCTCTCACAAGCAGGTTTTGTGTGTGACATGAACACTTGCCCTCAAGGGATATTCTGGACTTGAACCTGCTCCCACAGAAGTCATAACCAGTCTCACAGCATCCCTGACAGTCGGCACTAAACAGCTCCCTCAGAAGTATCCCTCTCCTTCAGTGGGGATCCACATACCTCCAAAGCAAAGGGCTGACCAAACTGAATTCCCAAAGCGTTGGAGGTCGCTGCCCTGTGCTGAGGTCTTCAAAGCTGGGCTCAACACCAGTGGGACCAGGTGAAGGTCTCCTGTTGGATGACACTCCATGCACACGCACAGCAAGCTGGTGGGGATTACCCAGTTTTGGCCCTTGTTTTCTAAAACGAGGAAGGGAAGTTCCCCACATCTGCTGGCTTGCAAATTCCATTTCTGTCTGACAGTACACTTTTCAGCCTGCGATGGCAGCACCAGGGGCAGCACAAGCAGAGCCGGGGGCTGGAGCATTGCCACGGTGCTCTGCTCTGGGAGGCTGCTTCTCGTACAAAGAAGACCTTGTACTCTCCCGCTAGGGCTGTGCTTCAACTCGCCCCGTTCCAGCAGGCCCTGTGCGAGCGCTGTCTCGCAGCCGGGATGCCAAAACCTAGGGGAGTCACATGGCTGCGTGGCAGACATGAGCAGATCTATTTAAATTGATTATGCTTCAAACAAAATTGGTGCCATCAATGTCTACTCGCATCCCGGTTTCAGGAACGTTTCACAACCACTAAGCCTTTTAATTAAAAAATGTACGACTTTCGTTGCTGAGCCAGCAGTCTTTGCAAAGCATCTTTGCTGTCTCCGTAATAGCACATGAACTCAGCGAGGGACCTGAGGCACAAGAGAACCTATTGGCCCAATTCCCTCTCTCAGAACCCCTGAGCTCCCTGGGCACATCTGCAGATAGGTGAGGCTCTTACTGACCACAGAATTATCTGCCCCAGCAGCCAGAGAGGACAGCTCAGACTGGTGCCAGGGGCGACAACCAGAAGCATTTCCTAAAACAGGAGAAAGAGCTCTCTCTGTCCAGCTGAAAGTGCCTGGTAGTCAGAAAGTGTTTATAGCTTCCAGCTGAGAAGTCAGCTAAAGTACCAGCCTGCAACAGAGAAGCTGCACTGGCTCTTACAGAGGAGGCTCCTGTTCGGGCAAACTTGTTGCTGTTTCTTTGGCGTGACTGCACACACTGCTCCTCAGAAGGAAGCTGGTGCCTCCTTCACGCTGAAGTTCGCAGTTATTTAAAGGAGTGTTGTTTTTCTGGCCATCCCTGCAAGCTCCGGTCTGACACATCACCGCCGCGTTGCTTTCTGGATTTCCCTCCCGAGGAGAGGCTTTGCGGAGATCTGCACTTTCGGGCAGTTCCCTTATAAGGCAAAGCTCTGGGCTCAGCTGGACTTAGCTATTCCCTTAGTCTTCAGTCTTCAGGGCAAAAAAATAGTCCTGCACTCTGATAAGCCGTTGTCCCAGTATCAAGCCAGAAAGAAGAAAACAGAATTGCTCTTTTTGCCTTTGCGAAATGCCAGCTGACTTCGCCACTTGAAAAAATTACCCCAGCCCCCCAAAAACAATCAGTTCAGAGAATGTGTAATGTTTGTACCATGAGCTTTGCCCATCAACAATAGCCTGCAAACCCTTCAGCACTTGTCTCTCCATCACATGTTCATACAGCTTAACTCGGCAGAGCTCTGCCACTCATCTCTGATCCCTGGGCAGTACAGTCCTGTAAGCACTACATAAAATAGGGAAAGCCCAATCAAACAATGACTTGAGTTACAAGGCGTCTGGGCTGGGCCCTGACTCATCCCTCCCAAGAGCCCTCTCACGAAGGGCACCAGAGAATCGGTAATGACAAACATGCCAGCCCAGCTAACTCCCTTTTGCGCTCTTAGCCAGAAAAAAACCCCACTATTGTCTCAAATCCAGGGAGTGTAATGCAATTTGGAGATGACAAGCAGTTCAGTTACTGCAGTAGCAATCCTGAGAAGCAAAAGGAAGAGACAAAAAAAACCAACCCAGACTGTGGTATATACATTTATATTACACTCAAGTTGGAAGCCAGGTTTAAGCCTGACTACGTTTGTGGTTCTAACTGAAGTCAGATCAGATCCGGAGTCCTAAATTTTCAAAAGAGCTGCAGAGATGCAAGTTTGAACTTAGTTCTGCATGATTATGGTGCCCTGGATAAAGTTATTCTGTGTCAACCATCCTAATACATAAAATCCTAGCAATTAACACCTCACTGCTGTGTAAAATGGATTACAGGTTTGCCTTAAAATGTGCTTTTCATAAAGAAAGCCTTTTGCTCACATCCAGTTTCAGGCACAGATTCAATGAACTATTGAAACGAGGTGACAGGCAAGATGCTATCCTTGGCTGCCCTGTCTGCTGCAGATTATGAAGCCAGTGGCCAAGAGTCACTTTAGCTGTCAGCCTCCTCTCTCCAAGCAACAGCAATTACTTTGGTAGAGTTAAAAGCAGAAATTATTGTTTCTTTATAAAGGATTAGCAGTGTCCCCATTGATTTTCCTCTATGCCTGCCATTGCCCTACTTGTAGGTTGATAACTGGATCTATAAATGCAAAAAGCCACTGAAAGGCATCATTGTGTTCTCCTCAGCTTGGAGATGACTCACTTTCAAAACTCAAATGCCAGTAGTTATGTGGCAGTTTCTCAAACCCCAAGAGCATTCTGTTGGAGTAGTGTCACTGGAAAAAGTCACGTCAGCTGAAGGGAGAAGCTGAAATTTGTCACCTTTCAGTGGCTGCCCAGTTTATTTGTTACCTGCCTGGTGGAACACCGCCTTACCGAGTGCTGTTTCCCTTTTTGAAGGATGAGCACTGTGCAAAAACAGCACGTAACAGGCTCTCCCTCTGGGACCCCATGATCCTTTCTCCTCTCCCACTGGGGAGAGAGGGGCTGCCACCCTGCACTCCAGTGGCAGCACGTGAGCCCTGCTGAATGAGTGCTGAGGCATGTGCAGAGGCAATGGAGATTTACTGCTCCACCCAAAATTAATCTCATCATAATCCAAGGTATTTGTACACCAGTGTGTGGTTCACTGTAGATAACCAGAGCTACTGTGTTACAGGAGGCTTGTCTGTCAGGCAGGGCACGTAGCATCTACCACTGCTTTCATGGCTTATCTTACAAATCTATTGCAGCAATCAGAACGAAGGCGGGGAGATCATAAAAGTTGCCAGAGAACAACAAAAATGTTTTAGACCGGTAGGTTTGCAGTGGAAGAGGAAGAGTTGCAGTGCACTTTGTTTTGTTTACTTCCTTGAGTAGTACCACCATGCATACCACAGCGATGGCTTAATCCAAAATAACATCTTTTTTATGTGAGAGGAGGAGGAGAGCTGAGAAAGGAACATGCTGTAAAAACAATGCAAACTGGATATGCAGAAACAAGGGATATTTTTGTTTCTTCTATAAAGTCATTAAGCAAAACAAAATGAAACTTGTTGTAACTAAATTCAACTTGTTCTGAGCCAAGCTGCCTGTTTCCTCCTGCGCCTGCCATATCCAAGCTACTTCTCCATTTAGCAGCACAAGGCACAGCCCTTTCTGTAACAGCAAAATCAGCCCAGGCTTTTCAGTGCATTTCACAAATTTTGAGGAGTGGCACATTATCAGGCGTGGTCACCAACAGAGGTATTTCATCGTGAACAGCAAAGAATTCAATGGAGAAACCCCCTCGACCGTAGAAAACACACCAGCCCCAGCATTCTCCTCATGCCACTGATATTGATTAGTCACACAATGACATCGCTGCTCCCGTATCCCAACTAGACAAGGCCCTTCCTCCTTGCCCTTCCCCTGAACTGCTTTTGCTCCAAGAGTGCTACGGGGCAAAGATCTGTCTCCCAAGGCTTTGAAGTGCTTAGTGCACTGCTGGCATCACGTGAAAGCATCGTAAAATATACACAAGCAAGTATCTGCATAGATTATTATTATTACTAAGGCTGCTGCATTTGTTGGTAATTTTACCACGCAGCAGCTATCTCGCTCTGATTTACTATAAGCTCATGATAGGTTTATACAGATGCAAAGGTAATCTAGAAAATGCGAGTGATTAATAATTTCCCCAACTAATATAATCCGCGGACAGTAAGATAGAAAGTGCGTCATTTTCCGGGCCGGATCTTGGAGGGCAATCGGAGCTGATGAGAAAAGCTATCCAGAGGCACAACCTACAGGTAACAAGCTGATACTGCACCTCAGCCTGAAGGCACTAACGTGGCTCACACCTGTGGAAAAGCGGTTTTTCCAGCAAGGTAAAGTCCTCCTGACAGGATAGAATCGGTTATGGATGTGAAAGGGGTACAAGCTCCACACCTCCCCATGCACAGCATCCAAGCGTTCTCTTTCCAGAACAAGGGCCTGCGCTTATCCCTTCTGGGCAAGGGGCTGGAAGAGGATTTCCAAGCCTGACAGGAACACAAGCACTGGGTACTGAGTAACACGGTGAATGAAGGTTGGATCATCATATTAATGACGGTTTTACCTCGAAGTTCTTCTGTCCTTGGACCTAATTAGTCACTGTAATTTGTAATATCACCTCCTTTTCCAACAAGTCAGGAAGACTTGGGAGTCCATGAAAGCATTATTTATATCAGATACAGAAAGGAGAAATGGCAAAAGGAAAGGTGGGTTGCCTCCAGGGAAGGCTTCACCTCTTCACTCTTCTTTTTTCTTCTCACAAGTATCTGTGAATGCAGCCTGCTCACCCTGCTGGCTACCTCTTCTGCCTCCATCCCCTTTCCCACAGAGATTTCACAGGGAAATAGTCCAAACTCCATGTTTCTGCATCTCCAGGACATTACTTATATCACCAGACAATGTTTTTTCCCAGTCTCACCAACATACTCGGGGCCAGTGAGCTCAGGCCTAATCCCAGCAGGCTGCTACAGCCAGGGAATGGGATCGGGAGAGCACTCATCACAGGCAGGGCTGTGCTGGTACCAGGTTGTCAGGGTTATCCTGATCATGGCTGGGGGAAGAGGAGGAGAGCCCTGGCTGCTAATGCTCAGCCAGCTGTGCCCCCTTGGGGGTCATACACCAGAAGGGAGGGGTCTCGTCATTCCCCTCTCCCCAGGCAGCTCTGTCTCCATCAGCCTCGTGACACCCAAATCTATGAACATTGCAATTTGTGTCTTGAAAAATGCAGGTGTTCAGCCACTCCAGAGCTAATGAACAAGGTTTATCTCAGGGCTGACACCTCTAAAAAAGCCTGGCTTTCAGCTGCACAGCAATTTTTCTAAATTGGCTCCACTTGAGAGGATTCAAATGGGGTGGCCAACCATCACCTACGACTCTTCAAAATATCAGTCTTCATATGTGCCCTGTGAAGGCCAGATACAATTTGAAGGCCTTTACTGTTCCCAGGTAATTCAGTCATGCTGTTAACTGCAGCAGGTCTGTGTGTGGAAATCAGCTGGAATAACTATTTCTAAATCACTGCAGACATTTTGTTCAGGGATAAAGAGAGCATTATTTCCTTGATTTTTTTTCTTCTTTTTTATTCTTTTTTTTGGGGGGGTGGAAAGTCATATGGAGGCAATCATCACATGGGCTTCTGGGATAGATTCCAGAGCAGAATCAAAGAACAGGTTTTTTTCCTCTGTGTTGCTATTCCGTAATTTTCTCCATGTGGAAAAATCCCAGCAATGGTCAAGCTCACAATGTTTTTTACCTCTCTTAGGACATGGAGAGGCGTCTTGTACAACCTATTTCAGGTGTTAGCTGTTTCATCTACATGATGAAGTCATTTTGGTCGGCGCACAGATCTGGTAGAGGTTTCCAAAAGCACTGGAATCTGCTGTGGGAGCACTCCCGGCCAGGCAACCTCCTTGACTTCTGCAGGTCCTTCCTTAGCAGCTCACGCATCACTGCTTGTGTTTTCAGAAGTGAAAACCAAGAGAGATACCATAGCAAAAAAGTTAATTTAGATTATAAAAACACAGGAATGCTATCTCTATAAAATGTGTAGCCATGTATTTCCTTTGCACTCTCCCTACAAGCCAGCAGGGTGTGCCTGTGGACCAGGTTTCCTACACACAACTCATTTTTTTTGCCTTAAATGATGCAAACTCTCCTCTTTATGCATCATAGCTTTCTTTAAAAAAAGAAAGAAAGAAAGAAAGAGGTCATGGCCGAATTAAACTAGCAAGAATGGATCACCCTTGCTGATGCTACACCACCTTTCTGTAGTTTCTCACTAAGATATAACAAAACCTCAGCAATACATAAAACGAGCAGCAGGCTGAGAATCAGAATCACCTCTGATTTTCTAATAAACATAAAACACTCTCAAACACCTCTTCACGCTGCCTGTTCTTAGGCAGATCAGCTTGGCAGCCTTCCCACCAGCACCTCTGAAACCAGGTTTCCTGGGAAGGCACGCAAGGGCACGGCAGCTCCTTCGCTCCAGCGCCATGGAATGCAGCGAGTTAGTTCTCCAGTCCACGGGGCTGGGAAGGGACGGCGCGCCTGGGAACTGCCCCACCAGCAGCACAGCCAAAACTGCCTCCAAGGGCTGGATGCAAACCCTGAATTGCACCACACTGAAAGCTCCAGCTACACAGAATAACACTGTTACAGCACCAGGCAGTTTAGCTCACTGCTGAGTGAGACGCACTAGGAACTGAGCTGTGCAAAAACACACAAGAAACAGCAGTTTAAAGCATTTAAAAGCCTAAATGGAACGCCTGATTTCTCCCTGCTGCTGCTACACGTTGCAATATTGTGTGCATTGCTCTGTGAATTCACCTCCACTGACCCAAAAGAGCTACAGCTGGCACTTGATCTATTTTTGACACTAATGCAAAAAAGCTGTCCTGGATCACTAGTGAGTACCATCTGCTCTTTGCAACTGAAATGCCATCAATTCACACACCAGGGCCAGGAGCTTCAAAAATAGCTAGTCTGAAGTGAGCTGCCTCGATCCGTATTTAGGCACCTGACTGACTTTCGGGGAGAGCTGGGCCTGCTGCAGCTCCCATTAACCTGAACTTGGAACCCCTTGCCATTTCAGCCTCAGCAGTGTCCTCTGGGTTTCTCCAGCCTGAGACAAGCGAAAAGGGACTGGCTTGTATTAGATGCTGATTTAGCAGTCTCTCAGATGAGGGAAATTCTCCAAAGCATCCAAAGTCTGAAGTGACCAGATTGCTACTAATTTTCAATTTCTTAAGTCAGAACTACCTTTTAACTCAGTAACCTTTTTTTAAAAAATGAAATTAGAATGATAATTTTCACCTTACAGAAATAACAAAACACAAGCTCCAATTTTTTGTGTTTACAAGGTTGAAAACAGCTTGCAGAAGTGATGGAAATGCTATGCTGAAGTTGTAGCTACAATCCATTGCACCCTATTTACTTAAAGGACTTTCAGGAATGTCCTTGTTCCTACCACACTGACATAGTACATTCATTTTCTTCTGAAGGGGACCAAAGGAACACAGTTTCATACCTCCTGTGTACGTCCAGGAAGACATTTCCATACCAATGGAGATCCAGCATTTATACAATGCAACATAAAAATCCTGAACGCTCTAAAAGATGTTTTCACTGTATTAGTGACGATCATTTTGATGTGAAACCTGCTTTAATGAATACCTGACAACTAAACCTCTTAAAGGAATGATTTCGCTTGACATGAATGCATTCAACTACTGTTTGTTGAGTGATATTCTTCTTAAACAGCCAGCCAAAGAATATAGTGGCACTGTAAATCAGGGGTTCACAACCTTAGCAGCACTCGGGGCCACGTTTGAAACCTGCCAGTGGTCTCGGGATATTGCTGGATTTCAGGATAAGCTCAGGGGGATTTGCATAAGCAGGGAGAGGCCTTCAGGAAGTCAGTGTTTGCTCTGTAGCCAGGGAGCAGTCCTCACCACAAACATTATCAAGTACTGCACACAGAATATCTCTTTTTCAGCCAGCATATTTACTTCTTCCTCATGAAATGTGGGCCAATGTAATGCCAGCCTCTGTGGGTCAGTCACTCACTGCTTTCAGGTCGTTGTACTGGTTCACTTTCAGATCAGCTTCTGTTTCCACTGAAATAATTCCAAGTTTAATTAGTTTAGGGATGGGTCTTTTTAAAAGCCGATTTTCTGCAGAATAAAAAAAAAAAAATTAAACACCTAAAGAGATACATCCTGTACGCATAAGCGCCCCAGAAAAGTATTTTCCAACCTGCCAAAATGAGTCAGAGTGCTGAGAATACCAGCCAGGAGCACCAATAAATGCCACAGAGGAAGGGTATAAGAGATGAGTGCGTTTTGGAAAAATAAACAGGCACGAGCAGATCTCGTTCGCAAAGGGCAGCCGTGCCTCTTCTTACCAGCAGGTGTCACATGGAAATAAGTTGTCATTTCAGCTGACACTGCATCCCCTGCCCGGGGCAGCAAGCCTGGCCCCAAATCAAAGTGCCTGGGGAACGTGGTCCTAGCCAGGAGATGAATTGAGTTGTCCTCTACCTGGGCAAGGGCCAGACTCACCCACAGAGACCTTACATCTCACCTAGGGGACCTGGCAAGCGTTTCAGGAGCCACCTCTCAGTGGGCACTTCTCTAACAGGACACGCAACCCTCATACAGGGCAAGGATGCCTGACAGCCCACCTTTAGCTGCTTCCTTAGGGGCACTAACTCTACCGATGCTTCATAACTGTTTTTTCAGGAAATATCACTATTTTGTGCCACTTCAGCCTGGATTGCTCTTTCCACGAGGTCAGAGCTAGGTCCTTCAGGCTGCCAGAGGCAGACTGCCCAGCCCAGTGTAAATACACAGATGGGGGATTTTATCAGGATGTGCAAGAGCAAGGCTTTGAGTGGTTTTTCTTTTCAGAAGCATTGAGATTCCCAAAGCGTCCCTTTCCAAGATGTGAGTTGTGAACGGTAAGTAAAGAAACACAGCAAATAGCAATTTCTCATCTCACAGCAATTTCTGAGCTTGAGGTAAACACTATGTAGGTCATTTTCTAAAACACTTCAACAACTACTTTCACTCAATGGGATCCTTTGGAGCCCAAATCTATTCTCAATCAGCTCACCAGAAGCACTGTGGCCTTCAGCAACGTTGCACAGCAGCTGCACTAACCAGCCCATCTCTGTGAGTGCATCATCTCCTGGAGGGAAACTGTCACGGAACCATCAGGAACTCACCCAGACCTCTACCACCACTGGCACTGCAGACTCCCCTGCTCCTGAGGACTTTGCACAGGGAGCCTGTAAAAGGAGTCTCTGGGTGCCCCATTGGCTGGGAAACCATCAGTCGCACAGCAGCCCCAGGATAACAGGAATTGCACCCTGGGAAGTGCCTTTGGCTGTGCTGGTCCACTGCTAAGAGGGAGTGACAACCATTGCTTTGCCCAAAAAGAGAGGCCTGAGCTTCAGGTCTGTCACAGCCAGAAAGGAGGCACGACCTGGGGGGGGTGGGGGGAATCCTCCACATAAGCAGCTGCTGGGCCACAAAGCCTCAGCTGCTGAGTGACTAGCAGTAGAGCAAATCAAAGCAATTATAACTATTAAATATAAACATTGATTAGCATGGATCATAAAGTCAGGAGTCATGCCATGTTCTCTTGCTTTGGTTTTGCTCCTAGATGCTGCCATGAATGTGGGTGTCTTTTCCAGAATCCATGCAGCCTTGAATTTTGTTCCCCTCCTGGAACCAATACAAAGAGGAAGATGGATGCTTCGCAGAAACCCATTTTCAACAGCCCTGTGAAAGTGTGAGAGTACAAATGTCTGACATCCCCCTGCACAGCTTTGAGTATCCTCAGGCCCATCTCCTGCCTACAGGCTCCATCAGCCTATGCTAACCTGAAATACCTTGAAATAGAGACGAGTCATTTGTAAGGACTGGTAGCTAATGTTGCTTCCATCACCCTTCTTTGTGCAAGAGACTTTCATTAAATTTTAAAATACCAAGAAAAGCATGAATTTTACAGAAATTAAATGCTTCAGCAAAGGTTTAAAACTAAAGAATAAAATAGTAGGGTGACCAATACAGTCCCTACAGATGGGGGATGCTCAGGAAAGCAAAACATAAGAGATTTTCTTTACTGGCTTTGAGCAAACAGCTCAGCTTGAGTAGCACAAGTGGCACAGAAACACATGTGGCCCTAGCACTGCTCCACAGCACTGGTATTGAAATGACCCACACTCGTTCTTGCCAGAAAATAAGCAAGCTCGCAACACAAGTCATCATCTCAGGATGGAGATGCTCTATCAGGGATGCAGGGTGGCATTTCCCATGCACACATGGAGCAGGGAGAGGAGTAGACCAAAAACACACAGGAAGAAGTGCTTGCATGGCCTGAGTGCTGCATGGCCCCACCATTCCCATCACCTCACTATCCCTCTACTTCCCCCCAGACTGTTTCCAGCTTTCACTTTCCAGTCCTCATTCATCCTGGAGCTCTGGGAGGCTCATGGCAGGGAACTTGTCCTCCTACACTTCTGCTACAGTGGCTACAGGCAGCAAGCAAACACCCAACTGTTCCCATCTCCCTCTCCACAGTATAGCTGGCTCTGGCACCCCAACATCTACCAATGTTCAAGTAGGGAGAAAATACAAAAGTTATTTAAATAAACAAATTCACTCTGTAAATGCTACGTGTGGCCAAACCGGATCTCCCAAGGCACACGGAGCTGCTCCTTAGCTGGTACAAAGTGTATCAGCAAAGGATATTTGCTCAGAGATTACAGCCTTGGGGAGCAAAAGCCAAGCCTTGTGACAGGGCAGAGATAAAAGAAACTGGAACTGAGAAAAAGAGAAGGGGAAAAAGGAAAAATCAGAAGAAAATGAAATGTCATCTTTCAACTGCACATTAATGGGCGCTGAGCAGAGGCTAATGTTACATCAAACAGCCAAGCACGTGTTGCCTCAAAACTGTAACTCTGTACTCTGACATATTCAGCAATGGATGAATACTGTGATTTTTTCATCAATTGCAGCACCATCATTGGAAGACCTGGCATTTCTCGGGACCTGGAGGACCCCTCTCCTCTTATTCAGAGGGTGAGGGGTGGGAAAGGGGGTAGAGAAGGGGCCAGCTGGGCCAGGGCAGCACAGCTGCGCTTGGTCTGAAGGCAAAGCAGCAGGGCTGGCTCACCCTGGGAAGATGCTTCATCTGTCCCAGTCATCTTTATGAATCGCCACTGAAAAGGCACTGGGAAGAGCACAGTTGTGGTTTGCTCCTCAAATTTTCCTTCTTTTGCAGAAAGACCAGACTACAAGCACAGAGATCATGATTTTCTCCATAACAGTCTTTCGTGACCAAAGTCCAAACTGCCAGAAATGTGCCCCAGGCTGCTGCATATGAAATGACTTACCCGCTTTCTCTCTTACAGGTGGGGAACTGCCATCATTAAAAACCATTTTTTAATATATATTTACATGAAAAAATAAGTTATTCTTATGGTTTTATCCTCTTCACACTCAGTGTCTGCTGTGACCCCAGCACAGCAGCAGCCAAATTGCCTGGTTGTGTCAGAGCTCTGGTGGGGCAGGAACAGTGACTGGTGGGAATGAATTATCCCCCTGTATCCATGGCATATATCCCATCCTGTTTCTTCCCTCTTCATCGCAGTGCTCCTTTCAATTGCAACCTTTCAAATTGGAGTTGTTTGTTTTTTCCCTAACCCAAAGCCCCTTTGCCTGTGGGGCACAGGTTGTGAGGGGTGATCAGAGCTCCACCAGGCCCTGCTGCAGCTACTGACAGGGAAGCAGCAGGGAAGCCCCAGCAGGAGACCTTTAGATCCAGGAAAAGAGGTGAGAGAGATGGTTTGGTATCAACAATTCCTGAAACATTAAAAGTTCAACAACAATGTACTTACAACATTTAGCAGAAGCAGCTTAAAAACAACACTTGTTATGCTCCTATCCTGGTATCCAGGAAAATGAAAGCCAAGAGAGGTGCTTGTCCAGCTGGGTTGTGGGACCCAGCACTGAGGGGGAACAAAGTTTTAAAGATCTTAGGGACCTCAGCACCATCCCTTGAAGCACCTGGACAGATCCACGAGCTGGTTGACATCTTGACTCAAAGACAGAGAGTAGGAGGTGACAAACAAGTATGGCAAGAGGCTGCCATTCACTGCCATCCCCAGGGGACAAGGGGAATGGCAAGAAAAATCGGTTTTGATTTTTAAGTGCTCTGAGAGGCTTTAAAAAAAGTAAAAGAAAAAAATGAAGACGGAGCGATGCAGGGAGTGGAGAAGCAGCAACAGCAGCGTGTGAAGGTGGGGCGGGGCAGGAGGATGAGTCAGTGTGAGTGGGTTGGGGCGAGGGCCATGAGCGGGACTGGGGGAGTGAGGATGTGGGCAGGCGTGGAGCTCCTGCTCAGGGTCCTTGCAGAACACATGGGCTCCAAGTGCCACAGGGAAAAAACAAAAAGCACCAAAGACATGGTTTTACACAAAACAAGAAAGCAGAAAACTGATGGTTAATGCCTCCAGACTCTCCTGCATCCTGCACATCCAGCAGCTTCACAGTCACCTGATCCTGGTTTTAAGCCTAAAATGCCTCTCTCATGAGATGCGAAGCCCTGCTGCCAGGTGCACAGCCACCACGGCCTGGCCTGCTGGGCAAAGCTTTGGGAAGCAGTCCTGGCTCCAGGAGAGCCTTCAAACAGGAGGGGCTCAAAGACCGCAGCCCTCAGCCCCCTTGAACCCCTCAGCTTTCCATACTGAGTGATCATCATAATTAAACCAGAGCCAAGTGTCATGGCAGAGCAGCAGATAAATTACAGGGCTGGGATGTGGGGAAAGGCAGGGGTCTGACTGCCTGGCAGTCAAAGAAGGCAAAGTAAACCTGAGCTCTGACACACTGTAATTGCACCCCAATCTGAGAATAGGCAGGAATAGAAATTTGCTGCCAAAAAATCACATTGCAATTAAATTTCTCTCACTTTCTTATCCATAATTTGAAGTATAAGTATTTTAAATTATGATGGGTAATACCTTTGTAGACCAGAGAGTGTTGTAAATTAAAAACTACCTAATATGCAAACTTTAGCTATCTCCAGTAAGTTATATTCCATGAAACTGCTTGCAGGCAATGTCCCAGGAAGTGCAGCAAGTAAGGAGAGCACCGGGGTGGCTGGAACTGATGGAGTTTCGTCTCACCTTGTACAGTACCTCACCTCTGTACAGGACATCCACTGCTCAGCCTCCAAGTCTCCAGGCTCATTACCAGGTGCCTTTCCTCTCTGCTGGCAGGGATAACCAGCAGTGAAGGTACCACACTGGGCAGCTGGTTCCATACGACCTTGTGTAGCCACAAAAAGCAAGTTGTTGCACCCATGGCTTGGTGTGGTCTTGGGGTAGATTCTGAGGTTTAGAAACCAGGTGAGATTTGGGCACTGGAGCTGACAGTGGCCGTGCTCAGCTCTGACAACAGAGATGGGGCTGCTCATACGTGCTGGGAAATGCTGCAACTGCGTGGGCAGAGTATGCTACAGTGGACACATTTAGAAGCACTTACACTGACTTTTAAAAATACATTAATTTTACACATCTACTACTTCAAGAGGCTGGGGTTTTTTTGGGGAGTGTTTTTCTAATTATTCAAAATAACACCCTTTCTCCCTGTTAAAATTTGTTCTGCATATCAATCAGAGTGAAGAGCAATCCTTTGGACCCTTCTCTGTGCACAACACTTAAAAAAAAAAAAAAATCAATAAATTATAAAGCCTTCTTTCCACAGCCATCTGTGTGGAGAAGGAAATCCCCAGTATACATGTCTCCTGGCAGGGCCACTTTATCAAAATACCACTAAAAACACGGTTTTACAAAAAACACTGAGACCATGGTTTCTACCAGAAGTTAAGAGGTATTCTGATGCCTACAGGCAATCCTGAACTGGCAGACCTGGAAACGTGCAGGGGCCCATTTTTAGGAGCTGGGACGGTATCTCTTCTGGGAGCTGTGCTTCAGCTCACAACATCTTCATGGCAAATGAGATGCCTGAGCCACTTGCACTTGCTGGCAGCAAATCTAATTACAATTCATCATTAAAAGTGGCAGGAAAACACATAGGGAATTATTTATCTCTCATCTGGTAACAGAATGGCAAAGCTGGCCTTGGAAAAGGACTTTTAAAATGTTTTCTCCTCAAAACACATAAAAATTACTAACAGACTCAAGTAAATTAATACTATGAATTAAGTCAGCAGTGCTGCTGCATAGAAGTGAAGCTTGAACACCAAGCTTGTTCATATGCAAAAAGCATAGATATCAGCCCAAAGCAGGTGTTATTCCACTGATCCCTTGCCCAGGTCACACGAGGAGGTTTAGCTGTTTATGCAGATTTGTGGCCACAAGATTTGAGTTTCCTGCATCCCTTACCAAACGAGGGCTTTGTTGATTGATTTATTTATTTTAATCCGATTTCTCTCATGTCACACACACTCATCAAATCTGATTGGCAGGGCATGAAATAGCAATACCTAAAAATAGCAATGAGGAAGAGTCTCGCTCCACTTCCACCCTCCTCCCAAAAATCTGCCACACGGGGCTGCAGCGCGGTGGGGTCCCCCAGGATGGAGTCGGCCAGACGGTGTAACGTGGATGCTGTTCCCATTGCAGGGGCACCGAGGCCAACAGCAGAGGAGCCAAACCCAGGTCCCTTGGAGGCACTTGGTTACAAGGGATTTGCATTGGCTTCAAGGGCAGCAGTACAGCCCAAGAGCTTTCTGAGCTGGAGTTTCTGGGCTGTACTTGGTCATGTCACAAGTGGAATCCAGCACCAGTTCCTAGAAGCGATAGTGATGGGCAACATAAAAAAATCCCCACCAGCTCTAGCTTTCCTGTGAGCTCTGGGCATGATCCTAGTCCCACAGAAGTGTGTGGGCATTTTGCAACTATTCCTAGTGAATGTAGATCTGTTCTCCTCTCCTTCTTCCCTTACTGTCTCCGCTTGACATTCCTTCCTCCCCTCAGCTCTCCTTCCCTCTGCCGGGGTCACTGCCTGCGACCCCAGGCAGGGATTCACCACTCATCCTGTGTCCTCCTGGAGGTGCGCACAGCAGCTGGAAACCAGTCCATTTCTAACCAGCAACTACCTCAGTTACTTCCCACATCAACAGGGATAACTGGCTCCAGGAGCACAGCATCCAACGGGAAACGCCCGCCAGCCCCCGAGCTGCCGGGAAGGAGCTAGCTGGGAAATGCCGCGTTTGCAACCTGCGCCTTTAAATTCATTTTACTATTACAGTCATTTCACTAACTACTTAATTGCAGCCATCTCTCTGCAGCGTCTGTCTCGGTCCGACACCCACAGCTGCAGCCGCCCACGCTGCCGCCCACGCCGGCCCACGCTCTGACTCATGCTCCGAGCCATGCTCGAAAAGCCCCGCTCCCTGCCGAACGCTCCCTTCAAATGTGTGCTGCTACTTTGATCTATTTCCATAGATTCCTGTGAGTCATCTGATCCGTCTCTGATCTAAACCCAGTAGACTAGAGCCTACATGTATGGTGTTTTGCATGAATTTGACTTGCACAGAGGGCTGACCCTGCTGAAATGCACAGGCATGCGAGAGCACAAAATTCCTGGGAACTTCTTCCAGGAGGGAATTGCTTACTTATCCAAAAAAAAAGTCTATTCAAAAGACTATTCAAAAGTCCCATTGTGCCCTAAAAAATTTTATACATATATATATATATATATATTTTTATATATTTATATATGTAGTGAGGACAGCATTATTCTGGGATATAAGGCCACAGTGGTGCTCAGAACCCCTTTCCACCAAACCCCTTCACAACCTTTTCCCACCCTCACCAGCTTGTTACCCTCTCCTCACTTTGCAGATGGCAGCATGGTGGTGCCAAACCTCAGGGTGCACTTCAGCAGGAGCAGGAACCTCCATTCTGCCATTGGCAGCACCTTAATGAAGGCTCCGGGGATGATCCGTCCTGGGCACCTCAAGGCAGTGCAGTTTGGCTGCTGTCACAGGGGAAGGCAGTAATGACATTCAGGCTACCACCGAGGCTTCACGCCCACTATCTGGCACATTTGTGGTCCCTCATTATCCCAAACCCCGAGAGCTGTGCCCCAGGGATACCTAAATTCTTCCTGAGTATTTTCTCCTGGTGATCTATCCAGCACTTGTGGGTGGATCCACAAAAGCCATGGGGGAACATTTCTAAGCCTGCCATCTCTTCATGCCGTGGTGCGGCTTGTGGAGGATGCTGTCACGGCTAAGCATGGATAGCCAGAGATGCTCATTCCCGCCTGGAGGCTGTTGGCCAGGTCGTGCCGGCCTGCACCTGAGCTACCCCTCCCCTCCCACAGCCAGCACCACTGGCTGTGCCTGCACTCGGCCTTGCGGATGTACCTTCCTCAAACACTGCCGCTGCAGCCACCAGCATTATTCCCATTCCACAGCCTCCCTGCACACGGCAGGCAGCATTCCTTCCTGAACGCTTCACAGGCAAGTAGCAGATGGTGCCTGTCACTAAAAGCAAATAAATGCTTTGGTGCCCTGATTTATCTGCGCAAACACCACCTGAATTATCAAGGACAGGAGGCCCCGTTGGAAACGCCTTTCTTGGTGGATTTGCACTCGTTGATAACAAGCTCCAAGCACACGGAGTTCACACTTTACAGGGTGTGTATCACTAATGGCTTATTTAGGTTTGCACAGATGCAAAAAATAAAAGAAAAAAGAGAGAAGCCAGATGGGTTTCATGAAGTTGTCACAAGGATCATTCCAAGACATGGCTAAAATGCTAAATATTAAGAAAAAAAAAAGAAAATATGTGAAACTTGAAGCCTACACCTGAGCTTCCTGAAGTCAGTGGCAAAGCTCCTGTCACCTCCCTGTGAGAAGAGAGCTGCAGGCATGCAATTAGAGATGGGAATCCCAGGGCCAAATTGTTTTCCTTTGCTTCCTGGGTATAAAACCAATTAACTCCCTTCTGCACAGCAGATGAATAACAGAAAGCTGAATCTTCAAAGCCTCCCAGTGGCTGATGTTTAGGCTCACCCTTTTATATTCCCCATCCATCCTCCTAATGGGTCTCAGCACTGCCATCGTGCCTGGCACCAGGGGAGAGAGGGGAACCTGTGGCCATCCATCTCCCCCTGCAAAGTGCAGCCGACTTGTAAAGGAGCTCTGGCAGCTAGAGGTTTATTTAAACCAAGCCGGTGGAGCTGGGCACTCCCTGCACTGTGAACAGCTGGTCTCAGCTCTCCCTGCGAGTGCTGTACCTTCCAGCAATTCCTCCTGGTGAGCACTGCAGAGTGTGGCACAGGGAATGCTCTGCCGGCCTGGAGGGGGGCTGCTTATTGATTCAAACATCTTGGACTAGCAAAGCATGAACCTCAATCTGGTAATCTGTCACAGGACTAACATCTGCATCAAGAGGGTGACCAGCCCTTACTGTAAAATGCAGCTGTGCCCAATTCCTGGACACCCCAAAATGTGCCAAAAATAGCCCAAGTGTCCCAGGGAGCGCGGCAAGGATCGCCAGCCAGGGGTAACACTCCCTGGGTGTTTTTCCAGGAAACCTACAATTACGTAGCACTTCAGCACTGAACAACCCCTTCTCCCTTTTTCCCCCTGGTTGTTTTTGTTCATTTTCTTTCATTTTGTTTTTGTTTGTTTTCAGGAGAACTGGGGGAGGAGGAAGAGAAAGGGGTAGAAAAAACATTGCGTGATTTGATTTGAATTGCACTTTCCCTGTGCTTTTTTTGTGCTCGATGGGAATGATGCATGCAAGTCTGGGAAAACAGCATATTTCACCAGCCTGGAAAATATTGCCTTGGGCCTAACCCAAATTTTCACCAGTTTCACTGGAAGTTGAATAACATTTTTTGAATAGCCGGAATGGCAACCTGTGATACCCGGAGTTCTAAGAAAATAGATATTTTATGGTAACTGAAGCCTCAACAGTCTCAAATATTTTTAGGGTGTTGATGGCCATCAGCAGTACTGAGCATCATGCTCAGAAAGCAGCACTCAGCCCTTGCCAATCCCTTGCAGCGCTTCCGAGTGGGAAGCGGCAAGGCAATCGAGTCACAAGAGGGAGAATTTCTGTCTTCCAGGTCTACAAAGGATACGCAATATATAAGCAGAATCAAAACGAATCATGAAACCACATGGAAACTGCCTGATTTCCCCTATTATTCCTAACACATCGGCTCTAAATGATACACCCCAGAAGAGCTGCAGTTAAAATATGGTTGTTTATTCAGTTATTTCCATACGCGTCTTATTTACTTAGGATCCAGACAAATACTACTCGCATGCCTGCCCTGTTGGCGTTAATCATCTCCTGCATCCTGGGCTGCCGGGGATGCAGGAGGTGGGAGGAACATGACAGCCATGTGTGTGGGAAGGCACAGAGGTGGGTGTTTGCCTGTTGGAGCAGAGGTTTGGAGCAAGCCAGGGTGAACGTTCAAATTCAGAGTCTTCCCAGGGTCTTACACAACACTCCGTGTTTATTTAATAATTTTTTGACTTAAATATCCTTTCTTTGAAAATTTTATTTGTGATCAAGGGGCATGTTGTTGGGGTTTGCTGCTTTGGGATAAGATGGGGTATTTGCCTCCCTTCGGTGGAGGCTCACACCTCTGTGGCCTTTGAACACAGACTTTCAGCCTCGCCTCTCTGCTGCATCTTGGCACTCGGCTGCTCTCCCCACGAGCCCTCCCTCTCCATTCGGAGCTGCTGAAAGCACCTTGGCTGTGTGTGAATGGGGGAACATTTGTTCCCGCTCGCTCCGGCACAGGGAGGGAGCTGTGTGTCAAGGAGTGACGTTGGTACAGCGCGCAGAAGCCCCACCAGTGCAGCCTTCCACAGTGCAGGTGCCAAAGCGCGGGCGCTGCTGGCTCCACTCGCGGCAGGAATTGGATCCATTCAGAGGAGCAAAGCCACGCTGGCTGGGAAGCCCCCGGCCATAAAGCCACGGCATTGCTCTGCAGAGGAGAGGCAGCCCACAGACACCTGACAAAGCGATGGGGGTTACAGCTGTCCCCCCGCCACCAGCTCTCTGCTCCTCCCCAGCCACTGACCCCTTAACCAGCACAAACCCTTTTTCAAACATTTACTTAGCTTAAGAAAATGGTCAGTTTCACTTGGAATGTGGTCCTAGTCTATTTAATTAAAAATTGATTAATCCTGTATTTAAACAAATGAAGGCAAAACAAAGGCTTTTGCACCAACTCTAGTAAACCTGATTAGAGCAAGTCTGATCAAACACTCCGAAGTTAAACACCTCAATCCATCTATGCACAGCCACACTTACAGACAGCCCTTTAAGTTAAACCCCACTGGCAGTGTACACCGTTTGGGGTATTAGCGATATATTTAATGTCTGAATGTCCCCTTTTATTTACCTTGGAATTATAGAATCAATTAGGTTGAAAAAGATTTGCAGTCATTGAGTCCAACCATAAGCCTAACATTGCCATGTCCACCATGAAACCATGTCCCTAAGTGACACATTTAGGGACATCTTATTTTCCACTGACTTAGAACAGCAAGGGAACCTGTAACATCTCCTGTTGGTGTGGTTCACCACCTAGCTGTGTCCACAATGAATTAGGAGACTTTGCAGCTTGGGCAGCGGAACAACTCCCTTTTTTGGGAGCCCTCTGCCACGAAAAGAGCCTGAGCTGGTATTACAGGAGTGCTGATGTCCTAATGACCTGAAGATCAGCCTCACACAGATGAATCTCATGCAAAAAGCAAAGCAAAAGCCAGTGTCGCCCACCTTTACCTTCTGCTACCAACTTCCAGGGACCACAAGGTAGGCTTTAATCCCACCAAAGCCTGAGGCACTAACATCCATCCTCTTACATCCTCCCTTCTCCATCCTTCCCAAGGAAAGTCCTCAGCAGAACAAAGAAGAAAACAGGTAAAAATCTAGCATCTGCCTAAATATGATTCCTGCCTTCTTTTTAGAAGAGGAATTTTAGTAAAGACCCTGAGATGGAAGCCCAAGGAGGGACAGGCTGCATCCCAGCCTGCCCAGAGGAAACGTAATCAGCACAGTCCCTGGGGAACAGGGGCCAGCTGCTGCCCCTCTCCCAGCTGCTCTCTCTCTCCTGGGAGACCAGGACCACCACTTTGATTTCAGCTGGGGAGAAAAACGTAAGAAAAAACCTAACTGAAAAGTTAAAAGTCACTGTATTTTGGTTCCTTTCACCAAGGACCAAGAGGGTGGTGTGGAAATGGTAAATGGGAATTCAAGGTGATCTGCAGAGCAAAAAGGACCTCATGCCTTTTCTTCCTTCTTTGAAATACATATAAAAAGTAGCTTTAAAGGATAATTCTTCTGTCTTCTCTTTAACAATGGAAAGAAAAACATAAACTTGGCATTTTTGCCCTCAACTACAAAGACTGTGAATTTATTTTGGGAGAAAGCAAAATGGCATCTCAGAACCTAACACATTCAAGACTCCGAGCGCTCCAAAAATAAAGCTGAGCATCACAAGGCAGACAGCCCTGTCAGCAGGCTCTGTGTGGGGATCGCCTGCCCCTGTCAGAGCAGATTTCATGAGGCTTGATAGCAAAGGCGTCTGGTGAGGGCTCTGCTGTCTAATCCTCAAAGCACACCTGATATTGCAGGAAGAAATCTTGGATGTACTCAATAGTCACACTGTCAGACTGGGGCTCCATTTAGCACCAGGAACTGCTTCTAGAGAGCTTGAGAAAGAGAGAGGGAGTGGAAAAGAAGGAAGAAAAGGAGAATAAAATACAGGATGGCACTTACATAGATATAATGGCTAACAAATGGCTTATTTTCTACTCTAGAAACATTCCTGTTAAAAAATACTGCATTAGTTGTCTCCCAGTATTGGAGGCTCTAAAGGGCACCTTGATCTTATGCAAAGCACAAGGCAAACATGGCCCCTACCATGGAAAACTGGTGGGGTTTTGTTCCAGCAATGGCAATGGATCATTTCTGGAATTAGTACACAAAGTCATTACAATGGTATATTAGGCTTTAAAATGTGCATTGGGTTTTCCTGAGTAAATCAGCATTTACACAATGAGAGCACAGGGGGAAATCCTCTAGACACCACTGAGGAATTTGTTAATTTGTCATTACTGAGTTTTGATAGATGCTCTTTGATGTGTTTCCTACACTCCTGAAGTTGCCATCATTTTACAGGGACTGGCTGCACACCAAGCCCCAGGAGCGAGGTATTGCAGGCAGCCCTAGCAAAGAGCTGTCACTCCTGCAGGTAAGAGTCTGAGCATCCTGCTCCCACCCATCCTCACAGCCCAGTCACCAGCACAACATCCCTGCACGTGCCAGAAATACAGAGGCAAGGGTTTCCACTGCATCCCAGTATGAGGATGACCCGCAGAGCACCCTGACCCTCATGTTTTACTCCCTTTGCACTACTGAAGAAAAGGAGAGCATTTTGGGGATGCAGAGCCTGGCTCTGCCACAGCAGCTGGCTCACAAAGCAGGCAGTTCTTACTGCAGGGACCCCCTGCATTTTCTCTGTTGAAGTAATTCGTGTAGGAACGATGACACTGTCATTAAGGATAGATGTTAATAGATATCCACACAAAGAGTGTAATTTCAGCTGCTCTGTTCAGGCTGTAGCCCACAAACATCAATGAGCAGGGTGAATAAATATGCACATGTCCCTGTGGGATCACTCTCCTGACTTGCTTTTCATCCTAAACCCTGGTGGACTGAAAGCTAAATCACCTCTACTGCAACTCGGTATTTAGGCTTCATGGAAAAACAATAAATCTTTACATTCAGAGAAACGGCTTGGTGTGTTATCCAGCATTCCCTGACCCCAGGCACAGCCTTTGCTCCCATCCTCTTTGCGGTGAGGAGCCCAGGGTTCCCCAGCCAGCCATGCCAAACCTGACAGACACTGCATAGGCACCTGAGGCTATCAGCGTTCCTGCTCCGCTTTTCACCTGAGCTGCTCTCTTCGGGAACACCCATTAATCACTGTGACACCCATTAATTACTACTCTGAGCAGCGTGATGGATTGGGATGGGTTTGGGCTTCAAAGGAGGCATGAGGGACAGCAGTTTGGTGGGATCCAGCTTTCTCCATGCCTGCATCTCTTCCCCTCGCTCAGGCGGAAAACAACAGCTGTGACAAGCGGGGGAGCAGCATCGCCCACTCCCTACTCCCACTCATGCCGGGAAGAAAACAGCCTGCTCTCAGTTCCTCCTCACTTCTGTCGGCTTCCAGCAGCGCCGGGCTGCCAGCGAGGCAAGAAGTCGTGTCAGCAGAGCGGGTGCAACTCTAGAGATAGGAGGAGGTCGCTGATTAAACATCTCATTGATTCTTTTCCAAGGACGGGAATTACAGAGTGCCTGAAGCGCTTGTAAACTGTCATTGTTACGGGATGAAGTTCACCTATAGTAGCCAGCCATGAGCAGAGACTGTGTGTCAGAGTCAATGATTAGTTATTTATTTTCCTGTATTTCCACAATACTAAGGCAGCACCCCTCCAAAAAGCTCTGGGCTCAGTGCCATGATTTAAAACGCGTACATCCGAAGTTATCCACCCCCTGTCAGCCTCACCCCCAGCAACACCCAGCTGTGAGCCTTGGGTGGGGGAAAAGAGAAGGGGGAAAAAAAATAAGGAGAAAACCTAGAAGCAATCCCCTTGGCCATCTCACCCTTCTCCGGGAAGAGTAGGACCTCTCTCTAATGCTCAGTTACCTAAACTCTCTCCATCTGCAAGTCAGGACACAGGGCAGCCCCCCAAGCCTGGTGTCAGCCAACAGCACTGCCACAGCCTTACCCTGCAGCCAGGCTCGGCTAGGGCCTCCTCACATCCCTGCAGGTCACAGGGATGCAGGTGCTGAGGCCAAGAACAAGGATCTCTAAATCCTGGTTTGTGAGCAGTTAAACCAGGATGAGAGACTGTCTGCAAGGCAAGGGAGAGCTTTTTCTCAAGCCAGGAAAGGGAACAGTGCCTCTTAATATAGCAAGGGGAGTAATATAAAGAGAGTCTTCCCTATCTCCCACCTCCCATCCCTCCTACAGCCTGACTTATTTTAGTGCCTGGCTACACCCCGGCATGCAGAAAACCATTAGGGTTGCCAAACGCCTGTTTCAGGAGACAATTAACATACACAGAATAATTTAGTTTTTGTTTGCTGCTCCTCACTGGAGCCCCTGTGGCTAAGGCTGGCCAGCAACCCTGCTGACAGCTCCTGAAGTTTCAGCAAGCTTTGCCTGCTGGCTGGGAGCAGACTGGGCCTCCTGGCCCCAAATCCCAGAAAGCTTCTCTGGTCCTGGCTGTGCCTCCAGGCGTGCTGGTGGCCAGGCTGCACGGACAAGGGGAAGGGCTGTATCTGGTCCCTGCCCGCCCTGGCATCTTCCAGGGGATGAGAGGGGACGTTTAATGGGTCGTGGCCACACAACACCACGGCTGTCAGCAACGCAGAGTCCTTGAATTTGGAGAGAGGACAGCAAGGCCCCAGCTGTGGTGGGCTGAGGAAACCTCCCCTCCCACACCAGCTCTCTGTGTCCCAGGGAGAGACATTAGTCAGAGCCACAAGGTGCGGTCACAAAGTCACATACTGAGACCACAAGGGCTGTTTACATGCAGCTTTGGAAAAAGCCTGAGCAAGTAAGTCTTTTTGGAAGAAATCCTGCAGCTTCCCCACTTTTCAGGGGTGGTCAGCATCCTCCTAGTCCCAGCAGAGCAAAGCTCTTGTCCTGTGCCCTGGTACAGGGCACATTGCCCAGAGCATCTCTGCATCTCAGGAGGCTGCACACTGAGGACCCCAAGCTAATGACAGCTGTTCCTTAATTTTCCTTAATTTTTGGTCAAACTGAGTGTTTTCCATCACAAAGGCACTCACAACAGAATTCGGCTGTTGGTGAAACATGCGTATGGATGAAAGCTGCCACTTTATAAATGAAGGCTTCTCCATTAAAAAAAAGTCGTATTTTACAGCGTTTCATTCTAATAATATTATTTTTACCTATTAAATTACGTGTCAGAAGTAGTTACTCTATCATGTCATATTATGACAAGAATAATAGTTGAAATATTCTCCTTTTACTTGCCATTACAATCACAAAGAGCAGCTGTTATCTGGTGCCGTTCAAGACATCTTTTCTTTGTTCTAGATCAAAGTGGCTCCTGTTTGTGCCCCAGCAAAGTCATCAAACCATTTTGTTACGACATGAACATGAGCCACTTTGATCTAGAAACAAAGGCGAGGGAGATTAATCAGTATCAAGCCAAACCACTCTTAATTAAAAAATTAAAAATAAAAATAGCTGCAGCTCTTACGTCATGCTATGATGCATAGGTAATTGTGAGGCATGTAATGCACGGCCTTTATAGGGATGACACAAAAAGTTGGAATGGCAAAACATCTACACACACTAACCAGATTTTCCTCAAGAATTCTAAAAAAAACCAGTTAAAAATACAATAATTTAAAAAACAATAATAATAAAAGATTACCCAAAATTCCAATTTATGAAAAATTGAAAATATTTGGGTTTTCTCTAATTCAGCAGCTACAGATTTTTTTTTTTGGTGACATTTCATAAGATTCCTGAAATCCAATGAACTTTATGTCCCTATCATATGTCAGGTTTATAAAACATCATCTTCAAACAATGTCTGCTGAAGCCTGATTTGGCTAGCAATGTATTATCACAGAAATTTGCTGAATTCTTTCTGAACCAGGTGATCTCTAAGGACAAAAAAAAAAAAAAAACAGATTTAGTGAATCCAGAATATTTCAAAGGCATGTTTCTGTCTCATCAAGAAGCTCCTAGATAAATAATCTAAGGCTTTTCTTCAAATTTACAATACATTTATAAATTAAAATATCAAAATAAATTGTCAAAATACTTTGATAAAAATATTTGTGCATTAATTGTATCAGGTTTTTAAAAGGTCAAAAGACATTCCTAAATCCTGAATTTCTAGATCAAAAGACTGCAGGTTTAGGGATGGAGTAATATTCCCTTTTTTTTCTCATCAGCTGTACTGGGCATGACTTTTGCTGAGTAGGGGAAGGAAAAACCCCACCAGCTCCACTGTGCAGAAGCCTTGCTGTGGGCTGCAGGGGCAGCCAGAGTGGTCTGAAGGACCAGGGGTTTGTGTTCTCCTCTAGTGGTCCTTCATAAACTCTGTCTCCTGCCCCTCAACTGCAGAGCATCTCTGCTTTCCCTTTGGTTTGCTGTCCCTCAGCCTTGACAGTTGTTTTTATTTATGCAAACCCAAAGCCACATATTTTAAAGGACTGTCTCAGCACTCCAGCAGATGCAAAGCACAACAGCTGGATATTAATGCAGCTTGGCATCACAACCATTTGGGGCCTTTTTTTTTTCCTTAATTAATGCTCTACCATATTACAACAAGGAAACAGTTTCTCTTCTTTTATTACCATCCTAACCCTGAGCCAAGTATTAAATAAGACTTAATTTAATTAGTTCTTACATTTTCTCCTCTTGCAAGATTATTCAGTAACACAAGGCTCCTACCCAGCTCCCTTTCTTGCAGGAAGATAGAAATCCTGCTGATGGTGGTGGGAACACCTCAGACACCTAATTTACGTGCAAGACAGATTACTGGGTTATGAAAAATAGAGATATTTTCAACCAGTCCTGTGGTTCACCTTTTGCTTTGCCACACATCCCCAAGCTGCTTTGCTCTCCCTGCCCTTCTGCAGCGTGTGGGGGTGCCACCAGATTCAGACCCCAGTCCCAGCAACACCCTTGGGTTGCTCCAGAAAAACTAAAGCTGTGAACTGTAAGTTCAAAGGTTATATACTGGCATCCCCTTATCCTGCTGGAGTTGCTTCTTTCCCTCACCCACCCCAGATTTTGTCTGCAGAGTAGGTGAGCCAGTTTTCCTCACCCTGGTGTTTTGAAGGAAGGAAATTCATCCGGTCTTCACTCTTAAGCACACTCCTATTTGGAATAGACCTCTGGTGTTCTCAGAATGCCTGGACATTTGCAGACAGATGACATGCTGCCAGCTCCTTCATGAGTCTGCCCACCAAAAGCCTGGCTGGAGACCAGGACTGCAGCATCTACTGCACTCCCATACTCCATCACTAAGATACCCAATTTACCAGGCTGCTGCCCCAACAGAGCCACTCTCATTCCATGAAGGAGAGGCTTCTGCTGGGATTTGAAGTCATGGAGTCACTGCTGTGTGTGCCTAACCTAGAATCTGACCAAGGGAGACCTTGAGGGATGGGACTGCTGGAACAGAGCTCTTCAAGGGCCACAAGCTGCATCAACATGGGTTGGAGCAAGCCAGAGTCTCATCCCAAAGCTCATCCCAAGTGGGAACAGCAGTGAAACAGGGCTGTGCCTCCAACTGAGCCCCATGCTGTCCCTGGTGCTCGCTCTGAGCAGGGAGCCATAACAGCAGCTGCAGAGGATGCTGCTGAAGGGTTTGACACCACTGACATCTGGGCACTGCTCACCATGGCTCACCACCTTGATCTGGCCCTCAGGTGACCAGCAGCAGCAACACATGCCAGGCAGCCGGGAGTAGATCTGGCTTTAGAAATCCTGCAGATGTTTTGACTTAGGAGAGGGCATCTCATCCTTTTGAGGCACCATAAATAACCTACACAATATGATTAGTCACTCAGTATCAATTGACATTGATGGCCAGAGCTTGGATGGAGCATAGAAAGCAAAGCCCTTGCAAGGAGCCCTTGGGAAGGGGACACACAGTGTCACGTCACACAGATCATCTTTGAGGAATAAAAACCTGTGACCCAAGCTTATTAGCTAGGCAGTGCCTTCTCCATTAAGCACACGCTTCCAGCCAAAAATGGGGAACATCACCTTGAAGCAACAAATTACAGAAAACCCCAGAGCCTCGGGACAAATGCAGCCAAGAGAATGAGCAGGACCCAGCTCTGAGAGTTTTGTTCAGTCCAGAGCAGAAAACCCATAGGCTGAGTCACGCTGCTCGGCTGTGAGTCACATCCATCAATTTCCCAGCACTCCTGCCAGCAGGCTTGCCCGAGCAGGGGCTGCAGACTGCCTGCTGCTGGCTCTGCCCTCAGCACCCGCCTCGGCTCTGCCTCCAAGAACTCCGCCTGAAGAAGACCAGGAGTGATGCTCCCAGAGAAGAGCAAGGAGAATTCTGGACACGAGTAGTGTCAGGAGGAGATGTTAAACAGCAGCAGCACTACAAGGGCAAAGGAGAGATTGACAGGAAGGGTGAAGAGGCAGAAGAAGCCTGGGCAGGAGTGGGTGTCTGGTCCAGGTACTGGCGACAGCATGCCAGGAGGCTTTGGAGTCTGAGAAAAGCACTCTGCAAAGGAAAAACACATTCGAGCAGCGAGGTGAAAGGTCTGGAAAAAGCAGCGAGCAAGAGAGAAGGAGTAGGAGGAAACGTGGGCGCAGAAGTAGGTGGTGCCACATAGCAAGTTTCTGATGTAGCCGGGAAAGGCATCCAGAGCTCCCAATTTCCAGGCCCACACCTTCACCAGGAGACCATCTGTGCTCTCCCAGGGGGAAGGAGCCCCCGGGTCAGGCGAGAGCGTTTTCCTCATTCTGCAAAAAATAGCAGGCGGTGCTGGGGCGCGGAACAGCACCGCTTCCCAGGGTTCCTGTGCTGGCAGTGACGCTCCGAGCCAGGTCTGTGCCTGCCAGTACCCACTCTGTGGGAGAGCTGCATCACTGCTCTGGGACCTGCCATATTCACCTGCCTCCTAAAATGGTGTCTCAGCTGATGTTTTAAAAGCATCAGATAATAGCTTGGGGTTTTTTCTACCGGTGCACAGCCATAGGTAATCCAATTCCTCCCTTTGGAACATTTTAGTGAGGGTTTTAGGTTGGACTTTTTTTCTGATTAAAGGTTGTCTTTCAGGAAGAGAGTCGTTCCCCCAGATTCTGTTGAATGCGGACTGTAGAGCAAAGCAACCAAACAGTTCAGAGGTGGGTCTCTTCCTTCTGGTTTTTTTTTTTACCTCCAGCCTTAATTAAAAGGAAAACTCTAACAATTCTGAATGGGGATTCTTTTTCCTGGTATCATTTGTGTTTGTGAGAGCAAGCAGAACATTCACCTGTTTCTCCAAGTCCTAATGCTGAGACACCATGGGAATGACTCACAAACAGCGTGACGAATGCTTTCAGTGTGGTGCTCAGCTGCAGTGAGGGCACATCCCCATTGCACTGGCCTCATCCACTGCAGGGCCCCATCCAGCACGGCCTTGAACACTTCCAGGGATGAGACACCCACAGCTTCTCTGGACAGCTTGTGCCAGGTCCTCACCGCCCTCATAGTGAAGAATGCCTTCCTAATAACTAATCTAAACCTGCCCTCTGTCAGTCTGAAGCCCTTACCCCTTGTTCTCTCACCACATGCCCTTGCCAACAGTCCTTCTTTAGCTCTCTTGCAGGCCCCCATTAGGTATTGAAAGGCTGCTATAAGGCTCCCCAAAGCCTCCTCTTTTCCAGGCTGAACGAACTCAGCCCATCTTCACTGGAGAGGTGGTTCAGCCCTTTGACCACATTTGTGGCGCTCCTCTGGATTCGTTCCATCAGGTCCATGTCCTGAGGTTTAGGTGTCCGAGATCCGGAGACTGAAATATGGTGCAGCAGTTCTGAAAGCCAAGATGTAGCTCATCCACATGAAACAAGGCACCCCCAGTAGGCACTTCAGTTGCCTCTCATGGGGCTGGGAGCAGGGTCAGCAGCAGGGGACACATTCAGCCCCTCCCCCAGCATGGCTGCAGAACTGCCCAGAACCCCTAACAATGCGCACATCAAAGTGGTTTGCAAACACCACAGTCCATGAGGAGCAAAACACGTCCCATTAATTTAACAAAGAGGGTGTAGAGCAGGGGAAGTGATGGCTGCACCAGCCTCACTGCCAGCCAGGGGCAGCACACAGGGAAACCAGGCAGTGTGGGTCCCTCAGTGTCCCCTGCCAGCAGCACACACCTCCTGGGTGCACAGGGCTGCCAGAAGCTCCAGCACAGCCACAGCAAGGAGCAAACCAAATCAGCTTCTTGCCATCCCATGGGAACTCAAACTTTTGACACTGTTTGAGAGGCCCCGTCCGTGTGAGCCATGTATTTACATGTCTCTTCTCTCTCCCTGTGAAATGCAGGTGCCAGTTTTGCTGTGTTACCTGTAATAAACACTTAATGCCACGCATTCAGGATCCCCTGTTTGCCCTGTAGAAAGTTTCTCTTCATGCATCAGACTCAGAGAACAAAGCCTGGGCTGTTTAGCCGCAGGATTTAACCACCTGTTGTAATACCTGGTTGATCTAATCTTTTGTTTTAATTAAAAGCCTTTCAGTTCGGTTTGCAGATTTTTTTCCTCCCCGCACCCAATGCCAGCTTGCCACCTGCTTCATCAGCTCTGTCTGCTGTGGAGTTCACATCAATCCTCTTCATTGCCTCCAAAGGCATGGGAACGGATAGAAAATAAACAAATCCACCTCAGCAAGTGTCCAGCCTGAGACCCAGCGCTGTCTGGCCACTGCTGGACACAGCAAAGGGTGAAATGAAACAGCTGCCATGACTGGGGAGCCAACAGTGCAATTTGTAGAGTGTCTGCTGCTCTCCAGGCCAGCTCATCTCTATTTGAGGGAAGAAACCAACTGCCTTTGGGCAGTGAGATGGGACCTCACTCCACCAACACCCAGGGGGATTGCTTTGGACAGCAAGAGAAAGACGTTTGCGTGAGGTTGAGATGTAAACTTGGTTTCAAGCACTGACATGAATTCTCCTCTATCTCATAATTAAAACATACACAGCTACATCAGGGATCTCCTGCAGTGGATGCATACTTTAAAATGGCCACTTTGAATATCATAATGACTTTTTTCCTCCACAGATTTTAATAAAACCCAGACTCCACCAGCCAGCAGAATTAGTTATAGCCTTTTGAGTAGGTCACTTCAGAGGAGGAAAAACAGCAAATCAAAGAACAATATTTCAGAAAATGCCCCCGCCACTCTCACTGCAGCCATGCAGTGGTGCTGCCTTCCCCAGCCACCCACAGCAGCTCCTTGGCAAGATACGCTCCATTCTCCTTCTCATTCATGATTCTTTGTTCCTATCGAGCTTCAAAAGCCTTTCTTATCCTTCTGAGGAGCACAGTGACAAGCCCTTCAAAACTGGGCACATGCCTAACACACCAAAATCATTTGAAAACTCTGTATTCACACTATATCTGGCACTTCACCCGCCAGTGCTACCAATACAGCAGGGAATCCAGCACGGCCCCAGCCAGCCCTATGGAGCCACCTTCAGCTAACACAGCCACCACCACCACCTGTGAGAAGGAAAGGCCAAAACATTATCCAAAAAGAGTGTGAGCAACGCTTTGGGAATATCGAGTGGCTGCATTTTTCCTTGCCTTTCCCCTGCTTCTGCAAGAGGCACATTAAAAGCCAAGACACCTTTGGTGCCATCACCACCCATAGCATCCAACACTCTCCTCCACTTCCCTGGAGGCAGCTGCTACTGGGAACCAGTGGGTCTGGCCAGTGGGAAAACGGGACACAGCGGAGACGGCTGCTCCAAGCCTACCACGCCGTGCCGCCGAGACCTGTCAGGATGTGTCACAACACGCGGCGTGTCGTGCCTCACCGCTCTGTCGAGCAACAAGCCAGAAAAAAAAGGGAAGGGAAAAAAAGAGGATTCGGATCTAATACGTGAGTGGGCCGGTATGTGCAAGAGAGATGAATATGAAGTAAAACATGCTGGATGCTACAGTAATAACCGGGCGCACGCGGAGAGGCTGGAAGCGAGCCAGGGAGGGGAGATACGAGAGGGATGCTCTGAGCTCAGTCTGTGCGTGGCGGAGAAGCTGCAGCTCCTGAATGAGCGCAAGGCGGATCCTGAGGCTGCCGCGTGGGCGTCAGGCTGACACGGCTCCACCAAAAACAGTGGGAGCCCACGTCACCCCCAGGCTGGGGCTGTGCCCCCTGCCAGGCTTAGCACGGAGTTCACCAGACACCCAGTGTGTGGGGGAAAAGCTGGATTTTGTCCCTTAAAAATAAGGTGGTTCTTATATGTGCGTCAAGCCAGGTGAACTGTGGTACCAAGCACAGAGATGATTTCCTGCGAAACACAAGAATATGTCCCCCAATATTTCGGTATTAAGGGTGGGATCAGCTCCCTCTTCTTTGTATGGAGATGCTGAACCTAAGGGCCCCTCTGGTAGCAGCTTTGTGTTGAGGCAAATCCCATTTTGGGGACCAGTGGGAGGAGAATGGAGGTCGCAGGCAAGCACCCTCTGCCAAGCAGCATCCCTGCCTCCATTCCCTGCCCACCAGAGGCGGCGGGAGGAAGGGCTGCCTTCCCCAGGTCCCGTGGGCGTTCACATGGCCCCTTGGCAGCAGCCAAACACACATTTACGAAGAGCAAACTTCTAACGGCATGGGGATGAGTCATTACGGGGTTTCAGAATGCGTAAATACGATCACATCCTAATTCAGTGTGTCACAACGAGCTACCCTGCATCTGCGGGGTTACTCGGCTCTGCAGAAACCTCGGAAATTCCTGCCCAACCTTGTGATGCAAAAATTCATCTGTATTCGTGTTGCTGCGTGCAGAGAGTTAATGTGTTTTTTCGGGGTTTTTTTTTATTTTGGCACTGGATTTCAATGGAGGCTTATGTGCAGTGTTACAACCCAGTACTGCTATGTTTTGCACCATAAATTTACAACCGAGTAATAAGTAAACACAAGATTTTTTTGGCTACATAGGATTTTCCAAGGTGATTAAATAATTTTCTAAACAGCTTTGAGAATGAAGCTGTCTGAAATCTCCAAGGTAATAGGAAATTAACTGCATCCCCATACGCTCCATAGACATAGGAGGAATTCAAATTTACTGAGAAGTAATATAAAATATTTAAGAAAGCAAATAGAATTGAATAAAACCTCTTGCAATGTAAATTAAATCTGCCCAAACCAGCAGTGATTACCTTTGCTGCCATGGCTCCTCCAGAGACTCTGTGTGTGCCCCAGACTCCACACGGCCCTTGCCTCACCAGCACCTGTCACAGACAGTGTGCACCCCAAACAAACATGATTTGAAGACTTCCAAATACTTTTTTTAATGGTCAAAAGCAGTACTCATTGTGCACTTACCCAAAGAACAGGGAGACAGGACCATCAGGAATCAGGCCAAGTGGTGGCTTTGGCGTGAGCAGGTGTCTAGAGCACCATCTAATGACCCAAAGATTTGGCAGTAGCCTACATTAGGGCTTCCCAAGCTTTCCCACAGTGGGAACCACCTCCACCATCCCCCACAGCCCTGGAGCTGCTGCCTACCAGCACTGCCAGCTAACCCAGGCATGACCAGCCAGCTGGAGCCCTGTCCTTGGGCGAGAACCACAGCCCAAAACCACATGTGGAGGGGCCTCGCCCTTGCCCAGGGCTGCAGGTGCAGGTGATGGGCAGGGCAAGCAGCCCCACCCGGGGCCTTCCCTGAGGGGGCCGGCGTTCATCCTTGCTCAGCCAGGCAGGGGGAGCAGAGAGCCACCGGGGGAAGGGCTCTGGAAAGCCATCCCTCCCGAGCAGCTCGAGGAAATTCATATTTCATGTTCTGCTCCTTCTCTGCCCACGGAGTTCTTTCTCGTGGTGGTGCGTAGGTGTATGTGAGGGATTTATCCTTTCCCCACTGAATCACTGCAGCACAACATCTTTTCAACCCTTCTGTACAGCACAAAAGAGCCTCATGGCATTTCTCCTCATTTCCCTGCTTAAGGAGACAGCCAGCAAGTTCCACAGTGCGACCCAGTTGCACCCTGACTCAAGGCTGGGAACAGTATGAGCCTGGCTAGCCCTGGTTGGGGGCATGTCTGGAGGGGCAGACACCCCTCCTTCTGCCAGCTGGCACCCCAAAACCACAGCCCAACCTGCCTGAAGCCAGTACAAAGGTGTCTGGAATGATGCTGCTTGTTCAGCTGAAAGATGGCTCTACACTCAAGGGAAGGAGCAGAGCAGGGCACACTGAGCTTGCTGTGCTCTCCTCAAAGCCTTGCGAGCCCAGATCCAAGACAAAGAGTTACCAGATCCCGACTGCCACAGTAACAAGCCCTTGTGCTTTAACTAGGGGCTTCCATCAGGCCTGACACTGGCGTTGTGTATGAGTTCTCTGTATTTTGAAAGGAAAAGGGGGAGGAAATGAGTTCTGCAGCTGTTATCATGGGCAAAGCCATCGCCGTGAGTAGAGGCTCAGCCACAGATGAAGGCCCTCCTGGCTGACCCTCATATCAACTGCTTATTTAGAAAAAGACACAGAAGATTTAGGCGGGTAGCCAGCAATAAAAATTTAAATTCTGGGTGTATGAGAAACCTCCTGAAGCTTCAAATGAACCTTGTGTAAGTCGTTCCATCCAACAGTGCTTTCCAACCAAGGATCTCACGGCTTGATAAGACACTGACTCAGGCAGGCCTAATGCAAACCTGTGGGCTCCAGCAGCACCACTGCGTTCTTACTGAACTTTGGATAGCCACTGCTCAGCCCACATCAACTTAGAAAAAATACCCATCTAAATGTTTTCCATTTTCGCTTGTGTGCAGCCTGACAGATAACAACCTGGCTGTTCTCCCCCGTCCTTGCACCTTCAACACCAGAGTATGTAGCTGCTGCCTTCTCCTCTTTCCCAGAATAGGGCAAGATTGCACTCCAATGCAAGGCAAAAGCCAGCAAACACCGCCACTGGTTCAGATTTCCCATGTTTACTCTCCTCTGGGCTGGGAGAAGGCAGGGGGATCGCACCTACTCAGCCCCCATCTCTGCTTTAAACCATTCCTGACTTCCATGCCATCTCAGCAACCTGGATGTTTTGAAGGTTTATGGAGGGGTTCTATCCCCCACCTCCCTGACTGCTCTTTGGCGTTTTTGCTCCCTTGTCTGCTTTTCCCATTTTACACCCCATCTCCCATCCAGTTTCTGCCCCCTAACCACCTCTCAGCAGAGATGTGGGCCGCTGCTTAGAAAGCAAGTTGGAACAGGGTGGCTTGCCAAGGCAGCTGCTGAGGGCAGCAATGCTCTGTCTTCCCAGTTCCCAAAGAGCACTCACACGTGCCTGGCATCCCACCCTGGCACCTCTGTGCTGTTTGTGACCCTGTGTAAATACGAGCACACGCAAAAGCGGGAGCGCAGGAGGGGGGAAGGGAACTCAGTACCTCAGTGCTGCAGACCCTTCCTGGGTTTCAGTTCCTCCCTCCTGCCAGGGCCCACTGAGCCCTGCAGGCTGTGCACATAATGAGGCCACCCCTAAATGAGGATTCAACCACAAGAGCAGGAAAAGGCTTCCTCCAGTGAGAGCTGCAGTTTGAGGTACTCCCTCCTCCCCTCTCCCTCCCCACCAAAATTAACATCTCCTTTTAGAAAACACAATTAAGAAAAAAGGACAAACCCTGGGGAAACTAAAGAGTTCTCACGGTGAATTTTATTTTGTAAGCAACAATATAAACATGTGAATAAAACAGGCAACATTTGCAGGGCTGGCCTTTGATCCAGAGTACCCTGGACCTAGCAACCCTTCCCGAGCAGACGAGGGCAAGCCTTTACCTGCGACTCCAGAGGCTGGCCAGGTTGCAGTCCACCAAGACCTTTGTCATGGAAAGACCAATGCTTGAGTATTTGCTCTTACCAAGCGCATGTGCAATCTCGGAATGTACCTCCCGCCTCCCCTACCCCAGGATTAAAAAGAAAAAAAAAAAAAAAATCATACAGCTGCAAACCAGTAAAAAAAATTGCTTCCAGCTTATTGAGACTGAAATGGCCTGTTGGACTATAAACTGAAATATCATTCTGGAGATAAGCAACTGGTCGTGACACAAAGTACTGTATTTACAACTCAAAAATATAACTGTTATATACTTTAATTTATAGCAAATTTAATACATTAGTGTTTACAAAATAAATTCTGGACTCAACTGAAACAGCGTGCTGCTTAGCAAGTTCTTTTTCCTTCCTCTCACTTTAACTGAAGAGACCAGCAAGCTTCAGAGCTTCTTCTGTGACCCACACACAACTTTTGATGGTGTCAGATGTTGGAGAAAACCAAATGTTTCTTGCATCTCTAAAGGTTTGCTGCTTGGTACCTTCTATTGCTCAAGCTGTACAGTTCAAACCTTAAGCTGTCCTGTAACAAGTTCCATACACGTCTCATGAAAGCTACTCAGGTACTAACCAGGGCACTGGTTAATGTTACAAACTGAAGAGACATCCGTGCTACTAACTCACACAACAGGAAAGGGGAAATATAACTACACATTCAATCTCTTATGCCTAAACAGCAAAGCTGCGAACTCCATTGCTTAAAGTAAGATACTTCAGTAAGTGAAACAGTACCACACAGTTCAAGAAACATCATTTTTTTTAAAAAAACCAAACATTTTAATAGTATAAAAAGTTGTTTTACTGGTGTTTCTACTATAAAGCTTTGTTCCACAAATCAAGTGATAAAATAATTAGATATGTTTACAGTGATAAGAGACTGCAGTGTAGACATTTCAGCTCACATTTTGCTGAGCGTTTCAGTACAACAGAGACTGATTCATCAATACGCACCTATGACACAGAGCAAACTGCAGACATGAAGTGCACACCTGAACAGGGAAGTTTACCCACTGGCATGGTAACTCACTTTCTTCAGCTCTCCCTTTCCCCTCCAGAACACGTCGTAAGCAAAAAACTGTATTTGGAAATGGAGGCATATAACTGTTCTGACTGCAGAGCAGCACAGAGGAAAGATGGATGCACACAAACACACCGTGGTAAATTCCAAAGTTATATGCCAACTACTCCTCCTTAGATAAAATGACATCTTCAAAAGTGAACATGTATAAAAAATAAAAACTGACAAATAAATAAAGAATACAGATGTTAATCACATACATGAAAAGAAGGATTGGCATACTGTATGCAGTATACAGTATATTCATAGAATCATCTGGGCTGGATAGCACTTAATAAGGAGTTACATGCTGAAATCCTAACTCCTTGTCTCTCTCCTCCAAAAAATCTTATGGTTTCTGGATATTAAGTGCAACCTTTTACACTGATGCATAAATCCTGCACCGTATCTCATCTTTGCCATACTTGGGATGTCTTTTTTTTTTTTTAAGATCCACAGAGAAGTCCAAGAAGTTATAATGGTCTGAATGACAATTCTTGCAGCCCTGTCCATACTATTTGGTCTCTTGAGTTTCCTACCAAATAAGATTTAGTAATTGTATGGTACATCAAACCCCAGTTTTTCCCAAGGAAATGTGAGCCAATCATATGGACTCTTCCATACTCTAACTGGCATTTCCCACACTCCTGACCTGTATGTAGGTATTATGCTATAAGTGTGTTACACAAAGGCTGCTGAAACCATTGGAAGTGACGTAGCAATAGTTAAGTGTCAAGTACATCTGCTATAATACAGAATCAGGGTCTAGGTCTATCAAATGCTATATCCACATAACACTTTAAACCATGAAAATATTGTATGCATTTTCCTTTTTCTACAAATATTGTTGCAAACTTGCTGTTAATTGTGTCACGAGGTTTGCATTCCTAATTCTCCAATGATTTTTAATTCAAATGTTTAACAACCATATCTACGCTAGGTACACTGAAAGTAGACATTGAAATTTCAAGTAAAATGAACTGTAGCCACATCTACTGGACTCAATACACGTCCCGACATCTAGATTTACTTTGATAAGTTATACAAATACATAATACATTCTTAAATAATGAAGACCCACAATATTAATTTGTGAATCCTCCCACGTTATAAAACCACTTTTACAGGAATGTTTATCCACCTGTATTACTGTTTTAGTCGCAGTGTCTCTTGCTTTCCTGTTCCACGGATTACTGTACCAGTTCTTAGGCTTTGGCTATTGAAATCTCTTATTTGAATGAGGCAACACTGGTTATTAAGGCTGGTTTTTTTTATCTCTTGTGAAGTTTCATTCTTTACTATGACACTGTTTTCCAGAGCAGAATGACTATCTTGTGTCTTCGGGTTCTGTTTTTATGACCTTCCTTTCGATGTTGTTAAAAGCTGAATGAGGAAAATCCTTTAAAATACCAAGGCCTTCTGCATTGAGAAAAGAAAGAAAGAAAGATGTTAAAACACTGCTTGGAAACAAATATATTTTGTTCTTAAATCAACAAAAATGTCCAAGAACCATATGAATATCAAAAGTTGAAGCAATAAATCCTGCCTCCTCCTCGGCTTTAACCCAGCTGGGTTAGAACCACCTCAGTTACACTGGAGTGACAACACAGAGAGGAAGCGTCGCAGATTTACTTCAACCCTCTCTGGGAGCAGGGACTAATGGAGATACACTCTACACTTGCATTTTGAGAGGGAACGGGTAAAAATCCCCTACTAGAGATTTCACTAAGTGAATTATCACTGGGATTGGGACAATCTGCAAAAGAGGTGAGACAAGATTGCAGTATCCCAAAGCGAAAAACACAAGACTCTGCCCAGTCTTCAAAACAACTACTTTTGCATCTTGTCATTCAAATAACCTCTGCACCACTGCATCTTTCAAACTCAGGTGGGATTTTATTATTACTCCAAAAGTTGCAAGAGTCTAAAGAACTCCTGGCTTTATCTCAGTGCACTAAGTATTAAACTGAAACCACCCACAGAGATTTCCTAAAGGTTTCTTGCTCTCTTCTATCAAACTTAAGAGTGGGTTTCTCCCAATGCCAGAGGTAAATGACAAGACTGGCAGTGAGCAGAGGTCAGTGAATGAAACTCAGGTGGAAAAGACTTACTGTATGACATTCAGTTCACAGCAGAGAAACAGCTAGGTCCTTACAAACCAGAATAAAGAGGTCTTTTTTATAAAACGCCTGATTCTTTTATACAGAATGAAGCCATGTCATAATCATGCTGCTGTCAATGTGATACAGTTTAAGTATTTAACAGCAATAGTTTCAGGCAATATCACTCTCTGAGGACAGACACATGCCAGAACTGGCTTATCTGATTCCAGTTACTGTATCCCCTAAACTTTTCCCAAATAACAATCAATCCGACTGTAGATTAACAAGTAACACTCCTCTTGGAGTCTCCTCCAAAGCCTCGATGGCGTGGTTACACACAATGCATGCCAGGCTGCCTTCCTGGCTGCTTCACTCAGAGACATCACAGAAAAGTAAGAAATGGTGGGTAATTTCTCAGGGGCAGCACTAACCCGAGGACTGGGACTTTGCCTCACCACTGGGGTAAAGCCGGATCAGATCACTGCACAGAGATTTCCCAACGTGCTGCTCTCCATCAAGTGAAATGTGCTGCATCTGTCTGCTTGGCAGGTTGGACATTCGGAGGTTCAGTGGTCTTTCACCTGCAAGTTGTTCACAGTGAAAGAGTGATGCATTAAAAGAAAAGCAGTATTAAAAAACAGGTAGAGACTTAAACACATATTAATTCTATCAGCAAAAGTGCATCCTAAATTCCAGCTGCTCAGAGAAGTTTTCTAGCAAAACCAGGCTTATGTAAATATACTGCTTTGCAGACCACTCCGAGGCACTGCTAGAAAGGGACACTCAGCCAGACAAAAAAAAAATAAGTAATCCTTTTTAAAAAAACCCTTTATTCTTCTCAAAAATCCTTGAGATACAAAAATTTTCCTCTCCCACTGCACAATCCCTATGAAATCCTAAAAATTTCCAGTTCCCCTGCACAATAGCTAAATGGCATAAAAGAAGCTTGCTCGGCCAAGGAAAGCTGGATCCATACACCTATTCTTCACGAGTACTTCTGTACCTCATTGCTTGACCAATTCACACAAATGAAAATCTGTTTTTTAACACTTACTTGTATTGATTCCCTTAGTTGTCACTCTACTACTTCATTTCAAGCCCCTTAAAAACACTAGCACTTAAAAACCAGACACAAGAACTTCTGGTTGTATTTCTTTTGTTTGTAACATTTTGTTTCACTTCACAACAGTAAAAAAAGTGATCCAAACAGAAATGCTCAAACAAAACAAACACTCCTAAAATTAATTCAAGACAAGGAATAGCCAGTTGGTAAATCAAACAGAACCCTAGAACTGTAAGCTTTTTGAAGCTACTAAGAACATCATTAGAAACTGCTTAGTGCTAAGTAATTTACATAGCCAGCTCCTCAGGTTTTGTTCCTAGAATGTGCAAACAGGTAAACAAAAAGGAGTACCAACTATATTACCTGCTTTATTTTCAATTTCCACAAAACAAGAACACAAATGAAATGCAACACTCTGCTTTATTTTCAAAACTGAGGATAAAGCTAGAGCAAAGTCCTGCTCTCAGTAACAGCAGCGCATCCAGCCTCCCTCACTCCCCACGTTATCCCTGGGGAAAGCAACTTGCCAGATACACAACAGTAACACAGCAGAACCTGAGTGTACATCTGATTGCATTATTTAGACCGTAAGCACTTCAGGGCAGAGAGAGATCTTGTCTTGTCCATTCAGTGCTCAGGGTTCTGTACGAGATAAATACCACCACTGACAGAGGTTGCGTAACATCAAATGTCTTTGCTGGCAGCAACGCCCGTGCCTGGGAGCTACCATACCTTGTCCATCAGCATTATCTAATGACATGCCATTGGGGCTGTGCTCTTCCGAGTTCTGCCTGTAACACCCTGTGGAAAGACGTCTCTCTAACGCTGCCTGGTTGCAAAGAAACTCCATCTGTTTTGCCATCACCTTTTCCGACTGCAATTAAAACAAAAAAAGATTTCTCTCTATATACATACATAGAGCAAGTCAAAACACAGGGGGAAAAACAGTATCAGATGAAAAGACTAACAGCCTAGATAGTGGTTTTTGTTGACTCATATGTACAGATGTGTGTTTTACGGTTTCTTCAAAACTATGAAGCAAACAAAATATTTTTGCACCCATAGAGATTTTCATAATGTACATCTGAGTCACTCAAGAATACTTAAAATGCAAGCTGTTGTAGTTCATCTACATAGAAATGCAACATTAAATTCGGTTCTTCAAAAACACACAAAAATCACTTCCTGCACTTTAGGACTGCAGGTTACGTGAAGAGAATCTCAAGAAAAGCAAAAAAGAATGTCTTAATTATCTAGTTAGCTCTGTTCAAATATATGCCTTCACAAAGTATTCCAGAAAGTATTCCAAGAGCAATGGCAACATCTGCTAAAAACTTATGCCAAGATTTCACCAGACATCTTGGAATCTTTATTTTAGGAAACAGCACTACACAAGCTTAAAAATCTGCCATTCTGAAAGTGTAGGATGACAGTATGTTTGTGGGGGATAAAGGTGTGAAATGTCTGTCTAGAAGAAGAACAAGACCTATACACCTATAGAGAGTGGAGCTAAACAAGCCAGTGCAACGTGGGAGGAAATGGCGTCTGAATGTTTGTCATTGACTTTAATGCCAAGAGAATTCTAACTTTCACTACAATCTTGTTCTTGAGAGAATGTAAATAAGCATCTTGCAAAAATAAGAAGAAAATCACAAGTCAAGAAAGTTGATTTAGAAGAGCCACAATGAACATAAGACCAGAAGGTGTACAAACTTACCATGTACAACTGATGGGAAAAATTAATTTCTCTTTCAGGTAATGCCACAATTGTTTCAACTACTACAGAGATCTATTCATTGCAGAGCATTTCACTTTCCTTGGGAGATGCTGAAAGCCCTGACTTCCCACAAAAGGCTGCTTGCTCAGCATAGTTCAATAATTTATACGTACAATGACAGCCTAACAGACCAGCAAAACCTGGGCTTCTCCAGAACAGTGGCGACCCTGACAGCAGGGTAATGACACAGCCAGTATTTACATACTCTGGCTCAGAGTTCATCAGGGTCTGCAGAAGACCACTGATGGCTCAAGCCTGATCTTGGGAGGAAAGTAAAAAAGAAGCTATTTTCAAACAGTTTACTTTCAAATGTGCTTTAACTTTGCTATTCTGTCATTCCTGTTACCAACTTTTGAACTGTACAGTAATTTTTAAAAAGAATAAAACATTTCTCAGTCATGCCGTATTTGTTGTCTACTTGGGATAAAACTAGAATTCTAAATTTCAATGGTGCTTCTGATCACCACAGAAAAACCCACAGAGTCACAGATACGTTTAAGCTTTAATTAAATCTGTAGTCCACTGTCATGTGGCAGTGACCAACAAAAACTTTAAAGCATATACAAAATGAAAATAAGCTCACGTAATTATTCTGTGACATCAGAACATGTGGGATAATTGCATTTGATGTATCACAGATTTGTATGATTGAGCACTAACTTTGCAGTAGAAGGTGGTAAATGATAGGGTAACACATCCATTCTCAGAAAACAGGAGGGTAACTCTTAAATGGAATCTTACGTGCAAATTCGGTGATTACATTTGCCCAAATCAGCTATACAAAATAAATTTGTTGCAGTTTAGCATGAAATGCCTCCTCAGCAAGAACTGGCAGTAGGAGATGGGTATTTTGCCTCAAGGCTGGGATGCACTACAGAAAAGACAAAGAAAGAACTAGCAACCTGTCTTCATTTACACAAAGCTTTCTGTCTGCTCAGGATCACTGCGCTTCCACCAGGCTAGGTGTTGTTTAGGAAGCCAATTTATCCTCTCAGATCCAGAGGTTCACTTATTCCTAAACATATTGGCCCTTCTTCTTGTAAGACATGTCAGAACTGAGGACTCCAAGACGCCTACTCTATTCCTCTCAACTCAGTAACTTGAGCTTTCCATTTATAGCAGATAACGCAAGTAACACAGCACATACTGTACCAATACTACCCTACTTGCTCCCAACACACAACCACAGATTTTCAAGCCTACTATGCTGCATCTTACCTCCTTGGAACTAACAAGGGCAAAGCTGTAGTACTGTGTCAGAACAGTTTCGGGAGGTAAATCCAAATTAAGAGTGATGCAATCACAGCTAAGCTAGGTAGCCTTTTAAAAATGATGGGAATTAATTTAGTCATCAAAACAACAACACATCAAAACCAGTGTACAGAGACACAGCCCGTGTTATTCACAGTGTAGCGTAGTTGGTTTACCTGGGAATTAAGAGCTGTTGGGTCTTCACTCTTTCCTTTAGCCAAAGCAAGTGGCATTTTGTCTTGCTGATAGAGCGTCTGGACGGTGTCCTGGAAATCAGGATAACCATCCTATTGAGCATAAAAAGAAACCAAACCAAGAGGGACATATTAATATTTTTTTTCCTTCACCTTCTCTGTACACTTAGAAGAAAAAAAAAAATCCCTAAAAAACACATTCCTGAACTTTTATTAAAAATCTGGACTGCAATTTACATGATTGTGCTATCCACTTCATTTAAGTTTGTGCATAAAACACACAGAGCCCCTCCACAGCAACTGCTATATACCTAACATGGCATAGACAATCTCATCTCTCTCACTCTCAGGTGAATCCAGACTACCCTTGTTACTGACATTAAACTAGTTTACATTCAGCCTTCACAGGCAGATTTAGGCCTATGGTTTCTGTCACTCTTCAGAAATCAAGTTTATATGTAGACGAGGACATATACTAACCTTGTGAAACTGAGAAAAGCCTCCTGAAATTCAACATTTTTCACACAGAACCTACACTAGTATCACAAAATGAAATATCACCATTTCAGAAGTACAGTGGAAAATTTATAGACTATGGGAAACCATGATTCAATAACTCTTCCAGTCTGAAATTCTTATGGCATGCAAATCTCTCCTGCAGCTTGTATATGTATCAATAAAGCAAATAAAGTTCCTGTGAAAGCCTGCCAGACTCCATTAAAATAAATTAATCATTGAAGCAAAGGTTCAAGATGAGGAGTTTATCCCGCTTGGTATTAAAAAAGGAAAGCTCATGTGCACTAGAGAAACATCCAGAAATGTTTACAGAAGCCCAGTATAGGTAACTCTGTCAAAACGTGACAGGAAGCCAGGGATCTTAAGAAAAGCCCAAACCTGAGAACAATGACATCTGTCACTGAGGTTCTGAAGACCTGGGTCTCAAAAATACACCAGTTTAGGTATATTCTCCTTGTAGATTCTAAAGACACATACACGTCAATAACTACATTTTTGACAATAGATGGACAAAAGGGTTACAGCCCAAGAGAAAGAGAAGTGATCTTTGAGAAAAAACACAAGGGAAGGACTATAAGGTTCCCTCCACTGGCAAGCTGCCCACTGACCTGCAGAGCAGTGGTCTGACCCAAGGCAGATGGCCAGAAACCCAGTGCAATGTAATGCCATTAAACCTATTCTTTATGCTCAGGAAAAAACCCTAAAATCTGATCGCTGCATATTGCTTTTAAACACCCAACATACTCCCTCACAGAACAAATAAACACAACAGCTATGTAAAAGCTTCATAACCAGGTAAACTGCCACAAAGCCTCTAGCTTAAGCCAGAAACAAAGGATTTGCAGCGCTTTTCCATGAGTACTGACCACTTTAACAGTTAAGACCTGAATTTGTTCGGGAGAGGAGAATGATTATGTGTAGGAGGATTAGATGCTGAACACACAAAACCCTTTCACTCAGGATCTTATTTCTGCAACAAAACAGGTAACACAGTTCTTCGTAACACATTTGTGATCACCTGCCTATCCAAAACCGAAGGCTGTTTCCCAAAAGCGGGTCTGGCTGCCTGTTGCTGTCAGATAACTCCCGGAGGATGACGTGTTCTGGATCACCTTCCCAGAGCCCCTTCCCACTGCTGGCTGCCCCCAACTCCCCGTGGGATAAGGAGCACACTGGACCAAGCACCAACCTCTGCTCTGCTCCATGGCTGCCTGGAGGTCCTGCTACATGCACTGCAGCATTTTTGTTTTGCCATCCTGCTGCTCAGTTGTTTTCCAAGCAGCTTTGTGCAGCAGATGTTCCCAGTCCCACATGTGCTTTTTCTCTCCCTCTAATGACATTTTTCCTATGAAAACAGTAACTTCTACTGCTTTTGCTGTTTTTGTGAAAAAAACAAATCCCACACTTTGGTTTTCTTTTCAGCCTTCTCAGAAATAGTGGAGGTGGGGCTTTTCTCTCCTCTTCCTCCACCCATACTGGCACCAAAGGAAGATGTTTCCTTGCAGCCTCTGCTCAGGTCTCCTTGCTTGTGCCCCCCCAACTCCACTGAGCTTTGGGAAATCAGTTTTTGAAAGCTCTTCCCACTCCTCTTCTTCAGATGAATGGAGACGCTGACACACAAAATAATTTCTTTAGACCACAGACAACAAGAATATCTTTTAAACTCTCCTTTTTTCCTCTCTTGGCTGTTCATGCTGACTCTGAAAGGGAACCTGGTCGACCCCAATAGAGATGCACAGCCTCTCCCTCCACAACTTCTGCCTGATGTACCTGTGACTTGTTTTGCTTTCTAAGCTGGTGCCACAACAGCTCATTGCTTTCAGTGGTGCTCGCACTGAGTCACAGAAGGTGACAAAATAAGGGGTGCCCCCACCTCACAACACCTAAGCAGGAGAGATCCTTCCTCTGCAGGAGGATGTGCCATTTCCATCCCTATTCACCCGTCCTGCTCTTTGTCCAGAGCAGATTTAGGAACTATCACCCCTTTTTTATAATCTGCTTCCAAATACCAATTCACTCCACTCCTTTTTTCACTCCCTCCACACCTTTAGTCTGTCATTTGCCTGGAATTTTTTCCCCTTCTCCTCTTTACACTTCACTCCCACAGCTCACCCACCCACTCAACGAATAAGAGGGGGAGAGCTCGCAGGGGAAGAGAAAGGCTTTTACAGGTAATTTGATGTAATTCACGGCACATTGTTTCTTTGTAATGCTTGTGCGAGTTTCATATTCATGAAAAGGATAAATTTACAACGTGGCTGCAGATTGACAATACTGCAGCTTGCACACACAGCTCTGCTGGCTCTGCTCAAGGATGACCTTCAGAGCCTCTCTGGAGGCTTTTTAAAGTGTTATTATATTTCAGGAAATTAACTCATCTTTTTTTAAAGTAATCTTTTACACTATGCAAATAGGCTGTGAAGTCTTTCCAAATTGAAGCCCTAGTATTTTAGGCCACGCTTCACAGAGACATTAATGACTAATGGTTAAAGGAATGGTGAAGCAAAATACAGAGCTCAGCCTTAAAACAGAAAGGCAAAATAACCCTTATCAAAAAAAAAAAAAAAAAAAAAAAAAAAAAAAAAAAAAGAAGAGAAAATTAAAACCAGAAAAGAGCTAGTTGTAACAACAAAAAAATACTCCATGTTCGGGTCCTCTCTGTGTTTTCAAGACAGCAAGCAAACAGATCCACAATGAAGCACTACAACTTCAAAAACAGTGTAAGGAATTCTTCCCCAGAACAGAAGGAAAAATCTGCATTTGCTACCATTTCCCTTTTTACTTTCACCTTTCCAAAAAAAAACCAAACCAAAACAAACCCCAAAAAAATCCCTGAACATACTACTAAAAAAAGGACCTTTTGCTTTTTTTTTTTTTTTTTAATGCAAGCCCCAGGAACCCAAAACAGCAGTGATCTACTATGTCATACTGCATCTTTTTTACATTTCATTGAAGTAAAGCCCACGATTTACAGCATACCTCAAAATTATAATGTACTGAAGTAATGCTTTACTCCTCCTTAGAAGACTCTCAAAGTTGTGAGGGGAAAAAAGGACATTTCTGCTGATAACAATACTGGTAATTTCAAAATTAATAATGCTAGGCTATCAGATTAAAGAATATTTAATTCAATATAATTTTCAATTTCTTATTTTGGAAAAATTACCTATTTCTGAAATAGTAATTTGTACAATCAGTACAATTTGTACAATGAAGTTTTCACAAGCATTTTAAAATATGACTGGTAATTTTAGATAAAACAAAACCCAAGTAAACATCCTTTTGCAGAATTATTGAACTAAAAAGGGTATAAAAGAAGCAGGCCTTCCAGACTCTTTAGGATTTCACCATGCATAAAATAGGAGAATACACATCCTTTAAGGCTGTCCAGATTTCCTGCTCTCCAGAAAACCTCAAGTTTCAGCCTGTATTTTTCAGTATTTTAATTTTACACTTTCTTTCAACGAAGATCCTGTAAAAAACAGCACCTCCCTTTCAGTGTGTCATTTTAGACACTTGCTCATCATCAATTATTACTGAATGAAGGAAAAACTTCCTAATGCTGAAATCTAAGTCATTGAAATACTACTTCAAGCAGAGGAGTGGCTCCCCACCAGCTCTTACAAATTAGGGCTAGACTGAACAAAAGAGAGATTCAAGCAGCCATCCTGCAACACGTTGGTCAAGCCTGATAATGGTGAAGCTGGATGAAATCATTTAATGCAGATTTTCCCTGCTCTTTTTTGTGGATCAAAGAACAAGCATAGGTCAAAAGCAAATCCTGACACACATAAATGACATTACTGACTTATCAAAGCTACCAGTATATCCTCATTGCACGTGTATATTTTGCACTACATAAACTCAAAAGTACAATAGTATATGGGCTGATGGAACTTAATAAATAGGATGAATTCCCCTGTACCTATTCACAGCTGCCTTTTCAAAACCAACTGCTCTCACCAGGGTTTGCCTCATAGGAAAAGCCTTTGTACAGGTAAAAGCATTGCAGTACTGAAAAAAACCCTAAAGCCTTTCTACATACAGTGCTTCATTTATCACAGAATGCGTTACATATGAGAGACACATTTCAGAATGTGTTGCAATTCTCCTCTACAGTTAAAGAATGCATCACCTATCTGTGTCACATACAAATCTAGCTCAAGTTCAGCTCATATTGTAACACACAATTAACCCTTTGGAGTAGATAGTACAATAAAAAACACCCACAGTGCTAAGGATAAATTAGATACCCACATAACAGTGAAACTATAATTAGTTTAAAATACAAATTTAAAAGACAGATCTGCTATTCTTATCAGGTATATAGGTATACATATGTACATCTGACTTTTTTTATTTTTACTTTTTTTGTTAAAAGTAACTTTTTAAAAGGCCTCAAATTTCCCTTCTAGCAGTGGTAACTGAAGAAAAAGGTAAACTACATACATGCTGCTCCTGCACTCTTAACGAGAAATTCCCAGCATCTCCCAAAGCAACATCTTGTGCAAGTGTGCACATTAGCCATGTATACATGCATTTGACACAAAACTCATTACAAAAACCTGTAAATTAATATCTACAGGCACAACCATTTGTGTTGAGATACATAGCTTTTAGTTAGTTTTTGACTTTTCAATATCATCAGTGTCAATTCATGGCATAGTCAGAGATGGCTAATATTCTGCCATCAGTCCTTATCCAGAAGTCTGTATTTTGGACATGATCAACAGCTGACTCCAGTGAATTAGGCAAACCCCACCTCACACTGACTGAAAAGCAGGAGGCCTTATGGGAAGACATTTCCTACAGCGCTTGAGCTTATTCCACCACAGGAAGTCAGTCAGTCCCATTCCTCCCCTCCTACTCACTCTGAGTGCAAAACACTCAGAGTATCTTTACCATTAAACAAATCCTACTCTTTACCCCTGCTCCTACAGCTTTCTCCATCAAGCACTTTCATTTACAGAGACAGTGGTGATGTTCTCCCACCCTCTCTCTCTCTCATACCCATCAACTGTCTATCAAATGTTTTTCTGACAAATTTCCTTAAGACAGATCCCTTCAAAACAAAACTGAATTTTAGCATGCACAGGTCAAAATACAGGAGTCACATTACTGTACCTCTATCTTGATTCTCTTTGGTGACAGCTCATCCCTTTCTCCACATTTAGATCTAGAAAAGAAGACACATCCATGATCAGTAAACAGCACATTAACCCCAACCATCAGTAATAATGCAAAGGAGTCAAGGAAAAAAAATAGATCAGGGAAGAACAAGTGAGATGCACAAAAAAAAGCCTTCAATTCACTTTGACATGGCAGTGAAAGTCAATCAAGTATAGAGGAACATAAGCATTCTGTGCCGTTTTCAGAAGCATCAAGAGATTATTGGATTCTTCCTTCCAAAGAGGGAGGAAAGCACAAAGAATTACAGAAATGCCCTTGGCATTGCTTATCCGGGATGGATGTATATTTACATGAATCTCTATGGAAGAAAGGGGAGCAAAGGAAAACTTTCCAGAAGTGTAGAAAAACGTATTTTGAAAGGGTATTACATTACAGGCAAGGGAATTAACATTTAAAAATCATTCAATCATACTTACTAATTCTAAGGTTTTAATTGTATTCAAAAGCTGTTGAGCCTTTGTCACCGTTCCATAACCGCAGTTCATTTAACAGAACAGTAACAACTGAAATTACGACTCAGCTTCAGTTCTTTTAAAGCAAGTTTGTAAGCCACTCCCTGTGACCTTATCTTTTTGGATAACAAGCCAAATCTGTATATAGAAAAAAGGAAATTGATGCATTGAGCATCTATGGCTACTCTGCCAATTTACATTAACCTTAAAACACACTAATGCCTCAAATGTTTAAAATACCAGCCTCTCAGATGCCTCTCAACATGCACTATCCTTAAAATACTTAAAAAACTAGAGACCAAACAAAAAGGTAATCCAAGACAGCTGAATCTTATCAGTTTAAAAGCTTCAGGACTCAAATATCATTTTCCTCCTTTCCTCAGAAGAGCACTTTACTGTCTGAAGAGCAAGAAGAAAGTGTCTCTAGTGCTTCAGAAAAAATGCCATCAGCCTCCTTAGTTCCCTGCAAGTAAAGACTCTCTGAGTTAATGAAGCCTTACTTGGTGGTCCTGTAGGTGTACTTGTAGGTGACCTCCCGAGAGATTTGCCGGGCCAGGGCGAAGAGCTCATCTCTCCTGGTCAACAAGGCGTTGTCTTTCACACACAGCTGGGCAGCTGCTTCGTTAACTGTTAGCTGTAAATCAAACAAACACGCACTTGTGATTTTGCATACTTTCACTATGCTTGTAAAAGTACCTCTTCTGAAGAAATAGAAAATTTTGATGGCAAGTAAAATTACCTATAATTGTACACTAAACCCTGGAGGGTTTCTTCAGTTTATATATATCCCTTACTAAACCAGGTAAGCCTTTGGGAAGAGAAAAGATATGAATGTAGCTGGTGCATAAAGTAAAACATTATTGTAAGACTGTCTCAATGTGCACTGCTTTTGCCTCATCCCAGCATTAATTAAATCTCAGTATAAAACAGTAGCTCTGAACATTCACAGTGTTTGGCTCTCAAAGCCTGGCTTACAGGGAATACTATTTTTATAAACGCAATATGCCCAGGACTTAGGGAAAAAAAAAAAAAACAACCACCCTGACAGTGTGGGTACAGATGGCTTTCCCTGGTGAATACAGAATAAATTCTGTAGAAGGTGATGGTTTAAGAAACGATTAAACTTTTTTTAGCTATGTTTCTCACCCTCGTGTTTGTGAAGACTATCTTCAGACATGAATCAAATGTAACTCGTTTCAAGGATGTTTTCCTGAGCCTGCCAGGACACATTTCTAGTGCCTCTGCTGCTGGCAAAAGATTCATAGAGAAAGGGGGGAAAAAAAGCCTGAAGTTGAGGCTCAAAATGGTTTTGCAATGTTCTTCAGAAGCCTATTGGAAGTGGTGATACTGTCATGAATTGTGTTGGCTCAACAATACTGCTTTCCGAGAAGCCTATGGTCAGCAGTGTGGACACAACAACATTATTAATGCAATGAGAGGCACAATTCGAGATGCTGGTGAGGCTATTCCAAGCTCCTTCCACAGGAAGCAGGGCTTGAAGAGACTTTCTCACTTTTTCCTCAGCTGAAGAACAGCCAGAACATGTAACGAGGCATAACAGCAAGAGGCCAACAGAACACTACAGGTGTTTTGACCAAGTGCCCACAGCCCTTTCTACTCTTTTACTTCAAGAAATTAAGCTGCTTTGAATAGGCTTGGCTTCTGGCAAAGGAGCACAGCTGCTTTGGAGCTACTGTCAACAGTATGTTCCATATCTGTCCCAGGCTAGTGGATATTGCACAGCACAGTCAGCACATCCATGATGGATGGAGACCTGCCATCCCTGACCCTCCATCTGGCAGCGCCGGGAGCAGCCGCACAGGCAGGACAGCACACGTGCGACCTCAGACACCCAACCCACCGCTCCCACAGACCAGCAGGTCTGCACTTACAGGGTGTCGCCTGCGACAAGGCCAAGAGCTCTCCCCTTCACCCTGCTGTCTACCACACTGCAGTGCTAGCTGTGCATTAAACCACAGAGGCCAGCAGCTCACCTGAATCGCTGCACGCTCCATCCCTGAAGGATGGAAGCTGTCACAAGACATGAACAACACACAGCCACGCTGTCCTTCGCTACGGGGCTTGATGGCATCCAAACTATCAAAAATTTATTCTGCCCAATGCAACACCTGCTCTCCAGGAAGGTTGAAAAAACAAAAGCACGTATCAAGAAGAGCTGAGATTCTTCTCTCAGCAGCCTGTGCCTGTGCAGTATTTCTAGTAAAAACTCACACGGAACTGCTGCTCCTAACACTTCATAAGCAATTTTTCCTGTGTTTAGCCTAAAAGCCTCAGATCTCAGTAGGGCATTTCCTATGGTACCTAAATGTTAATCAGAGCAAAAACTTGTTTTTAACAGGTGATATGTTGCCTGATTCTTTACTCTCTGTACAGACAAAAAACCAAATCTCACAGAGATCTGATGTACAAGGGCGCAAACAGGTTACGATGTTCCTACAAGGTACTAAAATAACAAACTATAACCCCTTAGACAGGAACAGCTGTTCTACAATTTCTGTCTTTTCAGAAAAAAACACAGCGGGGAAAAAGATAAAATATAAGATTAATACAACACCGATTAAAAGAATTACCATCCAAAGCAGGCATTAATTTCTGTAACAGCGATAGCTATTACTTTGCCAAGGATGAATAATATGGCTAATGCTTACAAAATAATTTGAGATATTTTTTATTCCTGAAAGTGCTGAGAGGTTGCAAAGAGCTGAAATGACTGAAAATGCTTTGGGTAGTTGTAGGCAAATGCTGTTTATCCTAATATGTGAGAAAAGCCAAATGTTTATTTGCTTGTTTTTGCTGGTTTCCTCTTTCAGGTCACATTCAGGCTTACTGAATTGAAGTGCATCATGGCTTCCTGCCTTTTCAGGAGGCAGAATACTGCAGATACAAAGCTTTGCATGCCTAAAAATAAAGATTCTTGTGTGCTGGAAGCCTTAAGGATATGGAGCAGCACATAACCATACAGGAGAGGGATGGCTGTATTTCCATCTGATGGGGTTCACAGATTCCCCCCCTAGAAACCACATAATTAAATACCAAACTGTGCTGTTTTGGCAAGTCAGCAAAAGAAAAGGAAGAGACCAAGCTCGATAAAATGTATTGCTTGTTTTTCTAATTCCCCTGAACTGGATTTTTTTTCTGTTTTATAGGTACTGAGACAAGCACTGAAATCTCAACACACAAATTACAAACCTGACTCAAACTTGCAGGGGTCACCAAGTTCAAGGGCATGCCTTGTACTCATCCCTCCTCCAGTTCAACTTTAAACATTAAGTGCTCTCTGTGTTTGAAAAGCTGTGTAATACTGAAACAATGGGATGGATTAAGGACAGCATGTTTATTAGTTTTGGAACGCCTTCGAGAGATTCCACATCAGATTTTATTTCAGATCACTGCTTTATGCAAATACTCCTACAAGGAGCACACACTTCCAAACCAGCCCAGTGTCTGCAGCTCTCACAGGCCTCTAAAGGCTGCTCCAGCCCTCTGAGACACTTCAGTGCTCATATTGAAACAAAATATTCTCACTAATTCACCACTAATAATTCCACCAGATTTGATTTTAATTTGCATGCAACTCCTCTGCTCTTGAGCAGCCAGAGATACCCTAATCTTTACATTAAAAAGCTAACCACTACTTAAGCTTTTTAAATTCACAGTGAAGTTTATTCAGCTGTTTCTTGCCAGCTGCAAGGAGAAACCTTGAACTTCGAGGCAGAATGACAGCCTTGGAATGTATTAACACGTGCAGAAAAACAGTCTCTGGACAAGCAGAAACTTACCTCCCTGGTTGTTTAAGGTCCTTCCTTCTGAGCAGCAAATTGTTTAAGCCATCAAAGCCAAAAACACACTGAGGCTGAGTTTATGAAAGGCAAACTCTGGTTTAGCAGATTTTAACAAAAAAAAAAAGTCTCGTTGCTGCTATTTATTTTCTGCTTTAAAAAAGAAATGAAGACAAAACTGCTCAAGACAAAACTTTGTGAAATCCAGCCTCTTTAAGCCAACAGTAAACCAATTATGAGGAAATTCTTCTTGCTTGCATGTGTGCAGTTCCCATCAAGTTCAGCGAGGCCCCACATGCGTAAGTGAGGCATAAGTCAACCACAGACTCCTTTGATCTTGTGCCCTTAATCACAATAGCGATAGAAATATTTCCTAAAGCCAAACCATGCTCTCATTCCATTTTTAAACGTGGTTTTACAATGATGTAGTAAAGATCTGTAGTGCAATACTAAAAAAAATTAACAAGGCAGAGCAGTTGTCCTTTCTTCCAGTTCATTGCTATCCCACTCCTTTAATTACCACCCCAGTGTTCATTCCTTCAGCTCTGCACAGCCACCCCTGAGCCTACACAAAAGGTGCCCCAGAGCCCACCTTCCAGTACATAGCTGGATGCCAGAAAATTATCCTACAAGAAGTCTGCCCAGATTTCAGAGCATTTTCTGCAGTCGCTACCCCAGAGAGAGGCTGTGAAAGCACACAGCCACACACACTGGACACCTTGACTGCCTTCATCCGCAGGTGGGGAGAACCCCCTTTCTCCAAATCCTGAATCTGCAGCCATGTACACAATTAATCTTTTCAAATCCTGCCTCCATCTCATACACAACTTGTTCTGTTACAAGAGAGACTTCCACAAGGTCAGGGGAGTAAGATGAGATCTTGTCTTGTACAGCCGATGAATTCATAGATTATAAGTGTTTGACATAAAGCCACAAAGCACGTAAGTGAAAGCTGCACAACTAGAACTGTGTGGTAGGAATGTGGCTGACTACTGTGGAAGTGTCTCCCCAGTCTGCAGTAAAAGCCCTTGTCAAGTCACTGCCGGTGATGTGCAGTTGCCTTATAAATGTAAATACATAAACAAAAATGTACAGAAATACGCCTTGTTTCCTTCTGCCCTTCTACTCAGTAGCATAAAGAGAACTCAGTCTTATGCTATGGATCACACACCTACAAAACCTCTTCTCGAAGCAAAAAAAGGCTAAAGCCAGTATAGTTTTTTTGGCACTCCTGTAACATAAACACTGCCTTTCCTTTTGGGAGCTAAGCCTTACAAGCCAAATTTTAAATCCAACCGAAATTTTGCAATCACTGTTAACTGTGAAAATGCTGATGCAGCATTTGTATCAACAGTGTTTTGGCACTGCTTTGAATTAATGTTTGTTCTCCTCTTGTACTGTACTTTGGCTCTAGGAAACTACTCCCCACACAGACACACCTATTGTGTTACAACACAGGCAGCGTGAGCCTCAGGAATGCGACAAGAGGAGCAAGGGAGGCTCACATGGGCTTTCAAAGAAAAGAGGGAAGAGATACTACCGAGGGATTAAAGGATGAACATTCAGATTATGGCCACCCATCAATATTGGAGACAGTCCTTTCCCTTCCTCTTCACACAGTCTGCAGGTCACTTGACATGCCAAAAAAACATCACAGGTTGTATAACTGAGCTTCATCCACATCCAAACAAACAAACAAACAAAAAAGAAAACCAAAGCAAAACAAAAATCCATGCCACTGGGTTTAGGGAGCTCATTGACAGAATCCTTTTTACCTCAAGTGCACAAGCTACAGAGCAGAGTCTTGAGGTGAGGGAAGACAGCAGAGGGTAGTAACCACATCAGACACAAGCAATTTTAGTTACTGATCTTCCAAACAAGTCTACTCTCAAAGCTGCAAGGAAATACCACAACAGGACCTCTTTTAAAATGTACCAAATCCTTAGAATCCCAAAGGCCATGCTCAGTGCAATTCTGGTTGCTATTTCGGTGCCAAACTTTCTAACCCTTCCATCTGACAGGCCGCACCAGCGACTGAGCAGTCTGATGACACCAAGCTGAAATCAGCACGTGCACACACACACCCCCGCAAAAGGGGACTTGTGCTGCACCTGAGATTTCCATGCCTACGGCACTCAACACACAACTTTCAGACACACAACTCTCATCACCCACCAAGAAGTGCCCATACAAGAAGTGCACTCTGTAAACACATCTTGTCAAAGGTGTAGGAATAGGGGAGGAAGCCCAGTGCCACGCAAGGTGTTTTACCTCATGGAGGGTGAGATGCTTGCCATCCTTTCTTTTTGAGTCAAATCTGCCATATATTGCACTGTACTTCCTGATCTCCTCCTCTTTGTGAGGGTCATCGTCACTCATTTCAAAGATGTGACCAATCATCTTTGCCAGTTTCTTATTTGTTTTCAGTAACTCCTTGACTTCATTGGAGTCACTTTTGGGCAGGGAGGGAACCATACGTTCTACACATTCAGCAACTGACAGAGCAGCAGCAGCATCCAGGGTCTCGCTGTTTTCCTTTGGTGAGGCTGGAGAGCCAAGGTCAGCCGGGGAAAGGCTGTGCTCACTCTCTGTTGTGTGGTGTCCTTGCCAGAGTCTCGGCTCGCTGCTGCTCTGCAGTGATAAGCTCCCCACCACATCAGATTTGCTCGTGCCCACGCTCTGCACGCACGTCGTGGCAGCGCATTTCGGAATCTTCAGGTGAGGCTCTCTGGTGCTGCTGTTCCTTTCGTAACTGCTGCAGGATATCCCCAGCCACGCAGGAGACCCTTCTGGCAGCTTGTATATTGGAATGCTGCTGACTGGTAAGGAGGTGAGAGGCTGGTTAAAAAGGCCAGGGTTTGTGACCCAGTCCCTCAAAGCCTTCTGCAGCCGTCGGACATGAAGTGGCTTGCTAGCCATGCCTACGAGAGCCATTATCTCCAAAAACTCCTCTTCACCTGCTTCACAGAGCTGCTGGACATCATCACCACCCTGCTGAATGAAGGCATCGAAGTAGAATAAGAGATTTGCTTTTTGTAGTATTCGATACAGCTGCAATTCTCCGAGGGTTCTGGGCAGAGCTGACGCCATCACGGATGACAGAACCTGCAAACAGTAAAAACAGAGAGAAGATGAGCACCAAAGCACCGACATCCAGATGCACTGGCCCACCGCGCATCTTTCCACAAGGCTGTCAACTCAGAGGACAGCATGTCTTTCTCTCATTACAAGAACACACACAGAAATGAAAAAGGGGCAAAAGCTCTATTTTTTGACTTGTTAAGTTAATGGAAACATTTTTGGAAAAAAACAAATCAGCAAATAGTTGCGATGCACCTACAAAAAAGATGATTCAAACACGAAGCCAGCTTGTTTTCAACATTCCCACCTCATGTTTATTTCCAAGAATGTCAGTCAATACCGCTCATGGCTTCTACTGATTCTCTTTTATATCTTAAGATCAAAATGATCACAAAACACATTCGGAAGAATTACAGAACACTTGATTCCCTGAAGAAAAAAGTGCATCAGTTTCAATTCTTCTTAACTGTCACATCATTTTTCCCCCATAGAAAGTATGGAGGACTGTAAAAGGAAAGCAAAGAAGAAAAGTTCTTCACAGAACCCCAGAGGATTAATGAAGCTGGGTCAGTAAAAGGGTGCTCAAGAACCAAGTATTTCTACAGTTTTACCTGTTTCACATAAAAAGATCCTAATGCCTCTGCTGATCTTAATTATGGCAGCAACAGCTGCAGACAAAGCAAAAATACTGATGGATTCCAACACATATAGTTTAAAAACCTTAGTTGGAATTCACCTGCCCATTTCATTTGCTAACAAGGCTGCCTTGTCACTGACACTTGAGACACGAAATACCACTCAGCAATACAGCAATTGTGCTTAAAGGCTCCCAACAGACAGATCGCTGTGGTGTTCAGCCCTTACAGCGGCAGGAAAAAAACATTTGCACAAGTTTCAACTTCATAAACCCCTTATCCAGTTATACCACAAATAACAAACTCCTCAGAGAATTCTAAGATCTCACACACACACCTCTTCACTCTACGATGGCTTTCACAGCCACAAGCAGATAATTTCCAGTATTACTGTATTATGCTAAACCACCAATCAATAAGGTCTAAAGCATGTAATTTATAGTTGGTTGAGAAAGTAACAGAACTAAAACATTGAGCAGGTCTGCTAACATTGCTCTGGCTCTACTATCACATTGGACTTGAAAAAACACACACCTGAGATTTCCAAAACAACACCTACAGAAAGATTTGCACACACTGGGGGAAAAGTATTTTAATAATGTGCAACTCCCCTTCCTCCAAAACTGCAATGCAAGCAAACACATGTACTATGGGACATTGGGAGATTGGTTATCAAAAGTAAAACTCAGAAATTATTTTTACAGTATGTGCTTTTGCACACTGTAAACCATGTAAAATACTATAAAAAATGGTTTGGGGTTTTTTTTTACAATACGAGCCTTTTCTTCAGCAAGTCAAACATACGGATAAAACAAGCAGAGCCCAACTTCTATTCAGGAGGCATCTGGAAGACCAGGCTTTTGCTACAAAATTCTGATTTAACTCTACTAGAGAAAAATAAAATCAAGAGGCCAACAGAAACTTCCCAGAAATTTATGTGGCAGCAACAGGATACCCACAGTCAATCTCTTCAGGAAGAGAGATGGAGCCCAGGAAAAAAAAAAGACCCAAAACACACAAAATCCCCAAACCACCAGCTGAACATATCATTCCTTGTGTGCCAGAATGTGTAAAGCAGAAAGGACAGCAAGAGCAGTTTAGATTTGAGCACCTACCTCAAAGAGCTGCGGGTGAGCATAAACTACTACACTCTTTGGAACTCAGGGTGAAACTAAACATTTAAGAGCTACATAGTTAGAAACACAGTTTGGCTTGGGAAGTAATAGTTAACTGCAAAAAGTCGATCAAGTACTGGCTACACTCAAAGATACAAGAAGCAACAAAGAAAATGACAAAAATCGCTTAAAGGTAACCCTTTACAGGGTACAGAATTCACTATTTTTAAAATCTCATTATTTCACTAAATTTCTTAGAAAAATCCTCCTGCTCTTGACAAACTTTGTCAAGACAAAAAAAATTAACAGCTTATGGTTTAGTGGCATTTCAGTAAGCTGTTCCTACCCTCCCATTTCAAATGATGCTGACTTTTCACCATCAATACCACAAATTAACTCACATAACTTTTAAAAGAAGGCCCATTTCCTCTGAAAGTCATTCATCTTAGCACAAAATCTACATAAATCTACATAAATGGACTCTTTGCAGAGAGCTAAATTGAATCTTGGGAGGACGGTGGCAGTGAAATTACACACAGCCTAAGAGCTCCAGGCAAGCCATGGAACTGAACTCATTTTTCCAGCCCACAGGCTGGAAGAGCAGCACCAGTCCACAAGCAGCCTTTACCTAGAGGCTTCTAATCAACAAATCTTCTCATGACAGATAAAACTGGATTAATATGTACTATGGAGGCGTCAGCAGCGAGTCCACGGTTCAGACCGCGTTGAGATTTGCATTTAAAGCAAGACTGAAATCCCTTTGTTTCGTACTTTACAGACCCATTCTGTTTTTCAAATTCAGTACAGTAACTCCTGAGAGGGCCGAGCAATTTTTCCACATATGACTGCTACTGATTTCTGCAGAGAAGGCATTTTCAAACACTCCTCCTTCTGACCTCTTTCCTCCTTGTACTGAGCAGAGCTCCTCCAGCACTCACCTCAATGCCATCCCAAGTTATTTCTAAACTTTAACAAGGGCAAGGCTCCCTCCCCTTTCCAAGACGGCCTCTCCCGCCGCCAGCTATGCTGTTTCTCCAGACATGGCCGGTCTGGTCCCTGGTTCGGCCCAGCTCACACCCGACAAAGCCCGAGAAGCAGCTTTGCTAGTCCACCTGCAGGAGTACGATGAAGAGGACAAGCAACAAGCAAGGAGTGCTGAGAAAGCAGCACAGCACTGCCAGAACCCGAGGAGACCGTTAACCCGAAGGACACCCGGCGCTGCTGCTGGCTCTGCTCACCCGGCCAGCTACGCAAAGCCTTAGCACACCCACTCAAGTCTCAGCGTCCCACATATTTTAGGTGACCTTAAAGCTGTATTTAAGAGACCTGAAACACTGCTTGCCACCACTGTTCTCATTTCTTAGGGCATTGGAGACCGTGTTTTTGGGGCGAAGGGTGAGCACGAGAAGAGGTTACACAACAAGAAGACACAGGGCGAGCTCACTGCCAGGACACTTGTGTCTGTTCCTCACCAGGAGGAGCATCTTGGATAAGGCCCTGGGGTACCATGTGCGATCCCCCTCTTCTGCAGCCTACTCGATAAGTCTTAGCCTGTCTATCTAATCTGTGATCCCAAACCAACCTGGTTCAAGAGTAACAGCTTGGTCATGTCCTCTGGCAAACCCTAAGAAGCCAGCCAGAACGATCTGCTGCCTCAGGAGCGAGCAGGTACATCTAACACATGGCCAAGTGCAAACTCTTTTTCCAGCAAGAGGCAGGGATGCAAAGCTGGCATGGGGAGGTCTACAGGAATAAATGAACACGGCCGTGGCACTTGAGCTGCTACCTCTCCCTCTTCTTTGCCTGCTGTCCATACCAGTAAGAAGTGTTAGCACACAAAGGGAAGGGCAGCCATCTCTTATGTTTTTCACATAAAGAACAAACAAAGAAGCCAGAAAACTCCCCACAGCAGACAAAGCTGTTTAAAATACACGCAAGGCTGCATACTGTTATAGCCACGGGAGAACCAGGAAATCACAAGTTAGATTTTCACTCAGCCTTTGCAACCCACAACCATGCATTCTGATTTTCCACATTACCTCATTCACATCCACAGCCCATCACCCCACATGCCATGCCCTCCTCTCCAAACGCTGGCTGTCACCTTAACTCTGACCACAAACATAACTCCTGGGAAAAAGGAAAACAAAAACCACAGAGACACCACAGAGCGTTCTTAAATATTTGTAAACAGCTAGTGCAGGAATCACAACCTATTCCTGCTTCCTCTATCAAGACAGCGAGCAGCGGCAGTAGCAGTCCCGCTCAGCATCTTTTAACCACGGGAAAACACCCGTTCCCTCCCCGTTGTGCCCACTCCGAGCTCGGAGCCGCACACTTCCCGGAGGTGGCAGGAAGATACGCGGCTGAAGTAGGCAGGTGGTGGATGTGGGTGAAGCACCGGGAGAAGGAAAACTCGGGAGCTGTGGGATGTAGGCATGGGACAAGGACTTCACGAGCAGCTTTCCTGCTTTTTAAGGCTGCACTGGAAGTAAAAGCAACCGAGCAACTCTAACCGATTTTTAGAGATTTTATTTCAGGTGAATTTTAATTGAGCTGTCACCAATTAAATTAGGAATACAAGGAGAAAGTGTGAAACATCACATCCCTGTATTTTAGGCAAAAGTGATTATTTCATAATGTATCTTGATCACTTTGGGCGTTTTGAAAAGTCTCTGAAGACAAACTGGGTTTGGGTTTGAGAGCTGGCTGTTTTGCATATTCATTACATTTCTGCAGCGTTTCCAAAGGACTTTTAGCAGGAGGAGAAAATTACATGTAGCTGCAAAAGAGAGACTTCGCAAATTAAATAGTCTTGTCTAGCTCTGAGATGTGCCAAAATACAGCCGATGAGTGAGCTCCGCGTTTACGTACAAATCCGTACCTCGCCGCAACTAATGAGAAACTTGAAACGTGCAAAAACACCCTCGCGTAAGGACCAGACGAGCGCACAAATACCTCCAGAGCAGGGTCCCGCACCGCGGGATGGAGCCCACGGGAAGGAAACCCACAGCGCGGGCACGGACGGAGGGCTGCGGTCCCCACACAAAGTTCGCGGCCGCCGAGCCCGGTGACAAGAACCTCCCCGGGGCGGCTTCTCCGTCGGGGCTACCCCACGGGGCGCCGCCGCGCCCGGACAACGGCCCGCGTCCGAGC
>VZRR01005615.1:1441201-1463970 GCA_013398015.1 Oreocharis arfaki | reverse complement strand
CGGGGGCGGCACCAGCAGCGGCAGCGCCCCCCTGCGGCCGGACCGCGCCGGGGCCGCGACCCCCCCGCGCCGCCCCCGCGGGAACAACGCGGCTCCCAACTTCCCGCTCGGGCCCGCAATGGAAAAACACCCCGGGAACCGAGCGGAGGGGCCCCCGCCGGTGCGGGCACACCGCCCCGGGGGCGGCGGAGGGGGCAGAAAGGGCCGGCCTGGTGTGCGAAACGCAGCTGTGCAGAAACCGGTGCGAAAGTACCGAGTATCAATTCAAGCGAGGAGAAATGAGAGCGTGTATTTGTTTTACTGATGGAGAATTGGTTAAACTACGCGTTTTTAAGTAACTCATGTTTCAGTGACAAATTAAGTAATAAGTAATAAATTAAGTAACTCATATTTGGTGCAGATAACAATAGAAAAAAGCATTAAGTGAGTGGAAAAAATTAGCAAGTGAGGGAAGAAAAACCTCGATGAAATATGCTTGTCTTGTAGGCAACGTCCAGCACTGCCTAGAGCTAGGAATAGCTTTCACACAGGGTTTCCTTTCCTTTTTCCTTGCCTTCTCATCCATACCTTGGCTCTCTTGCACCTCATGGCTGTTTGTCTGAGCAGGGACAGGCCAGGCAGGAAGCAGAGTCATGACCTGACTCCTTGGTAAACAACTCCAAACAAAATTGAATTTCTCCTTCAGTTTTTCCAATAGAAGGCTGAGGCTTTGTAGCATCTCTGCCAAATCACTGTCACCAAAACTACATAAAAACGTCTAAAAATTAATACATGATCTAGAAACAAAGTTTTTTAAAGTTTTCTAAGGATGCAGGACTGCATTCCGGAGCTGGGCAAATGCAAGTACCCTTTTTTCACACTCTTTTTATTTTGTAACACCCAAACTCTAAAAACTTGCATTCCTCCCTGGGGTATTTCCCTGTTTCCCAGGTGGTTGTGACCCTGCATTGCGCTAGGCCTGCTGGCAGTGGGGCCGGCCGTGGGGCAGGGCGCTGGCGGGTGCCACACAGGGCCCCTCTGTGCGTCCCTGGCCCTGCCCACGCAGGCATGGCAGGGACGGGTGGGCGGCTGGCGGGAGCTCTGTCTGCATTGCACACCCTGACCCAGACCAGGCACGCTGCTCTCCAGCCTGCTGGAACGTCCGTGCCCCAAATCAGTGCTTGCCCAATCCTAAAATCACCCCGCAGGTGAAGTTGCTGCTGACTGCACCGAAGGGATGCTGCCTGAGGAAAAATACCTGTTGCCTGGAGGAACGAGCAGCACCTGCTCCTAGAGCCCCTCTGCAAAGCAGAGTGGGGGTCAGCCCAGCTTTTCCCTGAAACCAGAGTTACTAAGGCTGTCCCATCGTCTTTGAGGCGTGATCCAGTATCCCAACAGAGCAGACGAGGAGGCAGAGGCAGCTTTTCTCCCTGGCATGCAGTGGTTCCCATGAGAAAACTCCATTGCGCATTGCCCAGCAAAACCACAAAAATGTTCACAGCACTGCCTCCTCTCCACCCACTCAAAATGTTTTTGCATACGCCTCTAGGCACTACAATCATGGTAATTAAAGCTGTAAAATATTATTAGTACCACACTTCTATAGATTTTTCGTCCTTAATGCTTTATATACCATGCAACAGAAATTCAGCCACTCCTATGCAAAAAAATGAGCAGGGACAGTGCAAGTCAAGGTGGGAAGCCAAATTTTCACCAGGAGTGCCCAAGACAAATCCCTTCTCCTGCAAGAAGCTCCTGGGATGTCGCTGAAGTCCACCCAGGGTGATGCAGATGCTGTGCTGGGACTCAGGCGTACTGCATGCCTGGGACTGTGAGTGTGTATCCTAGGGAGAGACAGACTAACAGCACTGCTCCAGGAGCATTCGGATGGATTTGCGGAGATTCTCACACCACCTGGCTGTGCTTCCAGAGGCTGTTGGTGAGTGAGGTGTAACTCAGCCCTGCGCTACTGAATGTATCAGGGCAGGTATAGGAAAGGGTTGAATAGGCTGTAGTCCCTGCTGTAATGTGTCCTTAGGAACATGAACAGCAGTATATCTGCTCCAGTCTGGCATCTCACTCTGGGGAAGAGGAATAGGACAAACGTGCTCTTCTGTCTCCCTTCACCAGCAGATCTGAGAATGCTGGGCAAAAAGCCAGACGCAGCCAACAAATTGAGATTTCCCCAGCAAAATGCAGGGAAGTGTTTTTAAAGCGTTTTTTAGCACTGTCCTATCATTAACATTCAAACACTTCCCTGTCTAGGTACTGTTTCTGCTTACATCCCACAGAGGACACACAAGCTCTGAGTCTGCTCCCTCTCCCACATGTCCTTATATCTGGAGGTAAAAGTGTCCTTCAGATGTTGCCCTGCACAAATGGGAAGGGAGGGATGGATACAGTTCTGTTAATTTTATAGCTGTTCTATACTCTTATATTTTGATATTGAAATGGTTATAGTGTACTGAGAGTACGTAGGCAAAAGCAAAAAATTGTAACACTAAGTGAATAAAACACTAAACAGATGATGAAGGTGGCAGAACTTCACCTCTATTTCAGATCTCCTTTCCTTCCTAAAATGCTTACAAGCTAGGGAATAAATGCCAAAATTTAAGGCACTTACCTAGTGTGGACTACCCAGTCTGATCTTCATGACAGAGGCCCTACAGAGAACTGAAAAGCTTGTGATGAACTTCCAGTGTAATGTATAAGGAGCCCACGCACCCTTGCCCCGACATAAACCTACCCAACCTTCTACACATGCTTTTTCTACCACCGTGCTAAGGTACTTGGGTGGAAATCATTAAAATTCTGGCCAATTCCACGAAGTGATTTGGTCCCTCGAGACCTCCAAATAGCAAGAGGTGGGTTGATGTGCAGCACACGCAGATTTCCAGGCAGACACGTTCTGCCACTCCTCAAGGACTCCCCGCAGCCAGTGCTGCTCAAGCAGCCGTGCCCCAGCGGGCTCGGCCAGGGGCAGAACATGCCTTGCCATAGAACATTTGCAAGGCTGAGCAGAGCAGGGTGTGCTGCGGGGAGGTGAAAGGGTTAGGGCGGGGGAAGCGAGAGGTGTGCCGTCACCTCTTAGGGAGCCGGGAGCACCTCCTCTGAAGCGGCTCCGTCCTTCCCCGCCCAGCGCACAGACCTGGCTGGTGCAGTCTGACACTCAGATGTTGTGGCTGATTAAAGGAAAAAGATATTGGAATCACACATGGCATAGGGACACGTTCATGATATACAGAAGAAGTCTGCGAATGATCCGTTCTCTATTTCCTCAGACTCCCCAGATTGCGAGATTGATGAGGAATCTGAGTGGGGTACGAGTGCTACAGAATCAAAGGGAAAGGGAAAAAAAAATCAGCAGTGAGCAATTATATTCAAGAAGACAAGACAGCAAGTCAGACCCAGAGGCAACTCCAAGGCTGCCAGCACAGCAGCTGGTATTGCAGAACGTCTCTGTGGTCGGTCCCCAACCTCCCCGACTGCCACTGGAGGAGCAGAGGGGTGCTGGAGCAGAGGAACAGAGTGCAGGGGCGTACGTGCAACCTCGCCACAGTTTGCCTCCTTCTAGCAGGTCACAGCTGCTGGCTGGAGCACAACACACACACACAAGCCCTGCTGAAAATGCATGTTGAAACATATTTCCCAGGGAGGCTATTAATACCTGTGAAGAAAACACTTGAATTGTTTGCTGTTAGTAGAGAAGAATGCATTGCATAAAACACAAATTTCCTGAGGTGACATTGAGGAGGCTGCAGGGTCTAGTGGCTGTACCATGTAGCTGGGGACAGAGACAGCTGCATTCCCTTTCTAGCTCTCCTTTGCTGACATTGGACAAGTTATTTCACCTTGCAGCACCTCAGTTTCCCCATCTGGATATCAGGATAATGATTTGACTGCTTCCTCAGTGAAGCAATGCTAGATCTGCTGATGAAGAGGGTCAGAGGCAAGCATTATTATTTAGCATCATAAATATTCATACCATTGTGCAATGGGCAGGCCTTGCTGAACAGACAACAGCCCTTGTTAGAGATCAGAAAGTTTACAGTCTCCAACTCACTGCACCTATAAATTCACCCAATGCAACAAAGAACAAATATGGAGCTGGGTATATTTTTGGCAGCTACAGCACTTGACTGAAGGCATGGTTGGGAAAAAGTTTTGAAGAATTTGCATGCTTGGAGCATATAAATCAGAAAGTGGCTTCGAATTAAAAGTAGAGTACCCCAGACACTCAGAAGAGCTGTGCAGGATCAGGTGGAGCAGAGCTTCCAGGAAAAAGAAAGGTATTTAAACTTGACAAGATGGTGAAAACCAGGAGAATAGGTCAGGGCTGAGTAGCAGAGGAAATTATCTCATCAACATGGCAAGTGATATCTTTCTATTGATTTTCAAATGAATAGATTTTATGGCCAGGAGTAACAGTTTAAAATCGTAAATCATCGTAATCTCACCTCCTGTACCCTGGAGATCAAAGAATTTAATCTAGTCATTTGAATTACATTAATCCTATGTAAATAAAACAGTGCACTAGTTATAATCAGTTGGAGGATACAGATTAATTACAAAGACCTGTGTGAGCATACAGTTAATAAAAAAAGACTGCTAAAACTTAGCATTTAGTCTTCATCAAAACAGGCACAAATCTGGAAATTACTCCATTCTAGGGTTGTGCCTGTGTGGTATTTTGGTTATGCTCGTTTCAGCGGCTTGGGAAACACAGGTCCTGCTGCTGTCCTCCCTGGAGGCACAGATCCCAGTGCTCCCACAGCTGGAGGTGGGGCAGGGCTGGGATGGGCAGCTCATGGTCACACTGGCACTGCTGTCTGGCCGCCACACAGCCCCACACAGTTTTTTACCAGGGCCAGAAGGTGCTGGCACACGCTGTACTTTGGTGTCACCTGAGCACTTGGGAAGCAGAGCTGGGAAATGTGCAGAAACAGGAAGCTCCAGAACTGAACATCTTTGCAGGTTCAGGCTGTGTCTGACAAAGAGCTTCATCTGAAAAGCACAGGGAGGAGAAGGAGGAGCAACTGCTGAGAAGTCAAAATATACTATTTCAAAGCTTTCAAAATAGCAGGGCTGAACTTTTTGCTTTGAAACAACGTGTTTCTGATAAAAAAAGCACTCAAAAATACAAAAACAATATTAAAAAAACAAAAACAGGAAAAAATTGCTTTTGAGCGCTCAGCATGCTGAGTACTGTGCTGATGACGGAATCAACACTTTGGCTCGGACTCAGTGCTTTGGTCAAATAAAAATTACAGACAGAAATGCTTTGTGACAGTTTGACTTCTGTGCCTTTCAGCCATAAACCTAAAAAGGCATTTATTTGCCCAGTCCTAATGACGATCAAGTGGGAGAAGAAAAAAAAGGGAAAATACAGTGCCTGTGAGCATGCTTAGTTTTGCTGGGGTGAGGTTTGCAAGAGACCTCTAAGAAATGATCAGATGGTGTCAAAGGAATCATGACCCTCCTCATGTGGTTACCATGCTGCTGACCACCACCCCTCCCTCTCCAGCCCCATCCCACATCCCAAGAGAAGCAATCCAGCCACCACAACACAAGCAAGCAAGGTGCCGGTAAAGGCTACAAACCCCAAAACTCAGGTGTGCAACAAGGGGAGCGTAAAGCCATCCCCTGAGCCCCTGGATATTGCCAAGGCATCACTGAGGACCTCCTTCAGAGCAAAACTGGTTTATTATTTAATTCGTGGTCCGTAAAACCAGTGAGAGCCAGCAGCAGGAGGGGATGCTGGGAGCCAGCGGCTCCAGTGTGAGCGACAGCGCGCACGGCTCCGCATCTCCGGAGTGGGAGTTTGGCCTCGCAGCCAGGCACTCAGATCTCACTGGGAGCCCAAGGGGGTTTGCAGTTTGGGACTTTAATCTTTTAATCTGGCTCTCTTCTGGTGCTCGTGGGCGTGGAGCGCGCAGTGGTGGGTGAACCCTCCGGTGCCTCTCCCTCACTTGCTGCACCCCGTGCAGTGGATCCGCGTTTAGGACACGAAATGAAAACCAAGACTGTGAGGTGGCAATAGGCCAAGGCATCACCCCAGGGAAAGGGCTTTCAGCACAGAGGGTGACAAGGCAGCCCAATTTTCCTGAAAACGAGGCAAGTCAAGGCCAGCAAACATAGCTCCATTATGTGAAGGTGGAGACATGAGCACCAGACAATATTTTAAAAATTGTGACCTGGAACTTAAAGTACATAAGTGCAAATGGGGGAGTGTGCTTGCAGTTGAGACCAGGTAGCTGTCACTGCCCTCTGAAATTCCTCCCCCCACTCTCACAGCAACATTTCAAACTCCTCACAGGTGAGCCTGGTGCATGCTTGCTCTACAGCTTGGTACAAGCTTCTTGCCACTGACATTTAGAACCAGAGGGCAGAATCTTGACATTGCAGAGGTCAGGAAGTCATTCACCACTTATTTTGCCATGGCTAAGCAGACATCTGAATTCATGCTGAAGTCTCTTAAAAGAGTAAGCTGGCTTCCAAACATGCCATGCATTCGTATATACAGACCCCAGTACCTAAATGTTAGATGCATGAATTTAAACACTCCGTGCCTCAGTTTATGTGTCTCTCACTGGTGGCTGAGGGTTGTTCACATCACAGCGTTGTAGGAAGCCAAGCACTGACAAAGAAGCCCAAAGCCTACAGGTGAAATCCTGGAGGAGAGGGGAGTGATGACTACCCTCCTTTTCCAAGTAAGGAGAAGGCTTCTGCGCCTTCCAGCTCCTCTCCTGGCAGTGATGTGTGTGTAGGCAGTGGTCATAATCAGGAAGTGCCTCCTCCAATTTACAGCTGGTGGTACCACCTGTGCCTCTCCAATTCCAGCCAAAACAACCACCTCCTCAAACCCACTTGTAAGGAAGGGCAGAGGATCCAGCTATGACAGCTCAGAGGGAAAAGCAAGGCTCGGGTTTAAGTGCTGACATTTTCCCTAGATGTGTACCACTGCTTACCAGCGTTTTCTTTCTTCTTGTGAAAAACAATTACAGTGCCTGCTGAGAGAACGTGATCCCACTGTACCACAACAGCAAGCAACTGATAAGCAATAAGGCAGACACAGGACAGCAATAAAAAGGGAAGACATTCAAATTTTGCTGGGTCGATGAGGGACCCACGTACATGCCTGTGTGGCAGCTGGAATGGAAGAAAGTGGAGTCATTACTCATCACTTCAAGTCTGTCAAGGATTTACTTTCTGGAAGAAAATCAGTGGGTTAGTGACTGCTGGGGAAGCAGGGAACATTTCTGTACAAGTGAGACATAGCTGTGTGTATGGGAGTATGGATGTACACGTGCCTCATTGGTATTACCCAATAATCCATTGGTATTATCCGTCTGTCTCCTGCGCTGGTTTTTGATTGCCAGGTTCCCTTGGCCTTTCACCTCATCATGTCTGAAGCCATCTCCCTACCAGTGCAGCATCTCAAGAACCAGTTCTGGATTAGCAGTTGCTGCTTCAATCCACTCCAGACCTCAAATGGAGCTCTTTTACTTTGGAAACTGGAAACCTGAGGAGATTTTAAATAACAGAAATTTGTAACAATTACACCTTTGGTCAGCCAAAGCTTGTACCAGAAAGGGAAGTCTTGCTGTTCCCTTCAATAGAACCAACAGCAGGGCTTCCCAGACTTCCATGGATGAGATAGTCTGGACAAAAAGAATGGAGGCCACTACCTTATGAGCTGGCATTCATTCTGGGTGGCTTAATTTTCTTAAATATATGGCCCTTGTGTGGAATATACTGTGTTCCTGCTCGGCTCCCACTCACAAAACTTAGGTTGACTTCTCTCAAGTGCACAAGGCCAAGAGGCACTTATTTTCAGATTTACTAAATGCTTGCATTTCCAGTTAATCTGGAGATGTGGGTGCCAAAACCTCAAGAGAGTCACTTACCCTCATTGCAAATATCATCTCAGCCTTTCTAATGCCACTGGAAAAGTAATAACCTTTTGAGAAGACTTAAGGGCACTCTAAAAGCTATACACAGAAATAAACAAGAAGATCAGAATGAAAGCCAACAGCTTCTGACATCAGATAAAAAACTTCCTTTCAGTGTTTTCTCCTTTTGATTAGCTATTTCTTTTCATTTACATCCCATAACTAAAAAAATTATTTTTGAATTATCTGTTTGCTGCAGATTTCCTGTGGAGGCCCTACCATCTACTCATCTTTGAGTAAGTACTCTGCTGCTGCCTGCTCCTACAATTGCTTCCATAAGAACCTAAGGCAGGCAGGTTCTCATCTTCCATTTAGATTTCTTTTTAAATGGATGATGAAAGCAGAAACAATTGAGCCATACAGCTCCTGAAAGCTTTTGATGCTCAGCTTCCCCAGTCCAGCGCCATGGTGACACACCAGCACAGGGAGCATCCACGGCACAACAACAAAGAAGTGTGCACTTTGCATTTCAGAGAAAGTGCTCTTCACATGGCAAAACATCTGTCCAAAGCTAAACAGCAGGCAGTTTGCTGTCTTCTACAGCAGTCCTGACACAATGCCTACAAGTCACTCTCCTTGGAAAAGGGGGGGGGTGTTATTTTTTCGGCTAAAGTCTGTATCCATTCATCAAAACCCCTGTACAGACCGTGCATTGAAGAGTTAGACTTGATGATCGCTGTGGGCCCCTTCCAACTCAGACTATTCTGTGATTCTGTAACAGATCCCCTCCAGCTGTCCCTGCTGAATTTACACATTCACACCCAATCTCCTGAAACTGGGGTTATCTTGTCACTGGGATGCAGTACCAGGGGGTTCTGACCCATGCCTGGGATATCCTGGTGCTACTGACACATAAATAAACCATAAATTTTCTCCCTCTACTCCACCAAGACGTGTGTGATCACCTCAGATCCTTGCATCAAAGCCACATCCCCTGTGACAGCTGGAAGCAACTCCAACCGCTGTCACCAGTCCCACCAGTGGCCACCTCCACGGGATCTAGAGAAAGGAGTCCCACTGTTTTCTTCCTCTAGCTGCTTCCTTGAGGTGGAGCAGCAATTTTTGCCTTTTCCTGACATACAGCCTAGGTGGTAGTGCCTTAGAGAGCACCAGTGACAGCTGGGTGAAAGGGAACAAAGCCTAGCCTTGTGATCTGTCAGAAAGCGACTGCTGGCCAACACAGACATGTGAGACCTGGGGGTTAGCAACAAACAACCAAAAGCCAAGCCTGCAGCTTTGCTTTGCTCTGTGCAAGTCTGACATCACTGAGAAAGGTCACATACAAGTGAAACCCCACTTTGAAATACACTGAAATAAACACAGAACAGAACCTCTTCCAAAGGGTTTGCTAAGAAAACAAAACAGAAAAGACATGGTCACCTTTGAGTTTTGTGTGGATGGCTGCAAGGTTGACTCCAATAAATAAAAAGGCTGTATAGGCCTTTTTCTTTCCAAAATTCACTGCCAGCTTTTCAATGACAGAACAACAAGTGATCTTGTTAAGGTGCTGATCCACCCCAAGGTGATGAATACTATCAGGGCTGGGAGCTTCATCTCTTACTTAACATTTCCTGGAATTAAACCTTCTGGCTAGACTTTGACATGGAAAATTTCAATCCAAATGATTAGGTTGAGTTACCTTGAGTTGATGCATCTTCATACCTGTTTTGAGAACTCTTGTATCACCATCCTCACTATAGACCACATTAAAATTGCTCACTAGGCCCACCACCTGCAGCAGCAAGGGTAAGTAGGTCTGGTGCTACCCCACAAGAAACAGGGAGTTGGAGATCATACATGATCAGGTGTTTTTGACAACATATGAAATTTTGGGGGGGAATGAGAAGTATTGCTCATTCTGTAAGCCTTTTCTACACTGAGACTTATTTTTAGCACTGGCAAGACCTAGCTTATTAACATACACAAAAGATTTTACAGTAAATTAGTATCACCATTTGTTAAAATGTGTGGAATTTTGCAGCCTTCCAGAAGTAGGTTTAATTTTACCTGTTTCAAGGGCGTTACTGACCCTTCATCTAGAGGGAGATGACAGATCCTGCATGGTGGTGGGAATAAGGAAGAAGCTGAATGCCCAAAGGTTGCTGTCGCATTTCTCTTTTCCATTGTCTTTTCTCGAATGGGAACTGTTTAGAGAGAGGAGGAAATGACTGTGAGAAAGAAAAAAAATGTGTGAAAAAGGGAACCTGAAAAAAGTAGCAATGAGGGTTCATTAGAAATCTCTTGAACAGTGAGAACATTTCAGGTTTGTTGAGAAGCAGAACTATTCATCTCTTTGCCACATGCAAAGTTGCTGAACTACACTATTTTCCCTCAGCTAAACACCCAGTTTAATCATACAGATTTCAATCATGTAAGCAATTAAAAATAATTGTTTTCCCTCAGTTGGGTTTTTTTTCCACAAAATACTGACAAAAATGGCACATGTTTCTCCTCTTATTTGAATTTACTTTATTTGTGCCAAAATTAATTTCTGACCTCTAATATGTGCTCCAAAAAATGGTGACTGAAATAGAAAGCGAGACTTTCCCTCTGATTAAATGTTTTTATGGTTTATGGTCACGCAAAACCTGCTACCTAGTGCTTTCCTGCAATTCCTTCTCGGCCTTTAGAAATTCCCAATCGACAAGGAACACGTCTGGGAAACCCAACCACAGCATTTTAGGGAAAAGAAACTAAAAGGAGAAGGATTTTAGAAGTGACAGAGGCGTAAGAAATAAATATGGGGGAAAAAGTTGGAAGGCCAGCCTAGCACTTACCCACAGATCCCAGCAGAAGTTCCAGGCAGGATTTATTCTAGTAATAAAAATACCTGGGGGATACAGGTATCCTAACACAGCAGAAGTGGCAGCACTGGTAGAGCTGAGTTACATAAACACAGTGTCACATTCTGCCTGCCTGCCTGGATCTCTCTGGGTAAAGAGCAGGTTCTGTGGGATCACAAATGGGCAATTTTGTTAGCAGAAGACTTGGGAGCAGATGAAAGCTTGGGGCCACCATCCGCCAACAATCCTGCCAGAGAAGCTGAGCTGGTACAGGGTGGGGAAATTAACTGTGCTAGATAAAGGAGTGGTTTTTAAAATCTCCTCTTGCCTGGAGCAGTGAAGAAACCAAGAGAAGGAATAGCAACTCTGGAAGGGATGCAGCTGCATGCCACTCCTTCTTGAGGGTGAGCTGCGATACTCCGCTCTTGCCTCTTGAATTCTTCTCCAGGGAATTAGAAGCTGGGGGAAAATTAGGAGGTTTTATTTTTTTTTTTTCACTAACCCATTGTGCAGCATTCTTTATCTATGATCTAATAACTCTTTTAGCATTCGTAACTTCTGTGATTTCAACCAGAGGAAAAATGCGATAGGATTTTGTATGACTCATGGGTCTTGTGAAATGCTTTAAAACAGCTCATCTTTCAAGCTTTTTACCCTGACTGAAACAGAGTAAAAACCCAAATTCTGTAAAATGGTCTAGACACCAAGTTTCTGTAGAGCATGCTGATTTTTAAAGGTGATTTTCTTCTGAATATACAACTGTTCTGGAAAATTTGGCAAATATCTACCTGATTAAGCCCACAAAGGTGTGTTTCTACATTCTTGGGTACATTCTTACATACCTGCCCAGAGCTTCAGGCTTTTATCTTTTTTTTTTTTTTTTTTCCCTTCTTTAAAATCAAGGCCAAATTTTGAATTGGTAAAGCAGATCTGCAGATTGGGGTTTGCTAAGCCAGTGGGAACTATTACCTGAAGCTTCGCAGAGTTACCCTGCTCGCAGCTCTGCTGCCACTCTCGGTTTCTGGGACCAGACTCTCAGTGGAGTGATCCACGCAGGGCCACCAGAAATCTGATTGCCAGAGATCACTCAGCTTTTCAGTGAGCAACTGCCATATGGATTTCCCTTTCCACTGAGCTCTGAGCTGCCTGCATCCCTTCTCCTGCTCCCTTACCTCATTAGAGCTTATGACAGAAAGGCAAGTCACTGCCTGGAGCTCCTTGAGAAACAAAGCACAGCTGCAAGCTCCCCGTGCCTTTCCATCTGCATTTTTGTGGCACAGCAGCAATGCTCTGTGCATCACAGGCACTGAGCCCAACTGCTGTTCGCTTCCATAACCCTCCCAAGTCGTGTGTCCTCTTCTTTGATCTTCCCATCCATCCCTTTGGTCACAAGACCACGAGCTTTGAGCTTTTTAGTTTTCGAGTGCCTGCATTGTTCACGGCACTGCCGACTTCAGCCAAGGGCTCGGCAGCTTCCCCGGGGACAGAGAGGCACTGTGGGGAGGGGAGGCAGCAAGAGACAGCAGAGGCAGGGCCCTGAGAGTTGCCCTTCAGTGCAGCTCTGAAAAAGGAAAGCTGTGACCAACACACAGAGTGACAGGCTGCAAACGGTGACATCTGCAAACCCTGACCTTTCCCACTGCGGGGAGAGTTGTTGTGCTGCTGTTCCAAGTAACTCCTCTTACAAGGCTTACTAATAACAACAATTAGGAGTAGTAATAATGATGGGTTATGGAACAAATTTGGGGTTCTGACTATCATTCAGCAGGGAGTGAAACACATCACAACTGCCTCTTTTAGAAGTGCTAGGAAAACTCATCATAGTTAAGGATTAAAGTATAGGCAGATGTGACATTTAATATCTGAACTGCCATCAGACAGGAAATTGCACTTTAAGTTGCATTGTTATCCGAGATAATAATAACAATAATGATAATAAAAGAAATCAAGAAAAAAATAAGACAGATCTAACAGCTAACAGCACTATGTGCTGTAGCCCCTGACACCCAAGGGTGGTTCCTGTACCACAGCATCCCTTTGGAGCCAGCCCCGTGGCTGGGGATGTGAGCAGGCTTCACATGGGCCTCCTGTACAACCGCATTAAACACACTGCAAGTTTCCAGGCCACACCATGAACGCAAGGAAAACTAAGACACTTTCCAAAACAAATGAAAGTCATCTCTTCTTCTATTTCCACTAAATGCTTGTCTCTGAAATGTCTCGCTGCATTTGCCTCAGCCTTCAGCTGGAAAGGCTGTGGCCCAACAGTAGCAAGCTGTGCAGACTGAGTTCTGGCAGAGTTGGATGGAGCAGGAAGGAAGTTAAAGGGGAAAAAGTTTCACATTTCACTAGACAGAGACAAGTATTTCCGATAATAAGGAAAGAGGATTTGACAGAATTTTTTTGTGTTTTAAGCTTTTTATGCCTCTCAATAAAAACTAAACTCCTTTTCTCCTCCTGCCACAGTGTATCGTGCCTCAGATAAAACCCTTTTGAAGAACAACATGCACACACAGTATAATCTGACATTATTCCAGTGCTACAGGGAACATCTTGAACATAATTGCACCACATGGAAATTGACTTGCTATGAGAAAAACACACAAAAAAGCTTTCAAAACAAATCTGTAAACACATTTATGCTCCAAATAGCCATGATAAATCCAATTAAACAGCCAAGATTTGTGTTGGAAACTGTCACTAGAGGAGTTAATGCCATTTCTGTGGCAGGGAATGTACCATCTCTAAGCAAGAAATCCCAATTTCAAACTGCCAAACTGGGGTTCATGATTTCGTAGTCAAGCCTCACTCGAGAGGACCACTAGCCAAACCAAGACTCTTTAAGCCCAGCTCATTCATATCCTATCCATGGCAGCACTGCACTGCCTGACCCTCACTCTGCCTAGTCCTGGCATCACCTTCTCTCTGTGCCATTCAGGATCTCTACTTCCCTCTAAAAGAAAAAAGGTCCTGCAGATCCACGTGCCATGCCCCACACAATACCAGTCTGATGTTCTGCTCCAATACACTGAAAACATACAGCTGAAAACAACTGGGGAGGAATTATTTCAGCCTGAAACGGAAGAATTTCTTTCCTGCAAATGCCAGTAGTGAACAAAGGAGGAATGCTGCCTTTGGACTGGAATGGGCATGGTGTTTTGCAGCATCAGGAAATAAAAGACCCTGACTGAAGAACATCTGCTTCTGAGGAACATCAAACAATCCAATCCACAGCAAGGTTTGCACTGGCTACCTGTTAGCCACAGTGGAAATATAAATCGTACTAAATCAGTAACAGCACAGTATCTGCAATACCATTGCTTTGCATCAAAACAATTTAAATCTCACCAATATTTCTTAGGAGGGAGCAAATTCTGTTCATGAGTGCTCAGAACAAGAGCAGCAGCAGCTGCTCTGGTTCCCCACCGAAAGCTGGTCCCAGCTGCAGTGGAATCCCAGAGCAGTGAGGAACATCTAGGCACTCGGCCCCATTGCTGGACATCCTAATCACGCACTAGCCACGTAGGTAAGGCTTCAAAGCCCAGCAGCTCATCATCCTTCAAATAAAGGGAGTCAACGGACCCAAATGTGTTCCAGCTTTCTGCTGGAAGGGGCTGAGGAACACCCCAGCCATTGCTCCCCCACAGTCTCCCTGTTCCTGTTTCCCCCCATTTTTAAGGTCTGTGCACACAATGGGTAACCCCCCCACAGCCTTCCAATTTTTCTTCTTCAAAGGTTTGAAGTCTCCATTTTCAGTGGATGTAGCAATGATCTCTCTCAGGGCTGTGGTGCAACGACTCACAGCAAAAGAAACTAATATAGCACCCGGCTTGGATGCATAGCTTGGAAGCAAAACCAACAAGAGACAAGCTTTGCAGAGCAGTACATGCCTACAGAATATTGGACAACGATTCTGAGCACTGCAGGTTCTGGTCACTTAGAAATAGATGTTTTAAAAGTTTCTTAATTCTCAGCAAGTGGCAGTACTCTCTCTCTAAAATTAACATTCTTCTAAAGACATCCTGTGGCCACACAAGACCAGCTTAGCAAACATGGGTGTTTTGGGCTGGAAGATGCTGTTGCTGACAACAGGCAGCATGGATGGGAAGGGCAGGAGCAGAGCTGTGCCACAGGCAGTGGCCACCTGCCTGCGGAGTAGGATGTTTCTCTCCTCGCCCGATGCCAGCAGGCACTGCTTTTTCCCACTGTCTTTGAACACAACCATGGATGTTTTTATCCCTGTCCTTTCTACATGTGGATACCTGGAAAAGCCAGCATCTTATCTCCCTACAAGGACTATAGAGACCTAGATAACAACAAATTAAGAAATAGACAAGCCTTAGCTGCATGATTCCAGCCTGCTGAGATTTTTTGGGCATATGAGCTGCTGAAGCCACACCTGCTTGGCTCAGACACCATCTGAATGTTTGCAGAGCTGCCGGACACCTTGAGCAATAATGACAAGGCTCAAGGGCTTTATGAGTATTTCCAGGTGTGTCTGAGTTGTTTCTGACCTCCTCAGACTGCAGCCTGTTTGGCTCATGGAGCTGGCAGGATCCCCTGGTGTGTTTGGTACTGTAACTCCTTTGAAGCAGGGAACAGCGTTTGCAAGCTCACCAGTTCTGTGGCGTGTCTCCATGCCGAGGAAGCTTGCTTGGAGATGGGAAGTGCCAAAGGTCCAAGTCAGCTGGCAAATAACACCTGCCTAGGGATGCTTTCCTTTGCACATACCGTTGTGGAAACAGACTTGAAGTTTAATGACACAGAAGAAAAGCTCTTGTTTCCAGACCATGCTGGTTTTGAAATTACAGCTTAAAAAGGTTTTTTTTTTCAGGAGTGAAAGAAAAAATCCAAGCCAGAAGCTCAGTCTCCAGTTAACTTCAACCTTTTGACATAATTGACTGACAGACATATTTTATATCCCTTTGATTCATATCCATGTTAGATAACTGGAAGGGCCAGAGGAATGCAGTTAAAAAAGCTGGCAGTGCATGGAAAAGGAGTTTTGACTTTCAACCTGGAGTCACTCTTGTGCCTGCATCTCTTGTGCATTTTCAGCATTATATGCATACATAATCCAGCACCCTAATCCTGAGCCAGGCTCCTCCAGGCACCTGTGCCTCAGAGGAGACTGGTACTGATGCCACAACCTTTGGCAGATTTATAACAACACTGAATGTGGCTCCACATCCGGAAGAAATTGGAGCATGAGGCAAGGTTGGTCACTAGGAGATGGTAGGAACCAGGGGGACCAGCCCAGCATCATCCCTCACTTTCAGAAGTTGGTCTCACTCCATGAGTCACTGTGGGAGACCGGACAGTAGATAAACCAGGCTGTCTCCCTCCTCAGCAGATGTGTCCTTCCCCAGTCTCAAACAGCCAAGAAGAAGTTACAGCTCTCACTAAAGCCTTGCCCTGCTAATGGCATGGACTGGGCTCTCCTGCTCTTTCACACTCTTGGACATGTGCCCTGCAGTCAGGAGAAGCTGGATTTTCATACAGGCTCAGCACCAGAGGAACCCCACGGAGTCCAACAGAATCAGAGCAGCAGGACACAGAGAGGTGCAAAGCTGTCAAGCCCCAGGACAAGTCCTATTGCAAGGGCATTTGGCAAGTACCTTTGTTGCATTTGGCACCAGATCAGAAAACTAAACCCTGCTAGTACTTTGAAGAGAAAGCCTCTCTCCTCACCTTGCCACACTATTTCTTTAAGTCATCCTTTCTTATCCTGTCGAATAGATGCCAGAGCTGGAAACACTCACTTTGTGAAGAGGATGAAGTAGGGAAAAGTGCTTGTTTTCGTCTTTGACTTTCTTGAAGATTCTCTGGCCACTGTCAGAGGCAGGAGCCCAGGCTTGTTCAACCTTTCCTCCGAGTCAGCACAGCAAGTCTTTACCTTCACTTGCTGGCTGGCATGAAAGGAGAAGAAAAGCATTTGTACTCTGCTGTAGTCACCGTCACAAAAATCCTGTTGTTGTCAGCAAGAGCTAATACGGATGTCAGGAGAGGCTGAGGCTGGAATGACTCCATCGGGGAGTATTTGTAAAGACCTATTTGGGGCACATCCTGCATTCCTTAAGCACCTGCAGGAATGTCTGTGACTAGCAGGGGCAAAATGACTGTACATCCTACCCTGGCTCTCCCTGCCCAGACGTCCATACACGCACCAAGTATCGCCCGCTTATCGGCATTTTACAAAAACACAGCCCTTTAAGCAAATTACCTTGTCTTAGAGAAAAACACTGGAAAGCTGCCTGTGACTAATGTACAGTGTAAATCCATTAATCAGGCAAAGCCACTGGCATATCTCTACCTAATCATTCCATAGCACTTATTTCTTAGTCTCTCCCTTGTTTATATTTAAATAGAACAAATGCAGCAGTCAAAAAATCCTGAGTTGGTGAGGAACAAAAGAAGTCATTAAGCAGCTTGTTCAGAAAATGTATAATGACAGAGGACTGTGTCTAAAAGCAGGAAAAGTAGGAATTTAAAAAGGCCAGGCATGCTGGGAAGGAAGGGGATGCACGCCAAGCTGGCGTGCTCTGTTGGCAACAGGAACTGTGCACCAGTGGATTCCATGGGTGCAGGTGTATGGCAGTGCATCTGCAAGGAACAGCAAGCTGTGAAAAGAAACCATCAACCACCCTGACCAGACAGGCTCTGAGAGAGCAAGGAGACATTTTAGGTAATCTGGAAGTGCCTGGTTATGGGGGTGCCAATGGTCACCTGCCTTAGCTGGATCTGGCAGAGCACACACATTGAAGGAAATAGGAAGCAGCAAGACACGCAAAAACTTCAGGGGCCAAAGAGCAGCAGAGAGCCACAGGTTGTCTTTGTGTTGTACCCAAGAGCTAGAAAACATCATCAGAATCTTCTTAATACAAAAGAGCCTCCTTTGATCTAAAAGAGCTTGACAGGCTCCTTCGACAATACAGAGATTAATCCTGAAGCTAGTTGAGAACACCGGGGCTAAAATTTAATTTCAAGAAATGCTGGAAAGAGAACAATTCTTTTCACATTTGTTTACCACTGTTAGCAATTCGTTCTTCCAAGAGTGCTTCATTAAATCCCAGGACTATTACTAAAGGCTATTTTATAAATGTGGAAACAAGAAACAACAGTCAGTATAAAGATAAATCTGAAGGCACAAGACAGACAGACATGCACTTATCCATAAATAAAACATTGCTCCCATGGCCTCCTTACAAAACCATGCCACTTTCTGTGGTTTCTCATAGCAAACACAAGGGGTTGAATTCTTCTGTTTGTTCTCTTTCCCTCCCAGGCTCTCAAGGTTTTATTTTTAAATGAAATACAGAATGATGTTTTGAAGTTCATGACAGTGGGCAAGCCCTCTTTCTCCACAGGAGGGATGCAGCAATAAAACTGGTCCTGCCAGGTGCTGACCTGCCCATCTGTATGGAGTGAGGGCTGTGCAGCTGCAGTGAAGCCCTGGTGTCTGAGACTCAGTCAGGATGTCAACATCAGTGGTAGGATCACCATCCTACTTACCACAAACCCTCTGGAATCAAAAGGAAACAACGCATTTAGGAAACTACAAAGTTAAGCCACGTTATCAACCAGTGGCCTAAGAGCCAAAATGATAATTTCCGAGTCAGCACATACAGCTGCACGCTCTCTTCTGGCATCTCCATCCACCAGCCTAGTTTACCCCTCACGTTGCTTTCCAGAGGAAACGTCCTTCCCCACCACACTGGCATAGATAGAGGCTCACTCACAGCAACACCCCCATCCGCCCATCCCACATCCAGCAAAGCCTCCTGTGGCAGAATATATTCTATTCTGGGGTTTTATGGGTAAGAAATGACCAACCATAAGTGTGTTTTCTCTTGGGACCTCTCCCCATGGATAAATCCATGTAAGGTATTAGTGCCTGCACAGCAGCACAGGGCAGTCTCACAGCTGCTCTTAGGCTGCATCAATGCTCCTTTACAGAGGTGACAAGATCCCTTATGCTTGTAAGCAGGGGTTCAGAGGATCTTGAAAAACAAAGCCAAAACATATTAATCAGAACAAATCTAACATAATAAATACGAGTTCATGATCAAAAAAAAACCCAACTGCTTCTCTACTGCAGATTCAAAGCAAAGAAGGAATCCAGTCAGATTTGTATCACTGCTTCCTTGCTCTATAAATAGCTGCAACTGCCATTCTAAAAATAAACCAGATAAATATTTAAGGCCCACTGCTACTTAACTTACTGCTGTGCTTACATACTGCTTACTGTTGTGTAAATCAGGAAAAATATCAATGAGATCCATAAACTTACACCACAATGCTTTGCTGAAGTCAGGGGGAAGGGCTGTGTTTCCAGCGATTACAGACAAGTCCTCCTGTGAACACTTCGCCATCAGCTTTCCTTCCTCCTGACCTACAGATCCCTTTCACAGCCATGGGAAAACGAGCATGGGGAAAATGCCAAGAAAGCTGCTACAGTCCTTTTGCCCAATCCATAAAATGGATAAATAATTTTTTTAAAGGGCATGTCTGTCCTATTTAATCTTTAATCTTAACCTGAACAAGGACTGCAAAAGATACCTGCTCCCTAGAGCAGTTTAGGAGAAAGTACCCTGCTGGAATTTTTCTATCTAGCTCGGTATCTATACTTGTCAAATAAAACAGCAATTACCATAAAACTACTGTAAAAATAAGCAGCTATACTTTTCTTTGTAGATAATTTGTCTCCCCCCAAAATAACTCAGTATTTTGCCCATGAAATACTTCAGACTAATGCACTTCTGAAAAAAACAGCTGGAGATGAACAAAATAGTCTCAAATGGCTCTTCTGTCTAATTTTAACTCAAATACACCATTTAACATCAAATAAAAAGACAACATAATGTACCTGATAATAAATCACATCATTTGTGAGGGCACTTACAGAACACAAATTATTTGTATTACTGGAATAAACATTCAACAGAATCCACCAAAACATGTAAAACTATTTAAAGGAAAATACTGTAGTTCTCCATCCTGAATAAACCAAGGGGAAAAAAACCAAACCAAACCAACCAAACCAAAACCAACCCAAACTGTGCTTGAGCACGCATAGGTATTGTGTTATTCTGATTACATGGGAAAACTAGAGACACAAAGGCTGCCTGTTTTGCTATTTTCCCTGGCTTTTCCAGGAAACCAAATATTAAGTACCTGGCTTACAAACCTCCAGCAGTTGATCCCACTTCCTTTGACGTTCACCTCCTACGAATGACACAATCCAACACCCACATACCAGCTCTAAGAAATCAAGAATGCTGTTGCTTCAACAAACCCCCATGCACTTGGGGCCAGCCAAAGAAGGATAAAACACCCTGCAAACAAATTATACCCACTGCTGACATAAGGATGGGGACGGGAGGGCAAAGGGGAGAAAAGAAAAATTAAATAAACCAGAGGAAGAATCCTTAGTCATCCAGAGCATGTGTTGAGATTTTAACAGCACACCTGGAAACTGAAAGCCTCCATTAGCTCTAGCCAGAAAGTAAAGAGCAGGCTGTGCCCATTGCAAGTGGGCAATGAGCATCATCTTGTGGGGTGGAGCATCATCATCGAGTGCCTTCTCCTCAGCCTGGCCTTGCAGGTGCTGCAGGGGAGAGGGGCTGCCTCCAACAGCGAGAGCCCAAGGCAGGCAGGGCTTTGAGGGGTACAGAGGAGCTCCCTCCCCATCAGTGCCTTACACAGCTGTGGCCTATTCCTGCTGCACAGGCCAAATAAATCAGCAGCAGCGAGTACCTGGGGCCTTTGTGGAAAAACATGAGTTCAGCAGCACTGAGAGGGTTTGGTATCCCATCTAACAGTGTAGCCAGCTTTAAACAGCCAGATGAGGCCATTGTGGATGATGCTGAGTGTTTCAGGGGTCAGAGCGTACGAGGTGGCATAACCCAGGGCTCCAAAAGCCTGGGAGGAAAATACATGCTGTGGACACGGCTCTGCACTGCTCCCCTTCCTCCCTCCCTGTTACTAAGGTGGCAGTTTGTCATATATGGAGCTTGAGAGCTCTGCATGCTGCATCCCAGGAATTTCACCCATCGCTGGTACCACCAGCATTGCTGCCTGCCACAGCCAAGTCTTCCCTTGAGTGCTCCCAGCCAGTTCTCATTCAATTTTCCACAGCTGAAAAGACCTGGGAAGGGCAGAGCTTCCACGAACTGACCTGCACCTATAAGTGACCTTCCCCTTCTCCCCCTATTTTGAACTATTATTTGCGAGCAAGCAGGTAAAAATACTGCCTTTAAGCTCAGAACTCCAGCTTTGGCCTAAGCACCACCACCATTTAGGAAATCAGACAAACAAATAAGAAGCAAGGAAAACGCTGCATAATTACTCAGAGCCACCCTGAAAGGAGGGCTGTTACCAAAACCACTGAGTCTCTTTTATGGAGGATTTCTTACTGCAGTAGAACACTGCCTAATAGCTGCTATAACCTGCTTGAGCGAGTATATTCTCCTCGGAAATCAAGCAAAGGTTTCTAATAGTTTTTGACAGAGTGTGGTCCCCTAAAGCTACATTTTCTGTCTGATTCATGCTGACTAACTGTAACCCTACGACAGTTATTGAAAGTTAATTAGTGGTGAAGTGCTAAGAGCTCTAAAAATGAAAATACAAGCGAGAACTGAATGCAGAGTGTCTCCCTTCCCAGAAAAAATACTGTCAAGAAGGTTAACATAACCGAAAAAATACTCCAAGTTGAAAATGTGAGAGGGATTCCTCTAATAAGTTGGCTGTGATGGTCCCTCTTGTTGTGTAGACACACAGCCGAGAGGTAACACATTTCTAAGGGCTTACTGAGGAAAAAACCCCAGTATTTCTTTCTTCATTAAATTTTCTAGATTAAGTGCCTGGAAAGTTACATTGAGACAGCACCCAAGTTACATAAAGACAAAGATATAAATCAATTGCTGCTTCCTTTGGGGACTCAAGTTTGTCAGATGTTGCACACACTATCAAATCCCAACTATTTTTGCCCTTATCCTTCACTTCCTCAGTATTTGCAAGGAAAAATCCACAGTTAGATGCAAGCCCAGCCAGCACCAAGCGGGCGTAGGAGGTGAGGCGAGGAGAGCCACAGCCCTGCACCACCCACTCCTTGCAGATGTAAGCGCCGAGACAAGGTGTGAGGCAGTGGGCAGCACCCTTCAGGTGTTAAAAGAGCCCATCCTGGCACCCCCAGAAGCTGGATACAGCCCTAAACAATCAAAAACTAAAAGCAACCTTCATGCAGAGAAGTGGCATTGTTCTAAGAACAAGGGAATGCACTGAAGCAAAGCAAGTAGGTTGGAAAAGCCAAATGTAGGGCTCAGTATAAAAATAGACAACAGTGATGCCAGAATGCCTTGGCAAAATTGTGTTTATTGATTTTCATGGAATAGGGAAAAAAGCTCCAGCCCTTTCCACCCCTGACTGCTGACTGTGACTCACAAGTGATCTAAAACGACTGCAATGAGCAAGCGGGGACTGAGCTGAGTTGGACCTCGCTCATGTCTTCACAGGGCTGACAAGGGAACCGAGTCCTGCTCCAGGTTCTCCTTGTGGCTGCCCAGGAAATACAGAATAGCTGTGGATGTTCACCTCTGTCACAGCATCTAACACCACTTCGTTCAGGCAAGTCCTCTGGCTGGACAGAGGGTCTGATTAATGTGTGGTTCAGTGTCTGGCTCAGCCACCGCTGGTTGTTGGCACCCTGGTGACCTGACTCGGCCTTTCCCTCGGGCTGGGAACTGGGTGTGTAGGGAGGACAACACCCTCTGTCTCCCGTTCAGCTGGGTGACTGCCTTGGTTGAGGTCTCCAAGTGTCACAAGATGTCCATGTTTGGTTTGGAACCACTTGACACCTCCACTGGGCAGCCAACGCTCTCGCTCTGCCGGGATCACAATCCAGGGACACGCTCTGGCTGAGCTGTCCCGTTCGATGGTTTTCCTCCTTCTTTCCAAGCGCACCCTCTCAACCCCAGGGAAGGCGTAAGAGAGGCGGAGGGTGGGGTGTCACACTCCAGACGGGCCCCTCAGCCCCCGCACGGGCTGCTCCCGCACA